>JALBCR010003291.1:190000-547498 GCA_030710515.1 Abscondita cerata | reverse complement strand
TCTATAAAACATTAGTGTTTTTTGTAATATATAAAATTCAAGAAAAATTTAGTAATTATTTATTAACATTAATATTAACATTTACGTTAACATCAAAAGTAAACTTATTTGCAATATCAGGATTTACATTTACACAAACCACGTTTGAGGAAGACTGCATCGCGGAGATCTCTTGCATTGTGCTGGATTTTCCTTGAATTTTTCTAGCAAAATAGATTTTATGTGACTCACTTTCTTCTATATATCACCACCAGCATTAGCCAACAGAGTCGCCGAAGAACGGCGTACACTATGGCCCGTGTAGGATTTAGCGTCTAGAAGTTTTAAGAAAGAAGCAATCTGTAGGGGATTCTGGAAATAGGTTGCACGGTGCATTTTGAATTTATATTTTGCAAAAAAAATCTTCACTGCGAAATAGTACTTTTTGGACGTAGGCGTATGTATTTCTTGCATATCTCCATAACATTAACAAAAATCCTTCGTCTAATACAGTGAAACTTCTTGACATATTGGTCTTTGTTTCTGGGATGGACACGTAGATAAAAGATCCTTTATCTTTCACATGTTCAATATTTAAGTTTACCAGTTCATTGCATCGTAAACCTCCACATACACCCATTATGACAACAACCTAGAAATATTTAATATAATTAAGATACCAATACAAAAGAAAAGAAAATTGGTTGTACCTTCATCATTAAGTACTTTTCATCAGATACTGTTTTCAAAAATTGTTCGATGTGTCCCTTCTCAAGCACTTTTGCCTTCTTTTGCCTTGTAGTTTTTTGATTGGCTCTTGAGATAAGCAATTAATTTGCCGTATTTTGATATGTCAATATTGCTATGCACATTCAAAGTTGCTTTTAACATTGAATATTTTCTCCACATCCACGAGGAGACAAGTTTGATTTTTACATTAAAAAAAATAAGCCAACAGGACGTCCTCGTTTATGATGTTTGCACCTCTTTTCTCTCTCCATTCATTAAAGGTAGCAAATTCTTTTATGTATGCATCTTTAGATTTGGCCGGCAACAGTTGCAGGGTTACTTCTTCAGCTTCTGCTTTAATTTCCACCGGCAAAGAATCACTTTCTGACATTTTTCAAAACGACGCACACAAACGATTTCTAATTTTTTCACAAATATTGATTTAATAAACAAGCATCCTAGCAACTAATATTGCAAAACCGCCCAAAGTTTCACCAAATTTTTTAATATTTGCTATCACATTGAAATTCTAGAACTGTCAGATTACTTATTTTCAATTAAATTGGTTTGATTGTGGATAAAATCTTGTATTGCATTCGTGTTTTAGTGGCATATTATCCCCTTAAGAAAATTAAACGCTCGAACTTCGTCCTCGCGATTAAAAATTCTTGCGTGGATAATTTGCCTACTAAAACACATATACAATAAATAGCTATTATTACACTGTTTGTATTTCCAGCATTTTAAAGGATTTATGCTCATTTGGAAAGGAGATTCTAGGTAATCAATTTTTTTTGGGCAATGGCTTGGAAAGGGTTGGAATACGTTAATTAAGTAATCAGCAAACGTTTTTGCTATATCTTTGCTGTTGCGTGCTTACTGGTTGTTTAACTTAATAGGGGGATGGGGGAGTGGGGGGGTATATAAGTCTTTCCACAGAGAATAGTTAGTGGGTTTAGTAACTGTGAGGCTGGTTGTGGAAAACCTTTGTATTGACATTGTTGTAGAAGCTTATTTAGTTCTTTTGTAGCTCGGTTTAATGCTCGTTTGTCTCTTTTCAGGTGAGTATAATGCCATCGTTTTTCAAGGCATCTTTATTGCAGCTTGTTCGATGTCATACTTGGTCTTTAATGGTACTTTTAAGTTTAATTGTTCAGTTACTATGCTTTGAAACTATTCCTAATATGTTTTAGTGTTATAGAGTAGTGGTCAGCTGTTAGATCGAAGTATGATTTAATTGTACATTGCTTTGTATTTATTTCTTTAGTGATGTTAAAATCAATTAGATCATGGACTTTACGTCGATCCGTAGGCCAATATGTCGGTTTGCTAATAGATAAATATTGTTGATTGTTTGCACGTCAGTTCTTGTTATACGAAAGCCTCAGTGTTGATGTTTTGAGTTAAAATCAGCCGCTGCTATAAATCTATATCTAAAGCTTACTGGTAAAATGTGTTGCTGTTATTAAAAAGTATGTTGATTTGGTTAATTTCAAGAAAAAGTTCGACTTCCTGGGCGAGTTGGGTGAGCATTCTAAACCGCTGTTGTTAATAGTTGAGGTATTATGTTATTTTACTACTTACCGAGGTTAGTGAGTTTGTCCTCATTTGTGTGTGTTTGACTGTTAATTTACGGCTAACATTTGTGTTTGTGGGAGGTATTAGCAGTCGATCTTTGTAGAAGTTGAATCTGAATATTTTTTCTTGTTCGGTCAGTGTATGATATATCATAATCTCTATGTGTTTGAGTTAGTTCCCGCGTTATATGTGCTTGCCTCGCGTCTTAAACTTGAGAAAAATTTTGTATACTACCATTGATTATAAAGTTACAATCAATGATACTACGCACCCACAATAGTTAGCAAGATGGGCCTCGCCACAGTTTATGCATTTATCCTGATATTTTTGGTTTTTTTTGGACATTCTATACTGGGATAATTTTCTTTACATTTTACACAGCGCGTCATTTGTTGGCAATAATTCTTGGTATTTCCAAACCTTTGACATTTAGCACACTGTGGAATTTTTCTTTTGGTACTGGGTGGTTCGACGATTGCACTTGCTTTCATGAATAATGTAGTTTTATAAATTTCTTTGTTTCTGTATTGTTGTTTTATTTTAATATAAACATGGGAAAAAAACAGATACATAGATAGGTAGAGGTTTGATTTTCTTTGGAGCGCTTGTTGTCTGTGATTTTGTTGTTTGGTCGTCGTCGGTTTGATTTCAAGTGAGTCGAATCTATTACCAGCTTCTACTGAGTTGATTAACTAATAATGGTTTTCTCCTATGGATGAGGGAAGTTTTAGAAAGAAGAAAATTTTTATGTGGAAGAAGGACCTTTTAAGTTTTAAGGTAGGGTTCTTTTAAAGAATTAACGTTAATATTAGTTTATATATATATATATATATATATATATCTTCTCCTACTTGCCTCTAGTTATTTGTAGTACTTTTATAGCTCCTGAATCTTTTTCCGTAGTTAACGCTTATCAATTTGTTGTATGCCGTGTTACTTGTCAAGAGACTCGTAGGTTTATGCTAATTTATCTAGTATGTATTTGTAATCTGTCCGTGGTATAGATTTGGTAGGTTGAAAATGTACAGAAAGTGTTTGTTGTCCATGATACGTCTGAAATTAAAATTGTTGTTGTTAAAAATTGATTTGATTTGGGTATGTGCAATCTGCAAAAGAAGAAAACGGGCACCTTTTATTTACAGACAATGTAATTCGAATTGATACATTTGGCAACAAAGTTGAATTGATATAATAATAGACAGGTGTGTTTAGAAACTGGGCGTGTTTTGTATATAAAAATAATAGAATAATATACAGGGTGGTGTTTTGAAAACGGGTCTTAGAGATTTAGCATTGTAAACTGCTTTTTTTTCGAATTCCTGCTCACCCTTTCAAGTGACAAAATTGGTTTGGTATCAAAACGTAGGTAAAATTATTGAGCATAGCTCTCGCTATCAAAAAATCAGCTGAACGGTCTTTTTGAAAATGCATCAATAAAAGTTAATAATTTTTATGTTTATTTATTGTAACCTCCCTATTTAAATTTAGTTCTAATATCATTCGAAGCTGTTCCTTGGGAATAAAGCTTTTTATTTGCTTATTAATGACTTTTCTTTCAGTCTTATTGTCAAAACGTAAGAATGAAGATTGTTTAGGCAAACCAATACTATTTTTCTTATATTATCAAAACTTACTTTTATTTTTATTGACAAATTTTTGAAAACAACGTAAAATTCAGCTGACTCCTAATAGCAACAGCTAGACGGATTAATCTTAGCTTTATTTTGATACCAAAACCATTTACGTATGTCCCGTTTTTAAAAGCACCACCCTGTATTAATATTCACTCACTGTCGATTAGAATGGAATGTTGTATTCGTGTCTTTTGGTTTAATTTTATCCTAACAGCGTTAGTGTGTAATATTTTTCATGTGCCAACTTTTAGAAAGGTTGAGTTCTTTTTTTCTATCTGATTTATTAACTAAAACAACACAAATAATTTTATTTACGATAGTTTTATGAAGAACGTCGTTATCAATTAAAACTATAAAGTGACACAGAAGGTCAAAAATTTTGAATATTACTCATACTGTCGAGCACAAATTTGTTTTACTTTTCAGTGCTATTGTAATCTAACAAAGACAATTTTATGCAATTACTACCAATGAACAGATTGCATGTTTATTTATTACAAAAATATTTTTTATTGCATCGCTAAACTGCAAGATATGCTTTGATATCCCGCTCAATCGGAGTCAACATTATAAAGGAAGTAAAAAATTGTATAACATAGACAAAATTTTTGTAAATTAAAATTTGAATTTTTTGTAGGTCGGTACCAGTTTATGCCATCAATATTTAAAACATTATTATGATTATTGTTGTAAAGGGCGTGTGCAGAACATGTCAACTCCGTCTATCCACTATCAATACTTTAGCACATACAGCTTCGAATGTCTAATGCGTACTATAGGGCAAGCGACCAAATAAAATATTTCTGCAAATGTCTATAAATTACTGTCATCTAACTTTCAATTCAATATAATTTTATTTTAATTTGTATACAAATAGGTATACGTATTTCTACAGTAACGTGTAGTTATTAAGTAAACACTATCAACAATAATATTTCTAATTATTTGTTAGGTTTATTCCTTCTTAAATGGAGACGGAATGTACAACTAATTTATTTATTAATTAGTGTTATTTATTGTGTACCGTTAACAAGTTTTATTTATAGTCATATTTACAACCGTTTTATATCTAGTTACAACCGTCTGTGTTAATTTAAAATTGCACTATGAACATTTTAGTTTGTATAATTCAAGTTTGGACTAACTTATTACACGTCACAATTAAGTAAGTTTTATTGTCTAATTTTAATTACTAATTATAGTAGGTAATAACATATCACATTGTCCTAATTGTATTTTATATTTTATGATCATTAGAGCCTGATGAAGGAAGATCAATAAAAAAATGCATCCTAAACGTCGCTGAAAATTGAAACACGTAATAAGTGTTTCTTTACATCCAGTCTCCATTTAAGAAAGAATAAACTTAACAAATAATTTAAAAAATTTAGGAGAAATAAAATTAATCATTATAATAATATTTGTTTAAGATTACGTTACTGTCAAGCGCGTTCCACATCTATCATTGTTCAACTTAAACGTCAAATTCTTGCTTCAGTCAAATTTATTTAATCAGACTTGTTTAACTATGCGGGTGTTTCACATTTGTCAAATTAATTTTACGAGTATAGGTTCTGCTTGGTTTTTTATTTCGACATGGCTTTTCTATAATCAAATGGTTGTCAAAAGAAATGATGGTGTTTCAGACAATCAAATTTATTTGACGAAAACAAGTCAAAAGAAGAAGAAAATAGTGTTTTTCAGAATTGTATTCATGTCTTTATTCTTCATATTGTTAAACCGTGGTTTGTCAATGTATTAAGCTATTTTGATGCAAAACTGTAAATACTTAGAAAACTTCACTGTTTAATTTGACAATATAAAAAATAATAGCGATAATAGTTTTATAAGATTAATTAGATCTAAAAGTAGTAACGTTAACATTAAACGAGGTAGATAGGGTAAAACGATCAACCAACTAGGGAGTCGCTACTGAATAATTTTATCTCGGTTATGGACGCATGAAAAATATCAAACTTACGTAGAGCACTGCTGTTGCATACAGAGAAAATAGGAGATGACTCCAACACACGCGTACGAAGAGTGGGTAGGTAGAAAATGGTAGGAAAACGAGACCCAGGTCGAGGAACGGAAAAAGATAATTTTGCCAATCATTCAGAACAATCGACAAGGTAGTGAATAAGTTTGTATAGAAAGAGAAGAGAAAAGGTGGCGCGACGACTACTTAAATCAGAAAGGTTGAATCTAGTCAAAAGATCAGATTGCGGGAAACCTCTAGGAGGAAAAATTCCATAAACGTGAAAAACTATAAATTTTAATAATTTGCGCTAAATGTTCTCTAGAACATGGATATGAACCTGATACGTAGGGTTCCAAACTACCGAGGCATTATCCAACCGAGTTCGAATAAGGGTTCTGTACAGCAAGAGAGGTAAGTCAGCGCTTAAAAAATCATTAGAGTTTCTAATAATAAAACCAATAGTTTTATGTGAAGATGAAACAATAGATTAAATGTGCAAACTAAAGGACAGAGACGATTCAAAAGTGACACCCAGATCTTCAAAAGCGCTAGATCGAGTAATAGAGACGTCGGAAAAAGAATAGTTAAAAAGAATTAGGGACTTTGCTCTGGTATAAAAAACGATGTGATATTTAGAAACGTTTAGATCTAAGTGGTTAGACCGACATCATTTATCAAAAAGATCAAGTCTTCTTTGAAGCACAAGAGCATCAGACATATCCCGTATTACCTGAAATATCTTCATCTCATCCGCATACAGTAGGCAATGATAATCGAGTAGGTGCGACGTCATGGACAAAGATATTGAATAATAGAGGGTCAAAAACAAAGCCTTGTGGTACACTCGAAGAGACACTTCAGACACGCGACCGTACAATTTCAGGACCGTGTAGTATCATTTCCCATGACCACTTTATTACTTTTATTGTTTTACATGTTAAAAATTAAACTGATAGACATTCTTTATAAATATTTTACTCAGTTTTCAAGATCGGCAAAGATATTAAATTTTTTTATCAGAGGATAGCTTTATTATTATTATATTTTAGTAAGAGTAAGAGTAAGAGTAAGAGTAAGAGTAAAAGTAAGAGTAAAGTAAGAGTAAGAGTAAGAGTCTGTTCTTTGACAGTGAACACGAAGTAACCTAAACTTTTATTTTATTATAAGTGTATATTTTTGAGTTAGGCTTTACATTCTGACGTCACGTTTTCGCGCAGTTTAGTGTCTTCCGATGTTAACTTTACCCTACCAATGTAAAACAAAATTTAGTTTTAAAGTGTCGGATCAACGACATTAATAAAATTTAATTTTTTTTTTCAAATTTTTCAAAATAATGATAATGATGGTTCTTTAGAATTTTTATAAACACAAACTACTAAGTTTCAATTTCACCAGTTGTAATAAGGCTACTAAAAATAATTACTGTTTTTTTAATTACCTATACCTTATTGAAAAGTGAAACCCGTAAAAATTCAAACAAAATAATAAAAGGAGGAACAACATTAACTTCATAGAAAGTGTTTAATTTTAATTTAAAATATCAGGAGTATAGCGTCTCGATGCTTTTCAATTTTCTCTGTCGCTTCTGCGGCACTTCTAAAACCTCTTCTTTCACAATAAAGAGTTATTGTTCACTTTGAGAACCGGTAATTTAAAGTATGTTCTTTGTAATAGATGGATATGATTTTAAGTTTATAAAAATAAATTTATTCACGAAACTTCTAACATTGTTAATTTTCCATTGATATTGACTTAATGTTTAATAAAATTGCTTTGTTTAATACTCTGTTGTAGAAATAATTTAATAAAGGTAATAGAAGTATAAGCAGTATAATCTACCCTAATTCAAAAATCAAAAGTATGTCGTCTCGTGCAAATACAACAGGACTAAGCCCATAATTTAAATTAATGTATTTATTTTAAAGTCCAATCGCTAAGAATTGAAATTACTTAAAATACATTCTGGCAAAATTTAAATTTCTTGTAATATCAAAAATAAGAGATCAGTATAAACAATGATTAATTGTTCACTAATAGAGCATATTATACAAAATTATTAATTAGAAGAGAACTTCACTAATTACCTAAATTGCTTAACGGAAATACATACGCGTTCGGCTATTCTCGGCTTTCTTTTTTTCCCAGAATGACGGCAGCCATTTTAATGTCATGATAGCTTGGCATAAACCCAAGCATAAACTATGTATGTTTCTTCTCAATTTTTTTAAATTTATTTCCGCAACATATTAATTCGGTTACATAATATTGAAGTTCGTGAAATTAGCATTGAATTGATCAGTTTTTTTATTAGTTTTACCCCAAAATGAACACACAGTTTTCCACTGTCTGTGACCCGCCAAAATAATCCTATATAAGTTTATACTAAAACATGCAATTTCAATTTTCATTTCATTCAAATTTTAGCACATAAGTTTACTTAAACTTCACGGCTTTTAAAAATGCAAGTATGTAACTATCATTTTAAGTCATTTTCCACCGTTACCAACATTACTTTCGACCGGACTAGAATAATTACAACATATTTCTTTTAGTTTTATTGTATACTAATAGTTGCCTCAGTAATTGTTGTTTTGATTTTATAAGTTTACATTTTTCAGATGTCATTGTGAGAATATATTTAACTCAATTAACTATACTCGACTTGTTTTAACCATATATAAATATTAAATATTTTAATTCCAAATTGCAGACCGTGTTATTTTTGTTTTTGATTTACAATTTTTTGAAGTTAAAGCATCGATTACATTGTTGATCGTTTTTCTTTGGAAATGTTTCAATTAAGTTTCTAACGTGAGGTTGCCAAAATATATCAATGCTTAAGGGTGTTTGTTTATGTTCGAAACTGATTATGGTAACGAAAACTTTTTTTAACCTTACGTGTTGGTTCGTTATTATAGTTTTATGGAAACAGGTGCATTTTTCTCAAACTTACAATTTTTAGTAAAATAAAAGCTACACGTTCATATTATACCTTCTTGATGAGTTGCGTTTTTCTTTGTTTACTATCAGTTCTGGGTTAGTTGCAGTTGGAATGAATATTGAGAAACACAACAAAATAAAATATAGATACGTAATTACATTCGATGATTATATAATAAGTTTGTACAAACAACACTAAAACGTTAAACCCACCATGTACTTAACAGTTTTAGGTAGAATGCAGAATATTACATCGCAAATTGATTCAACATCAATAATTTGAATTGTCTAGAAGTTAAGGTTAAAGGCCGTTCTGGTGTTAAATAATATAGATACAGTAGCATATTAAATAAATAATATAATTTAATAAATACAATATGTAAATACCGATATATACTGGAGAACCATCAAACAATTACCGATAAATAATGCATAGCTTTTAATATTTTATCCCTTTACGTTTTCGTGATTACATTACAGAGTATCCATTTTACACTTAATAACATTAGTGTTTAATAGATGATAACACAATAAACTATACTAAATACGTTTTTGTCTAGTACATATACAAAGTAACTAATCAAGTTCAATTTACTAAACAAAAAACATGCCAGTCATGTTAAGCACTTTTTAAGCAACATTTGAATAAAATAAATTAAGCAAATAGACTAAGTTTATTTTTCGTCGACCTTGCATTTATGACTTGCATTAACCTAAACCAAATCGTTCATTAATGACCCCTATTAATGAACAATTCTCTATTAATGAACGATTTTAGTATAGGTAACTAAGGATACATGTGAATACCTAAAGTTGTCATATTATCTGCCAATCAATTACAATATGAAAATGTAAATAAAGAATCTGTCATAATTTGTAGCAAAGCAAATTTTAATAAAAACAAATCAACATTAATTTACAGTTGCAATAAATCTTTAATTTGTTCACACAAAATTTGAGACATTTTTGTACTGTATACAACATTCCGATGATAACACTTAATAACATTTAAAGATGTTCAGCTTATCTATTTTACAAACTGTTGTCCCACACAGTTCTTCAATATTGTTTACTCATTGTTCAAAAGTTAAATTCTTCAAGCAGGGTTGTAAGAGAAAATAAAAACTATAAACAAGAAATGGCCCGATAAACATTCCGATTCCTAAAAATATCTTTTGGAGGTGTAGTAGAACCACTTTAAAAAAATTTTTTTTTATAAACTCTACATGCGCATGTTGTGTAAAATAACATTAAGGTGAAATCAAGCTTTATTGTTAAAGAATCTTAAGCTGGAACACATGCAGGATAATGAATCATGTCTCAATAAGTTGGTGGACCACTTGTACACAATAGCGATATGAATGAATATCTTTGTTTGGTACGATGTGACAAGTCATTATAAAAAATTCAAGTTGTTTACAGGCAACGTAGAAATGTACTTGGGCTTCTTGTATCATTTATCAAACATTGTCTACCATTTTTGGTTCGGTCTTTGTAGGTGTATCACTATTTTGAATAAACACCAATCCGTTCTCACATAAAATATTTATACACTTTGTTTTTCTGTGATGAAAACTATTGTATTTTGACGCAACAATTAGAATTTAGTACTTTAATTTTTCATCAACCTAGTGACCTTAATTGAAATACTGTTGTCAAATAGCCATACAAAAAACGAAAAGGCAAAAAGCTCACAAAGAAGTAGAAACAATGAAGTTAAGTTATGTTATACAATTAAAAGATTGTGGTGAGTTCACAAAACGGTACTTTCTAAAGGTGCGTTCACAATAGCATACCTTTTCTAAAATTATTAATTTATAATTTTATTAAAATTACAAAGTATAGTCGACGGAAAAGTTGTGTAACTAATTCTTGAAATAAGGGCGATTAACAATCTCAAACATTAACGCGCTCGCTTCGCTCACGCGTTAAAATATTTCGATTGTTAATTGCGCTTATTAATATACTTGTTTGTTAAATAACTATAACATTATAATTTTTTATATCTAGGTCGCATAATCCGTCTTGCAAAACACAAAACAACGCACTCGTTCTAGATAAGTATTTGACAGACGCATGTAATACAAATCATATAAGTACATATTCCAATTTATATATTGTATACCATAAGTATAGTATAGTCTACGTTATACGGCAATTAGTCAATGTGTACGCAACGTAATAAAATCGGAAGTAACTTCCAGAGATAACTCAAAAGTTAACAGAAATGTGCAATTTTGCTTATTGTTAGAATTAAGAACATTTAAAGAAAACAAATTGTTTGTAAAGAAGTTTAAAATGCAATTAATTATAAAATTATCAATTTACATTTAAATAAAATAGTGCTCTGAAATTCAGTTAGTTTATAAAAAACAAACATTACCATATTTTTCCTAATATTTTATTAATGTTATCTAAAGTTAACCACAAGTAATTTTCTATTCCATTTTTGGATTGTTGTTGTAGATAATTTCTTTTTATCGAAATTTAGTTTTAATACTTTTCTTTACTCTGAACAACAATACTACAATACCGGTTGTGTTTGAAATTTATTAAAAAACTTTGAATTAAATCGAATTTCTGATGGTACCTACTTTGTAGAACTACGATATCATCCAATAGAGAAAATACGAGGATATATTAAAAAATTCTTAGCCTACTATAGAACCAAACAAAATTTCAATGTCAAAATATTTTATTACTCAACATATTCTCCTCTTAATTGGATACATTTATTACAGCGAACCTGCAACGTTTCTAGGCCTTTAAAAAAAAATGTTTCTTCTTGCTCTGCAAACCAAACCTCCACAGTTTCTATTACCTCCTTGTTGGAAGAAAATGTACGACCTTTTAAACTTTTTTCAGTTGAGGAAAGAGGTGATAGTCGGACGGAGCCAAATCGGGTGAATAAGGGGGTGTTCTAGTAATTCAAACCCTAAATCACGAATTTTTTGCATGGCAACATGAGATTTGTGTGCAGGGGCGTTGTCCTGCAAAAACAAAACACCTTTGGAAAGCTTTCCGCGTCTTTTCTCTTTAATATTTTCCCGTACGAGTGGTCAGTAATGTCGAATAGTAATCTCCTGTTACTGTTCTACCCTTATCCAAAAAATCAAAAACTTCTTAGGTCTTGGAGAACCAAAGTGTCGCCATTCCATCGATTGTTGCTTTGTTTCGAGATTGTAGAAATGTACCCAAGTCTCATCCATAGTAACAATTCGGTTTAAGAAGTCTACATCGTTTTCAAATCGAGCACAGATCGAACGCGATGCTTCTACCCTTGCACGCTTTTGGTCAACATTCAAACATTTGGGGATCCATTTTGCAGCAATTTTTCTCATGTCCAAATTGACGTGAACCATATGATGAACGCGTTCGTATGAAATATTCAGTGCTTCAGATATCCGTTTTAGCCCAATTCGACGGTCTGATAAAATCATGTCATGAACTGCATCGATATTTTCGGGGACTGACACAGAAACTGGCCTTCCCGATCGGTCATCATCTTCAATGGAAAATTTACCTCTTTTGAAGCTTGCATTCCAATTTTGACGGTCGCATACGAAGGACATTGATCACCAAGGGTATTAAGCATATCTTCGTAAATCTGCTTACCTCTTAACCCTTTTAAATACAGGTACTTGATGATGGCTCGATACTCCAATTTTTCGATTTTCACAATTTTGGTGGACATCTTTTTCATTTAATTTATTGCGTGACTCTGGTTTACTTTTTTGACGTCAAACTTTACACTGACACTTCTAATAAGTTATTGTTTGTTGCTATGGTAACGCAATATTTTGTTTATGCAAGGAACTGGTCTAAGCTAAATAGATATCAATACATCCTTGTATGTTGACAGGTTTCTCTGTGTTTTAAAAGAAATATTACTCATGTTCGTGTTTTCCTAAACTATGTAATTTTATTTTACTTTAATAACCTATTTAGAATAATTGATTTAAATCAACAAAAAATAATATAAATGGCTTTGTTTAATTTTTATACTACTAACAATCAATTAATGAAAGTTCACTTTTGTAAAAAATTTCAAAATTTTAATGCAATCCCATTCTTATCTTAGACAAACTGTATGTTAAATTTCTAAAATTCGCCAGTGTTTTAATTTTTGATAAGTAGTTTCTTGTCACATCTAATGCCACAACCTTGTAGTAAGGTAATATGTCCGAAAAGATTACTTAATTAATTAATTTTGTTAATTGGAAAAAAATTTAAATCATTATAGAAATTGATAATGATCTATGTATGGTAGAGTTATTTTAAGTATGAAATTGCGTCACCATTGACGTCAAGAAAATTGTTAAATTTATTATAACCACCTTTGCTTAAAATCTGTCACTTTGATTTTTACAAATGTACAGGGTGCTGCATTAGTGTGAGGAATAAGCAAAACTTTTTATCAAGAATGATATTTTTCATTAAAACTAACATTTAAAAATTTTTCACCTATAGGGGGGACACCCTATATACCAAAAAGTTCTAAAATTTTAAGACCCATATCGCAAAT
Organism: Abscondita cerata; assembly: GCA_030710515.1. NCBI lineage: Eukaryota > Metazoa > Arthropoda > Insecta > Coleoptera > Lampyridae > Abscondita > Abscondita cerata. The sequence continues at coordinate 534,132 of JALBCR010003291.1, read as the reverse complement.
CACTGTGTATCGTAATCTAATATAATTCTATACGCGTCATGGTTTTATTTTATTGCCATAATGCGTATAGACACGAATTTTGCGATGTTTATATTATACCAGTTGTTAATATGTATAACATCGTTTTGAAGTGCAATACAATCAATAGTAAATTCAACAATTCTAAAAATTTTTAAATCGTCTACAAAAACTAAACGTTCCGATTTTATGGTATCATTGATTTGGAGAAAACATAAACTTTTGAAAATGGAATAGTTTTCAGTTCATAGCAAGACAATAATGTCTCAAAAAAAAATGAAAAACAAAGAAAACAGTTAGTTAAAACTAAACTTCTCTTGCAAGTCCAAATTACCACAGAGAGATGAACGAAACAATTGATTAAAATGGTTAGATCATCAATTATTAAAAAAAATTAGAAAATATCTCTTTAATTGTTGATGCAAAGTTACCACAGTTCGGTAGAAAACAACGATTACAACATTGCTAGAGTACGTTTAGGGTAGTGGGACAAAAAAGGATCGGAACGAGCATTTAAGACGAGGGGGACATTGAAGAAATAATAGACTTTCTTATCGTTTACGAGAAGGTATGGTTTTTCTGGTGATACATCTATTCTTTTAATTAGGTTTCGAAAATTTTACTACTGCCCTAACATTGGCACCGCATTGTAGTTGTAGCTTTTCTATGCAGTCTAATACTATCGACTTCAATTTGTCACCTTTACATATCGTATTTGTAAAGATGTAGCACAAGGGTTGTTTAAGTTTTTTATATATAACTCTAACCATGATCACGTAGCAGTTTGACCTGGCAAAAAATTCAAAACCTACTTTAAAATTATTATTTTAGGGCTCGTAAAATATAATTTTAGTAAAAATTGTTTGTATTCCTCTGTATATCTCCTGCTTCTTCGTGGTTTATTTTTTAAGTCCACTTAGGCTGTCACAATTTGTGCTCTGCTTTGGGGAAGTAATCGTTGGGAGATGTTAACTTCAATTGAAGTGCTTTCTTTTCACGTTGCAATTTAAGAATGTTCCTCCGTAATTTTCTTTACCTAAGAGTACTTGAGCTACAAGCTTGAGTAGTTTTGGTATAGCTAGAGATGTTAACGGGCTTCGCCAATATACCTTGCATCAATTGAATATTGGGTTTCAGAAATTGACACTTGTAATTCATTTAGGATTGGCAAGTGTTTGCCACATACTCGTTAAGTTTTTAGAGTCGACATTTTTATGCAACAGATCGGACCTTCAGATTCTGTTAACCATTCAAAACACCTACAACCAAATGTTTGTAATTTACTTAAAATACTTCATGTAACTTAACTCGCCTGGTTAAATCTCCTTTGGGAAACCTGAAAAAACTGATTCTACCATCATATTTAATAAATAAATAAATTCAGGTTATGTATTTGCGGTTATGGGAGGGGTGCGCAAATTTTAAACTAATGGCATTTTTGTATTTAAATAATTTTATCGTGCTAGGTAATTTTAAGCAGCAAATACGTTAAAGATAATCTCCTGGATATACAAAATTATGTTTCACTCGGTTTTGTTAAACAACTATTCTTAGATTCTCAAAAAATTTGAATTTGTCTATTATTAACCTAGATCAACAATAGAAAATATTATTAACCACTAATAGAGAAAATCAACTTCTCAGTTGGCTAGGAGACGCAATAATTGTCCACTTCATAGCTATTAAAGGAAAAAATACCATATTATTAATGTAAGGATTTAAATTATTGAAAAGTTGTATGATTGCATCATTAATTTATGTTCTGAAAAACATTATTCAATGTGTTTCAACGTGGGTGGCTATTTTAGAGTAGCGGGAGAGGTCACAAAAAGGACCGGGGCCAGCATTTAAGACGAGATAACGATTGACTAACCTAGTAATCAAATATTGTACCAATTAGTTCGTAGTACAAATTTAGTTCTAAGTTGTAGATGTAAAAATAAATGTGTAATCAACCCAAAGAACCAGCATATAATTTAGAAGGCTTGCCAACACCGTTAAGTCAACATGGAAGAAAGTGCAGATACAAAGTAGCTTAGAAATAATTCGATTTTCCATTAATAACTAAAATAATAGATAATAAATTTGTAAAACTGACAGATGTATAGCAAAATGTGTTTATAATACATTTGGCAACAATGTCATGACGTCTGTGGTGACGCAATTTTATACTTAAAATAGTTCCATACTATACATTTGGTTACAATACTATATTGTGCTGGAAGAGTATTTTCCTCTAGCGATAAACAAGAAAAAAAATGGTAACTTTTTTCTACACGTTAAAAAGTCACTTTAATTAATTTCCATGTAAATTATGGGTAAATAATTCTAATATATGCTTATAACAGAAAAACTAAGTAATAGTAAGCATAAAAAGCATAAAACAAATATTTAAAGTAAATAAAACAAATGTAAAGTAAAGAACTGAGCAAAATTTCTAAATGCAAAGTAAAACATAGATCCAGAAAATGTAATTAAAACAAAATACATACCCCTAGTGAATAATAAATTAAACAAAACTAGTAATGAACATTATTTTAATTTTACTTCATTTTCAAGTTTAAGTAGAAGATGTAATTAATTTACGTTCACTTCAACTTTAATATTGAAAAGCTAAAAATTACTTTTTTTAGTTTCACATGCACAAATTTTTTGTTAAGCTATAATTTTGTTAATTCTAATATTAATTAAAATTGAATTCGCTTAATTTTTAAAACTTAAATGGTTTCTCATTCACGTAGTAAGAACGTTGAATTTTGTTAGAACATAATAGATGCTCTTATTTTGGAACAAAAGTATAAAATTATTTCATTTTGCGTTCGACTTAGGATACACTTTACAATGATTCCTTTTGTGAGAATTTACCTTTTGAGAAAAAATAAATCAATCTTTTACTGCAAAGCTTAAACCTACACTTTCTTTATAGGATTGGATTCTTTATTATTTGAATACCTTCTTATGTTATCGGATATAAAATATATGTTATTTTTTGAGAAAGTATCTCTCCTATATTTTTGTAAAATCAATTATTGAAAATCATTGTCCGACGTGTTACGTGAGTATATGCTATTACTGTAGTATTTTATTATGTTTTAAAATTTTTCTGTCAAATTTTTTGTTTATAATTTTCAGTAATAGTTTAATATTGCAGTGTCTTTGCTACTCTTCTATCATCAACCAATTTCTAAAGATGCGGAGAAAATCAAGGGAAACAAAGTTTGATTAAGATGAAGTCGGATGAACGTATTATAATTCTGTGTTCATATGTACTTCTTTTGTAAACAAATATCAAACATTAATTGTAACTTTAATTGACTAATTCTAATAATAAATTAAAGGAATTTTTTACTAAGTGAGATTAATACACCGTACAAACCAACAAAAAGTACGAACTAGTTGGAAATTCAAATCGTTTGTGATAACGAATTTTCGTTTACAACATCATATTTAAGATATTTTGCATAATTCATTTAACTAAATTAATCCATAATAATACTGATAAATATGCTTTTTCTCTACTTTTCTATCCATATATTTTCTCCGAATACAGATTGCAACCAAGAGCAAAATAATTTAGAAGTTCCTAACAGTTTCAAACTAGCACAAATCGATTATTAGGTTATTCAACAAATGTAACAAACATGTTGATTTATATATCGAATTCAACAAATGGACATATAAAGCAATATTTTGTACTTTCGGTTTTGATTTGTTTTTCTATTATTTTGTTTGTTACTTATTTATTCTACATGCAACGGCTGTGCTGTTATATTTATGTTTTCTATTTACGTTCTATAATGTTTACAGGCATGTAAAAGCAGTTACATAAGTCGATCCTTCGATAATTATAGCCAACATAAGTGTTAGCAAAAATAAAAACCTCGAGTCGCCTCAACTTCTGTGATAGGTGCCAAATAATCAAACTGGTTTAATAGAATGATGTTTTATTTAACTTTTAATTGAGTATTTATACTTTTTAGATTGTGCATTAAGCAGTTTACTTACATTAAGCGGTTTACTTATTTTACTTTATGAAATTATGTTAATGCACTGTTAAGTATTAAATATAAATTTTTGCAATTTTACTTACAAATTATTTGTACCAATTTATAGGAATGCGTTGAGCAATTTATGTTTAATTATTTTAAACACCTCTTGTAAGTTTGCAAGAGGTTGAAGAATAACAAGCAAACATCAAGAATTACTCGACAGCTGTTTCGTCTTTTGGGACTCTTCAGGAGTAAGAAAATTCAAGTGTAAGTTCACTATTCTACAAATGTGTGCAATTGCAATCGCTTGATTTTATGTTGGCTACAATTATCGAAGGATCGACTTACCTAAGTATGTAACTGCTTTAATGCAAATTTATTACTTTAACACTTTTAAAAATTTTCTGTAAAATTCCTAATTTTTATTTTTAAATTTCAAGGATTTCAAAAAAATTTCTAGGATTTCTAAGAAGAATTCTGGGGATTTACCAGGAAATTCCTAGGATTTCTAATGAAATTCCTGTTCTCTTTCAAAAGTTTGCATGGCCAAGACGTACGGCAAATTTGCTTAATAGTTGTCAAGGGAAGTTAACATATCCTCCCAGTAGTAATTTTTACTTCGGTTATTTAAAAATTCTAAGTAAGAGTTTAATTAAATGTAATTTATTATATTAACGACCAGTTTTATAACAGGTAAATTATTTATTTGATTGAAATTGAGTTTTAAGTAGAATCACATAACCCAATTCCGCCAATAATGTTTCATAAATCCGATATTATGCAATTTTAAATTTAAATGAAAATTTTATTGAAATTCTTTCTGTAAACCGTTCTTAGTAGGTATAAACATCAATTTTCCAGCATAACTGATCAGTTATGAAATGCATTATTTTGTTTAACGTTTTAATAATTCTTTGTTCAATTTCGCACAGTATCGTTCCCTAATTTGATAATTTTGTCTATTTCAGAAGAAAAATTGAGATTGATGTTAATTTTTAAAAATTGACGTTAACTGACCTAACTAAGGAAAATTTTAGTTTTGTTATTAGACAGACATAGACATAAAACATAATAGATGCAAAAAATCAAAATTTGATATTTTTAATTTATTATTCATTTTTTTTAATTATAGAAACTTCTGTAAATTAACCCATACAATCATGGAAATATTTAAGAGGAAAGCAGTTATTTTAATCGCGCAATTAGCAACAAGAGGACACCAACCAAAAACATACTTCTTTTGGGGAATTCAATAAAAATTTTTCAATACTCATACTTTTCAGATTACATCATCTTGTGTTTTTCAGTAAATTTAAAAGGAAGAAAATGCCCACGCTAAAGAACTGTATGTTAGTGGCATAAATCAAAGTGTTCAAAGGAAGAAGAATGGAATGAAGAAAAATTTGACAAAATCGATTTTAAGCAGGAATTGATAGAGGCAATAAGATGAATTTTGGCAACATCCATAAACATCTCTTAATGCATTTAAAAATCAATTTGGTTGTCAAGCCAAACATACATTTTCAACAAGAAAGGATCAAATCAAAACAAAAAGATTTAACAAAATATTTTACACCGAAAGAGAGTAATGAAAATGAAGAAGAATCAATATCATAAGTAATAAAATTATTACTTCTGCTAGCAGTCACTCGAATAATAAATGGTCACTGTTAACGCCTAATATATTTTCTTGTTACGCTACTGTGTTTGTGGTGGGGTTTTTAGTCAAGAATTGTTTGATTATAGGAATAAGGGACAGTCTGTAATGTGAACCTGTAGTGTGCAGTTGTTAAAATAAAAATAATAAATAAGTGCTAAAAAGTACTATAACATACAGTCCACTCAATCCATAACTTAAACCACAGGAACAAATTTATTTGAAAAGGATTAACGTAAAGAGGATGAATCTTTATAAGAAACAATTTGACTCACTTATCAACACTTACAACAACGAAATTGATAATCCTAATAGCAAACTATACCCCGACTTAATAGACATCAAATTTAGGAGTAGAAAGAGAATTTTTTTTTCAAAATTTTTTTTAACCAATGTTGATTTAAATTTGGAAAGAGGACTTTGCTACGGTTAATTGAAGAAAAGTAAGTTTTGCCGGCAGCCGAAGAGTAGGGCGTGGGTGAGAAAAAGGATCCACCGCTTCTTCAGAACTGTCTTGATTTAATCCGAGGGCGCCATAGTCCTAATGCGTGGATACAAACCTGCTTCCGAACTAAAGAAACAGACGCAACAATCAACCGTAACAAATTAAAGGAGCAATAAATACAATAAAGAGAAAGAGAGACACAAGTAACCTACAAAACGTTATATTTAATAACACACCAAAAAAAAAAGGAACAGAGCACAATTTAAATATATCCCCTTACAACTTAAGTTAATTCTACGAAGCGTATTCGTTCGTACCCATATATATATTCGTACACAAAAAGAAGGAAACAATATAAAATTAATAGCAAGTTATTAATTTATGTGGTACGCCACTGGCGTTATTAATCTAACAAGATGGCGACGTGACCCCACCCGTACAATACGAAGGTGTATTTAGTGTTCGCAGTTGCAATATTTAGCGTAAAAAAGTATCGGAGATTTAGGTGTTTCCCCAAAAGAGCGCTCTTCCGTGGTATTACACTTATCTCTAAAGATCCCCAAGCAATGGTGGGTAAATGAAGCAAGTTCGCGCCTTTACGGTACACATTCGTGTATAGATTGGGCCAATATATGCGCCACAACAAGTTAATTAATTATATTGTAGTGAATTAACAAAAAAATTATAAATACGTGAACAAATACGTTTCGAGTTCCAAAGATTTAACTGCACTTAAGGTGCCAAGACAAGTTGTACTTATTTAGGTGTTACGCTTGAGACGTTTTCGGTAGCAGTGTGACGTCCCGGAGATGGTTTGTTTTCAGCGTAGAAGTATAATTAGAAAAATCTGACCTTATGTTGTAGATAGAGGTTTACGATGTTGACACCCACAGGAGGAGATACAGCTATGTGGTGTCGGTTCCAGCTGCGGCGACCCCTAATTTCGGTAGGATGTCCCGTACTTCAGCAATCTTAACAGCGAACCCCAAGTATGCGACACACGCAGCGACAAGACAATAACAGGTAGAAAGAGATCCCACGATGAATTTAATCAGCCAGGTAATTGGTTTTGTTTAGGCCAAAAGAACCTTTAAAGCCGAGTAATTTTAATCCCGGAGTAACTCTGCCTTATCTGAAAATTATGCACGGTGTAACGTTGAGGAAGCCATGAAGAATATTTGTCGTACCTGAATGCAATCGAGCGACCATTAGAAGAAATTAGTACACGCATCCGTCCTAAGATAAACTTCAGAAAATCGAGTAATCAATCCTTTCCCCAGCTAAAATATACCGCTATACATTGAAAGTTTGCAGGGTCCTATACATACCACTAGAAAATTTGACGGAATTACGATTAAGCACTCAGATGAAGGCAAATTTGAATTTCACGTAACACGACGTGATGGTAGTTGTTACAAGGCGGAAATTGAAGATCAGCCGAAAATGTATTGGCCAATTAGGACAACGCGGAAGTTGAATTCTGGGAATTAAATCCCCAAAAATTTTCGTTAAGGAGCGAACACGGAGAAATGTCGCGTTTACACCTCGACTCCGTGCATTGTGTGTTGCCTAACTCACAGTGACCGTTACAACTTTTCATACATGTGTACTTTGGAGTAAAATCCAGGGTAATAAAAAATCGTCTCTATTTAGTTTATTTCGAACGAGCCGAGTCAGCACAGATCAGTTTTTTACTGAACGCAAAAACAAGCAAAACACCAAAAATTTTTGAAGAAAATGCCAAAAACACTAACAGAAACGCGCAATGGATTATGAGGCAAGGTCTGAGGATAATAAAGACGATGTGATCGATCGTGGTGACAGGGATGACATTGAATCATTTTTGAAAACTCAATCTAAAGCAAGATATCCACCTCACCCTCCACTCTGGAAACAAATGCAGCTTAAACTTACTCAATACTATGCTGTATATTACGAAGACGATTGGTTTATCGGATATATTTTAAGTGAGAAAGCGAGAATAAAGGTACTCGAAAAACACTTAAAAAGTAAAAATTTATGTAATTGTCATAAAAAAATTAAACATTGCGAATGTCTTAATGAATTCATTTTCTTTGGACCAATTAATTTTGCAAATTTCCAAGAATGTTTAAAAATAAGAAGGACCATATTTCAAAAGAGAAAGTAAATATAATGAGTTTAAAACAGAGTACCCCTCTTACGATTAGTGTTCTAAAATGAATATTTTTATCAGAATATTTGTGATCTTAATTTTTAAAAAATAGTTTAATGACTGTTTAGTATTTTATAAATGGAATATGTTTTGGAAGTTTTAACAATCGTGTCCAAAAAGAGTGTTATACGATAAATTAAACTAACATGACCAAAATTAACATCTTGATGATAAGATGGATGGTAAATACAAAAATGATTCCTCTTCTATACACCGAATGATGAACATTTTTTTAGATATGGAGTGGTTATGATCTTTAAACGCTGACAGAATTTTCTGGTATTTGATAACGTCAGCTAATAAACATGAATATATTGTCATTATTGATTAATTTTGGTTTTTACATCAGAACATCAGAAAATTAAACTTACTTTGGGTATGGTGTTTCAAATCATGGCCAATTCTAAAAAAATTATGTACCATATGTCCGTACAAAATCTGAATGATTGTTTCTATGATCTAAATAACTGTTAATCGCTCGGTAAAATTTAATTCACATTATAAGCACATAGTATCAAGTATAGTATCAAATTAATAATATTGTAAAAACCTTGAATATACTATTACATAAATTGTCATAGTGACATTTCCACCACAATCTTTTTTTAAAAAATACTTGCTCATACCTTCTAACAAATTTCTAGAATATGGAGGAAATTCCTACAATTTCTTACGGAATTCTTATGAGTCCTCGTTAAACCTATCGATATGTTCATTTTTTAAATAAAATCCACTCTAACAAAAATTTCATTAAACACATAGGCATATTTAAACAATGTATGATGCACAACAATCGTTTATTTTAATAAAAAACGGGGAACAAGTCGTATTACGACGAAATGCAGCGCGGAGCAAGCGCTGCTATTGAGCGCGGAACATAGCAACTTTGCTCGTCGATTGACGAGCGAGAAATGGTCGTATCGGAATCATTTTTTGGCTAGAAATTACTTTATCTTATTTTTAATAAAATTCTTTTACAAAAAAGCGTCACGTAAACTGGATAAAAAATAGGAGCTGAAAAGGAAAAAACACTTTTTTTTTAAGTCGTTTTGATTATGGTTTTAGGGATGTGCAAACTTAGAGTTAAACTTACCAAGGAAAACCCTTTCTAAAGAAATGTAAGAAAACATAGTGGGTCCTTCTATAAACATTTCCTAAATGCACTGACTATTACTGATTAATACCAAAAGGATTTGCAAAGAAGATTTGGAACTTTAGAAAAGAATGAATTAAAGTTTTCAAAAAGAAACTTGAAGAATTGGGGCAAAAAGCCAAAGAACAAATTTTAAAAACCAAGAAAAGAATCGAGAAACGTATAATGTACAAAGAGAAAAAGCCTAATAATTCCGAAAAAAGAGAGTGCTATTAAATGTGTTCAAAGCAGACAAGGGAAAAATCCAAAGCGGTCGTATGTAGAAGTACCAATAAAATTAAGATCAACCATTGTGGAAAAAGTAGTTAGTTAAGTAGGTTTGTATTCAATAAAAACCAGCAACTTTGTTGAATTTTGTCTTTTTTAATGCATGCTTTAGTTCCTTGTTAAACTTGCCAAATACAATAAACGCATATAAGGCCACTCCTAAAATATTATTCGACTCATTTACATTGAATAACAAAATTATTATACTACACAATTAGAGAATGTTTTCTTTTTTGAATTTTTGATACAAATAAAAAGATCCAGCAAATACGAGTAGCAAAACAACCTATCAAAATACTAGTTCAAACTTAAGCAACCAAAAACTATTTAAATTTAATCAATTCTTGGTTGTATGGTTTTTATTTTGATTAACACTCAATTACAGAAAATGATAGTCAGTAAAAAATATACAAAGTGTAACACGAAGTTCTTTAATTAGAATTTAGTAAAGACAGAATTTTATTCCAGTTATACAGGAAGTGGAATCCATCTTGCTTATTTTAAATATAAACTAGTATTTTTAATTTTATTTTAGAATTATGCAGTAAATTTTAGATAAAATACATGTTTTATATGCTATACAAAATTTTATCTAAACAACGAGTTTTCAACAAATAACGATATTTTTGTTATTAATAAAGTTACTGAATGGAAACTATAACTAGTTAACAACCAGGCTTTGCAAATCAATACTTGAAATTAGCTAATTGATAACTGCTACAGGGTGTTCTCAACTCAGAAACCAACATGTTTAACATTTATACGTTGCTTATATTAAATAGAACACCTTGTTTTTTATGATGTTTTTTGATGATTTTTTTTGCATATTCTTTATACCTAAATGTAACCGTTTTAGGAATATTGGTGCAATTATTGTTTTACTGCAATAAATAAAATTAAGTAGGCCGTTTGCTTGCAGTGCCTCGATTATTTACACATCTGTTGTTTTTGTCAATGTTTTTTTCACAGCAGGTATGTAAATCAAAAATTTCTGACAACCACACGGCTAATACCAAACTAATTTTCATTTTTCTTTAGAAAACATTGTACAATACAGGGTGTTGTATTTGAAATAAGCAACTAATAAATGATTTTAGTTACGCATGTTGGCTTTTGAGTTTAAAACACCCTATAGGAGTTATTGATTAAGTTAACGTCAAAGATTAATTTTAAGGCCTGTTGGCTACTGGTTGCAGTTTCCAATAAATTTTAAAAATATTTCGAAATGGTTTATTTGTGGTATACCATAACGCCATATGCTACATCGAAAGTTAACCATTATTTCTAACATTACAGCAGAATTCTAAAAGGAAATAAAAATATTCTAGTTTCCATTTAAAATAAGCAAAGATTTATTTTACTTCCGGTACAACTGGAAGTGTCTCATTCGTGATATTATTATATTTAAACTTAACGTTTTCTGAAACCATTGTTTGTAAAATTTCAAAATTTTAAAAATTCTATAACTTCTAATAAAAACTGTTCATGTAACACCCTGTATATATTAATTTTTAACAGATTTTTCTTGTATTTTACATGGCTTTTAAACAATACTTGTTTTTTTCAATTTTATCAATACCTTTCTACGTTTTACAACACAAATGATACCAACTAGAAAATCATTTAAATTTTATACCTAAAAAAAGGATTAATTAATTAAATATAAAAAAAATTTTTTTCAAAAAAATGTCAAATTATTATTAATTTTAAGCAAAAAACAATTTTAGTTATTTAAATTTTATTTAAAACTTGGTTAAATTTTTATTAAAAACATCTTAATGCAATTTAAAATTAGCTTAATGTAAAGAGCGTAATTTAAACCACCCGGTACATCCTGAGTGTAATTTATAACGTGGTATACAGTCGTTTAATTTTAGTGTGTCAAGAGTAAAGTGTCTATTGTATTATTTGTTATACGGGAATAGTTTATAACTACATACAAGTAATATTAACACCAAAGTGCCAAAGGAGGTGATATTTCTGAACTTGATACGACAACTAAATGAAGCTCGACAAATTATGTCTCTAGTAGTACACTACGTAACCGTATATTGGTCTGCACCTTTACTTTAAAATTTCTCAAATGTACAAGGGAGTTAACAAATCAAAATTTATTTAACGTAGCAACATAAAAGCTTGGGTTTTGTATCGGCCAATAAAACGAAAATGCAAGGGTATTTTTTATTTTATTGGTGGAACATTAATTATTTTAATGATCTTTTTCAACAAATAAAATTAAATAATGCTCGTGCTGAAAGAATGTTTATATTTAAATAAGCGAAAATTGCGTTACATTTTAGAACAAACATGTACATTATTTTATTTTATTTTTGCACACTCATTTTTATACAAATTTTGTTCGTTTTTTTATGGGGTTTAATTAACGAATTTCGATAAAAACATATTTTGATTAAATATTTGTTAATTCCGTTTGAAATACCGTACGCGTTCGCCACTTCATAAATATGATATATTTCTATAATTTTGGCCGTTAAAACAATAATTATAAAATTGTGGTTATCGCGTTGCAAGCTTAACTATTAAATTATGAATTTGATGTTGTGATTGATAAACAAGCACAATAACTATAATTATAGAATGAGGACATAGTACATTTGGCAGAAAATTTTAAAAATACGTAGAGCTAACTACAGGGGGTTTAAAAACTGCGATTTTTGACACTTTATTCAGTTCATGCCCTTTAATTTTTTTTATGTGCATTCTATCGAAAAATGGTTCAAATAAAAGTTGTAGGGAAGAAAATTTATTGTAAATTTCTCTGGTCAACTTTGTTGTTTGACCCAATAGACACAAGGGTTTAAAAAAAGGCATATTTTCTTAAACACCCAAAAACTACTTAAAAAAAATCACCCCACTACTACCATCCTCCCGCCCATATGATTTTCTCCTATACTAACACAAACATCCAAAAACCACATACGTCACATTGTGATATACGCATAGGTGTATTAGGGGAAACTCGAATAAAGAAAAACAGTTTTATTGAGTCCAGTGTCAAACGAAAAAATGACAGTCATAAAAAGTTGTTGAGGGGGTTGTTTAAAAATAAAAATTTAGTTTACTTAACTTGTTACAAGACATACAACAGAGAAGTAGTATTGCAGTCATGAAGCTGGTCCTAGTACCGCCCCCAAACCTACTCGATCTAAAGTACATGTGTTTGATTTCAAGGATAAGTGTTTTTTTATATAAACAAGTCATTTCTAAAGCCTTCAGGAAAAACAGGTAGTTGCCTGAGGACAGACAAAATAATGCGGTCAAAGTAACGTTACGAGAGATGACTATGTTAGGGTTTTTTTTGCAAAGTAAAACGTATGTCGAGAGCCTTTTTAAACACGTGTGTCGTATGCAGCACGTTGCGGCAAAAGTTGAGTTTGCCGCGCATGTTGCTAATTTTTATTGGTGGAAATTTTAATTGACCAAAGTTCCTTCTACTTGAGTATTTGGAGTGCCTCCTAAAGTTAAAACGTTACACATAAATTATTAATGTGTGCTTTAATAATTCCAAGTCGAATTGGGCTTTAAATTTAAATCCGGCCGCATTCGTCGTAAGTACTTTCTTTTCCCATCTTTGGTTTTGTAGTTGTGTTAGTTCTAATTACGACGTATGCTTTAGAACGTGCGTTGACTTTATATCTTCATCGTGTCTTACACCTGGATAACTCCTGGGAGTGCTGGAATGGCTATTTAAAAACCTTTCCCTATAAACTTGACAACTAAAACGGTTTCGAATCCAATTAAGCTCCAACCAGCCGGTAAACTTTACAGGCTGCTGGGGTTCATGCTGCATACTTGCTGCTTCAAGGGAACATATTTGTCGTTCATTGCTACATACCACCCCTAAGGGAAATCCTGAGGTTACCTACCTTCTGGAGTTGTCGAATACGTCACTTTCATTCTCGGAACTGCATATTACAGAATACAGCTAAGTTTTAATGATGAAGTAACCTATTTAATATTAATGCGTATGAAGCTCACGTACACGTGACATTAAACGGTTTGAATCTCCAGCATTTTGTCTTTAACCAGATTTCTAAGAGCTTGGGCGTTTTACAAAAAGTGGTTGAAACTAAAACAAAAAGCCTTTTGGGTTGGCGGGAGGTACTTACCTTTTTATTCCAAGTTTAAGTTAGTTTTAAATTACCGTGTGTAAGTGACGTGTGTACGTCGAGCCTTCTTAGTAACCAATCCTTAATTGGAACGCCAACTTTAATTTGGCGACAGTCTCTCTATTTCTGTCACTTCTTCTAGTACTTTAAGTTTTATTTGCTATATTGAATCGTCTATTTGTCTCTCTGATTTGTGTTTGTTTTAGCGTATTAGACCTTTAGTAAAACCTATTGAACTCCTGTTGGTCGGTTTTATTTCTTTCTATTACCCAGCAGGTGACTCTTTGTTAGGCAGCAGTCTATTTCTTTATAGTTCTTTAAGGACCCCCCCAACTCACCGACTAAGCCGGACGCTGCTGTGCTAACTACTACAAATACCGGATCCTCCACAAATTTAGTGCGCTACATCGAGCCAAATTGTCTTATCTTTTCTCTCTAGGTTGTACCGCTAGAGCCGTCGCTTTCTTTTGTTTATTTGTAAACTACAACCGTTACAGCTATTTGGAAAAGCTTTGAAAAACGAGAAGATAGCTGGAGCAAAAAGATGATGGATCGTATTCCCTATTTAGATAACTTTGGAACTGATTTAATTGTAGTGAATGCCGAATACCATTAAAAATGCCTTAAACAATTTTACGTGATGTCTAGGAATGGCGTAAAAGGAGCGTCTATTTTTTAAGTCATGCAAGATCCAAACATTGATTAAGCAATGGAACAGAAATTCTGGAGGATAATAGAGATGAATATCAGTTCTCCCACACGAATTTGATTAATGAAGTTGATAAAGACGTTTATCTTAAGGTAAGGTCAGTAAAAAATCGATTGAAGGAAAAATATGGAGACGACATTATAATCAGTGATTCTAATAGAGGGTGCATCATTTGTTTTAAAAACACAGAACATAAAATTCTTACTGATGATTGGTATTAAAACAAATGAAAAGAAAACTCACGAGAGGAAAAGCTTTAAATTGTTGGAACAACAGCTGAGATAATTTTCGATGATATTCGCTTCTGTATTCATGATGCAACTGCGTACCTTCTAATCGATAACTGTTTGGGCGGATTTTATCTTGTCATTCTTCCAACACAGGTTTTTTTTACTTTACAACATCATTCTTACAAAGAAAAAGGGCTTATTAGAATCATGGAAAAATAAATGTTTTGTTAAAGGTCACGTTATAATAATGAAGACTTGATCAAAATCGTTTGTATCCTCCATTATGATTGCCGTATCCACCTACATATACAATAAGTTTAGATCCAAACATCTATTGAATCTCCTCTTTTACACCTCTGATGAGTTCATAATAAGAACGAAATGCTGCATCAGGTGTTCTTTTGTTGCGTATGTACTTCTGTACAAGTTATCTTGGCTTTATCGGCAACTTGTGTTACAAGCATTAAAGCTATCACTTAGATAGCGCTTTGCACTTTAACACACATGCCGTTACAGTTAACTGTTGGCATTTTTCTTAATAAATTTTTGCTTACACATATCAAATATTAAATATATTTTTTTTTCGATAGTAATGATAGTGGGAGTACATAGGCACTTTTCCGCGAGGAATTACTGTAGCTAAAACTAAGAACATAAACGATAGAGATTCTGTTACTGTTATAAATACTGGGTGATTCAATTTGGTGTTATAGTCTGTATACTATTGGCGCGGAGTAATAAACCTGTCAGAATTATCGAATCTCCCGTATTGCAGTGGCGTAGGTACCTGATACGTTTGGGAAATCATATTTTTAGTAGGTAAATACGTTATCATAGTAAAATCTACCTTGATATGAATTATTATGTGGTTATATGTTATTTATTTTATTTGTATAGTAGATCATATTACAAATTTTACTTTTACGTATTATATACCATTATTTTGTATGTTGGTATAATACCTACATCTACGGCTATGATTCTCGTTTCGTCAGTACCTGGGCTAATGGAAACGTGTTTTCACAGATTAACCTATTGTTCTCAGACCCTAGATGTGTCGATATGCTGCAAGAGCGGCACAATGATCGTATTTTGTTAGAATTTATTGGTTTTTACTTAACCGTAGAAGTACCGCTTTCACAAGAAAATAAAGAATTGTTTCAAGCAATTATGATTTATTACTCCGCGCCAATAGTATACAGACTATAGCGGCACTTTACTTTTTTTTTATTTTAAGGAAAAGTTTTTTTGAACTCGCCGTAGATTAAAATTATATCCAATTTTTTTAAATAAACCGTTTTTGTGTAAGTTAGCAAAATTCAATTGGAAAACAAGTTATCGACACAAATAGCTCTAATTGTTATTTGACACAATCCTAAATACTACTTTCAATTGTTTTTATAGCTACCTAGTCTTAATAGTAAAATCGGATTAAGAGAAATATTAAATTATTTTATGCCATTTGAATTTATAATGCCTCTCTATATATTTTTTACGTTGTTGTATGTAAAAAAAATGCCTTATACGAATCCATCAAAAACTACACAGGGTGTCATTTGAAAAAAAATATGACTATCGTAACTTTAGCACAAGCTAATATAATTTTAATTTATGTAGCTCAACTAATGTGGTTCAGCGCCCCATTTATAAATGTATATCGTATATGGTTTATACTACTTTTTTCTTAAAATAAAAAAATAAAAGGCCGCGAACACAAATCTGAATCACTCCGTGTACTGACGTTAAAGACCAAGCCAATTTTCCCACCCTGTTCTGGAAATAGTTCACCAATAACTACTTTGTTGTCAAAATTTTTCTTGGGATATCGTTGAGGAAAATACTTAAATCAAGTCGTAGGTATTGGAACTATCGGAAAAATACCATAAACAATAGCGCAATTTTTAAAACTCGACGGTGCACAAAAAAATCACAAAGGTAGCAGAATGTTATCTATTACAAAACAATTGCTTATGCCAGCCAAATTTTACAAAACATTCTGACATTTAGATTCATTGTGCGACTCAAAATATTAACTCAATACAATGAAAGTCCACTACTATTAATGAAACTGCTGTTAAAATTCAGTAAACACGTAACACAACCTTTTCCAATTACATCATATTCTTCGGATAACTGTAATTTTTATAAACTATCAATAAATGTTGCAACATACAGTGTCGTTTTGTGTTAAAGTAACACGTCCAAAAATAGTTTTATATTAAAGCAACTTTGTCAACAGATAGTCGACAACACTCATTTGTACAATAGTAAACTTACACTCGAGTTCTCTCACTACTGAAGAGTCCCAAAAAGACAAAATAGCTGCTGAGTGATTTTTGTTGTTTGTTTGCTATTGTACAATGTCTTGCGAACTTACAGCAAGCGATTTAAGATTGTTATTTTTTCCAACACTTAGATGACTATAATAATTTTTATATTTTTATTAAGAAATAGCTGAATATAATTAAATTTGTAGATTTTTTTTAGAATTGTTATGATTTTGCGCCGTTCTAGTCCTGTTCTGATTCAGAACGAATTCCATCCGGGAAACATTTTTGAACGTAATGAGTACAGCAAATAGACAAAATTAAAAAAAATTTGAACCAGTATAAATCAAATTACTGATTAATTATATAACGATGTGTTTAAAATTAGGAATATACTTTCAAACTAGTATCCATAAAAAAAAAACATAAATTAATGCCACATTTTAAAACTAATCAAATGAATGAAATAATAATTATTTATTTATTTATTTAACGCTTTTATTTTACGACGTTGTGTACAAAAACCAAAAAAAAAGTAACATAAACTTAATATGGAAAACTACAAGGAGATGTTGAGCTACATATTAAGCGTAAGCGCTGTTCTACCACCTAATCTTTAAAATAAACATAAAATAAATACACGATGAGTATGTCTGAGGATTACGTAATCATCTAAGTTGAAAACAAAAAAAAACAATATTTTATCACTAATAATAATTGAGTTAATTCTCCTGGTGTTCTCCTTTAATACACACCGTGGGGTGTGCTCTGGCCTCATGTTGTGATAACTAGATTTCTTGGGCATCCCCGGGGCCAAACGACGTCTAATAAAAAACACTTTTCTTTATTAATGTGGGTGATGCCTGGAGGGGTGCCTGTTTTTTAAATACGACCACCCATTAAATGATACCTTAAAATGACGGGCTGACCAAGACGGTTTCAAATATGCATGATTTTTGAAAAATACCTGAAAAGGTGTAGTCGTAAAAAAAACGTTCCCTTGCCTTGGGTGGATATGACTTAATACAGCAGACGCCTCTGACTTTTCATATACTTATTTATATAAAATGATATTTTTATTAACAGTGCTACGGGTTTTCAATCAAGTCGTCCGCCAGTCTGTAGGCCGGCTTTTAACCTAGTACTATATCTTGTGTACTAAGGTCAAATACACTGCCAATTAATTAGTTTGTGACATAATAAGATATGTTTTATCTTTAAGTTTGCTTAAAGATACTAGTTCTCTATGCGGGTTCACCAAGTTAATTGATTAAAAAAACACGTTTGAAGAGCTCAGTTTTGAGAAGAGGACTAGGTAAGTCTGCTTTTGAATTGGATATTTATGTTATACACATCAGTTTGATAGGTAACTATTTCAAATAGGTATGGAGGTGCTTTAGAAAATAAAATTTTATGGTAAAATGTTGCAGCATGCAGAAAGCGACGTTTTCTCATGTTCAGCCATTTTAATTCCGTTAACTTGTGTAAAATTTTTTCAAACTTTCGTATACAAAAATTAGTCTTAGAGGTGAATTTGGAAATTTTCTGATTTTTAACTGTGTTCTAACATCTAAAAATGGACCATAACACTGTATCGCAGTAATTAAATTTAGAGAGAACTAACGATTCACATAGGATCATTTATTATTATTATTATTATAATGATAGAAGTACTGTAAACAAAATACAAAACATCAAGTTAATTAGTAAGTACTTGGATAAAAAAATGAGAAAAATTCAAATCAATCAGTCTGATAGTAAAAAAATTAGATATGTTATCCATAATCGCCTTATAATTGAAAATTTATCCACACTTATGAATTGTCTAAAGGGTCACTTTGCCGCTATGAAATAATAAACCTCCCTTATTCTATCAGAGCGATATACCATCAAAAATTATTAATTTCCGTAAAGTGACAGCTGCTGTCAAAATAATACGTCAAATATTTATTTGACATTTAAAAATTAGATTCAACTTAATAACCAATTATTTAAAAAAGAATAAAAGTGGAAATTTATTTACCTGTATTTTTAATAAAAACCAGACAGGTTAAAAGCAAACAAGCTAACATATTTTTTTATCAATGCTAAGAAATCTTTGATACGAATACTTTAATAACTGCCACAGTAGCTGTAAAGTTTTCAAATCAAATGGCGGCGCCTTTCTGAGATTAGAAACTAAGTAACTGTGACCAAAGTTACAGTGTGATTTTGTGTAATGAACTTGAAATCAAGCACATCGAACAATAACATCGAACAAGTTTGACGTATTGCACCACTTACAATAAAACACAACAAATATGTTCGTCTGAGTTTTAATATAAATTATTAAATACGTGAACAAACAAAAATTAATAAAAAATAAATATGCTGAAACAAGAACAATAAAACTAAAATAAAAAATATTTTATGAATTGAAAGTTAGCTAAAACAAAGTGTACGTATTTTTTAACGCTTTATATTGAAAAATTTAGATAAAATACACGCGAATATTTCTGTAACGATCTATATTGGCTTTGTCTCAAAAGAATGTCGTTAAAACGTTATCTTTCAATATACCGTGTGTCCCAAGGAGAATACAACATACGATTTTTATTAAGGCAAAATATAGAACGGACCTACTTGTGCTATGATATTTTTCACAGTCGCGATACGACGTGCGTTGTAAGTGTCAGTGGAAGTAAGAAAGAGAAGAGAGCGGTTTGTGTGTGTGTGACAATTGTCATGTCTACCACAACTGTAATATTCCTTTTGACATTTCTCAACCTAAAAATTTATTATTTTGTTTTTTGTGAAAATTCTAATTGTTTAGTCGCTTTGATGTGATCGCTTTCTTAAGTAAGTACAACTAATTCTTTTACTAAATTACGCATAATTATTTTCGTAAATTAATTTTAGGTTATAAACAAACAGTACATTATAAGGAATATTAAGCTGATTTAAGATGCAGTTATATCAATATGATTAAAAGTGCCTATGAAAGTATAATTATGTA
This sequence comes from Abscondita cerata, assembly GCA_030710515.1. NCBI lineage: Eukaryota > Metazoa > Arthropoda > Insecta > Coleoptera > Lampyridae > Abscondita > Abscondita cerata. The sequence continues at coordinate 514,078 of JALBCR010003291.1, read as the reverse complement.
AACGGATTTAGGTTTTATTTTTATACAGCATATTAAGAGACGATAGTTTCATAGGCAAGAAATATTATTGTTTTAGTACCTACCTAAAAAGTGGAATATTATTTGCAGGAGTCGTACAAGCTAAATGTAGGTAAACAAAAATGTTGTGATTATTTGAGAATGCCAAATAGTTAACAGCTTTGAATGTTTGAACCTCGGTTTGAACTCACAAAAAAAATACTAAGTTTGTATTTTAAATTATTTTCTTTGTTTCATATTCTAAATTTCAGATCATAAATTTAAATCTCTGCAAATGCACACATGAGATTTATTCACACAATCGCTAAACCTTTGTAAAATGAGTTTAAATTATGTTTATTAATAAAATTGATTTTCTTTGAAAGTCGTGTAAAATTATTTTTTGTGATTTTTTGGTGGTTCTGAAAAGGACCGTTTTGATTTTTGGGTAGGTATGCAGAAGTGAATGCTCGAACTGCTGTCCATTTACTGCTAAACAATGCCCTAATCGATTATAAAAATTGCGTTGCACATTAGAGATTACGTTTGCCGGAACATTAAAGCAAACTTCTACAATTCTGTCCTTTAATGACTTGGCAGTGATGTGTGGTCAATCTTAATACACTTTAGAAGCAATGTATGACTATAAGAAAAAGTCATTAGGAGACAAATCTGGTGATCTCGGTGGCAAAGCAATTTTACTACCTCTTCCAATCCAAGTTCTGGGCAACGCATCATTTAAGAGGCCTTTTACCAGATTAGCACTATGAGCTGGACACCCATCGTGCTGATACCAAACAACAGTATCCTCTTCAGCAACTTCGTGCAATGCTGGTAGTACATGCTCAATTAATAGGTCACAGTACTTAACAGCAGTAAGTGTACCCTCAATAAAAAAGGACCTATTACGGTATTGGAAAATATCCCAGCCCAACATTTACTGATTGGGGATATTGGGTGTGAGCTGGTATAAACAGATGAGGGTTTTCTGTGCTCAAAAACGGTAATTTTGAATGTTTGGTGTTCCATTTAATGTAAAAGTGCATTCATCAGTAAAACACAGATTTTTAATAAAGTTATCGTTATTATTAGATTTTTCCATTAAAATTTCACAAAATTCTTGTCTTTTTTCAGCATCCGTTCTGAAAAGCTCTTGATGTTGAGAATAATGGTAGGACTTATACTTTTGTTTCTTTAGTATTCTATGTACACGACTTTTACTTAGACCGCAGTCAACACTTAGTTGTCGAACACTTATGATCGGATTATGCTGAACTGCTGCTAGTACATCAATCTCGTCGTTGTTGTTGTTAGGCCTGTCAAGCTGCACCAGCTTTGGCCGCTTGTGAACACTGCCAGTATTTGGTTTGAAATACTCGCATGACTGTACTAGCACTTGGATTCGGTCGATCTTAAAAAAGTGCAGCAAATAATGCTAAACAATTTCTAAAGTTTTCACCACTGCATACCCATTTAACCATTTGAACTTTTTCAGCAGTTGTATACACACTGATTATTGCAGAAAGTTATAAAAGTAGCCCTAATAATTTAAATTTAAGTTGGTTGCTGCAACTTCAGAGCAATCAAAACGATACATACCGACGCCGCATTGGTTGAAAATTTCAAAGCACTAGTAGATCCATTCTATATTTTGCCTTAATAAAAGTCCTATGTTGCGTTCTCCGTGGGACAACAATATGTATGTATTAAAGTTTTTTTTTTAAATTAGTCGTTTTATACAGTTATTTATACAGGGTGATTTATAACTATTGAGATATAGGCTAAGGGCGGGTTATTTAAACTAAAATATGAGTATAGGACTCAATATTCCTTAATAAAATATAGCTGTGAAAAAGATACAGAACGTTAAATTAATTTTTTTTTTTTTTTTGTTAATAATTTCACTGTAAATTTATCTATTCTTATCAAAATTGGCAGAAAAACATAATTTAAGATCAAGAACATTATTTTATGTCCTATTTTACAATTTCGTGGTAGGGCATACCTGAATGATTCCTGATGATAAAATCTACTGGTAACATTTTTTCAGAAAACTTTTTAGTGATTTTGATTGGAGAATATAAGGTAAACATAATTTCTACACAATATTGGCACTCTTGTATAAATACGCTAATTTCATCTCTTTCCGAGAAAAACACAGTTGAACAATTCGTAGAGTCAGAAGAGGATTTCAAATATTACTTTATTTATTAAGGGTACATTTTGGACTGTCAGATAATTATGCTTCTCTGTAGATTTGATAAAAATTGATAAATTTCCAGTAAAATTATTAACAAAAATTGAAGAAAAAAAATATATAATCTTTATCTAACGCTTTGTATCTTTTTCCGCAGCAATATTTTATTAAGGCATATTGCGTCTTATGGTCATATTTTGGTCTAAATAACCTGCCCTTACCTATGTCCCAATTGTTATACATCACCCTGTATACTAACCAATATACATAGTAACTCAAAGAAGTAATTGTCTACATTTTAATATTTTATTAATCTACTACAGTACTTATGTCCTTGGATTGGTTTTAAAAGAGGGAAAATTTTGTTAATTATAAAACAGAAATTACTTTTAATTAACTCAAACTGTTCTCATTATTTTGTTAAGGTATAATCAAAATGGTTTTAATAAATTAAAGAAATAGTGGTAAAATAAAATAAAATTTTCAAAAACAAAAACTATTAATTTACTGTAACAAAGGAAAACCACTAAAAAACTATGCTTGGACAAAAAGTGTGTCAATAAGCTAAGCTATTGTCATCAGTAAACCAATACTAAAAATAAAAACAATTAGAAGCTTATATATAAAAATTAAAAACTTCAAAACTTTCACAAAGATCAAATTCGTTTTTATTATCTACCCTCTTAATTAATTCAATGTCGCCTACTCTATGGCTATTTTTTAACATATGCATGGCAATACTGGACCTATCTGAGCATTCATATTTGACATGAGCTAAGTCCTCTTTAGAACGAGTTTTAATAGGTCTCTTAGTTTGCCCTATATATACTTGGTTACAGTCTTTACAATTTATTTCATGTATTCCCGATTTATTACACATTTCTATTGGGTCTTTCGGATTTCCTAAAAAATTTTTCGAGTTGTTACTACTAGTAATTACGTTTTATAATCAAATTTTAAAAATATTTTTTGAATACCTTTTGTGTATGTGGAATAATTTGGTAATTTGACATATTTCTCATCTATTTTGCTATTACTAGTGCCTAACGTTGTAATGTTCTAATGTTTAATTTATACGAACGATGTATTTCCTATAATGGTATTATTAATGTTTAGTTAATCCTTCTTATGGAGACAGGGAAATAAAACTCTTTCGCTTTTATCTAATTCGCGACGTTTCGAAACTTTTCATTTATTTAAATAAATAGTTGTGTTTCCTTCCTCAGGCGCTAATAACAAGAAAGGACAAAATATGTGTTACAAAAATATAAAAATTTATTAGTTTCAAGTTCAAAAGATGAAGAATAAAACTAAAAACTACTTACTTGGATAACAGTGGAAAAGTTGTCGTAGTGTTAATGATAATATAATTATTCGTCATTTCTTAAAACTAATTAATGAATAAAAAATAACAGTTCACAGAATAATTACATTATTTTTGACCAACTTTTATCATACTTCTATACACAAATAAAACATTTCACAAATGTGTCGTCGAAAACTATTGTTCGGTAGTTAATTTTATGTAAAACTATTTTGTGGTGTAATTATTCTGTGAACTGTTCTTTTTATTTATTAATTAGTTTTTAAGAAATGACGAATAATTATATTAGGTAGGTAGCAAACCTCCTCGACATAAAAGAAAACACTAGGATTCGAGTAAAATGTAAGAATTTCGCCTCCAGAATTTTTGAAACTAACCCTCTGTACTTTTTACGGTAGCTTAGAACCCCAGAATAGGTGGTAGTCGAAAGAAAATGCAAAAATATTCTTCGAGCCACATCAATCATATAAAAGATCGGTTTAACAAAGCGTACAAATTGCACGCCCAAGATGACGGAGCGTAAAGTTTAAACGGTTCGACCACCACAACTTCGGATGAGAAAGCAAAAATGGTGCGGCCATCTATCGGCACTCGAAAGAAAACGAAAAACAGAAGTCTTTCGTGCATTATGCAAATAAATATTGTAACAAAGTATTCGTTTGTTTAATACAATTAGGTTTCATTTTTTCTTCAACATAGGTTTTTTAAATGGGTTTCTGTAGTGCAACTTTATCAATTGATAATATACAGGGCATGTCTAAATATGATATTGTAATTTTAAGTGTGTGTTTCTGACGTGAAATTATGACGGATAGGCTATAGCATATTTCCGGAAATCTCTCATTTTTGATATAGAGTGTTGAAGTTAAAAAAAGAGTTTAAATATTTTTATTTTTTAGAAAACAGTTTTTTGAAATTTTACGATTACGATTACGGCTAATAATTTGGCATAGAGCATTTCTTTATATATTTGCAATAGTGACGGCGTTTTTGGAAAGGCAAAAAGGTTCTTTGAAAAAAAAATGGCGTGTAACATGTCAAAAAATTTATCACTATTTTCAGAAATAATAGCGTACAAAAAAAACCTCTTATTGCATTTCGCTAGAACGAACCATTTTTGAGTCAACTTATCCCTGTTCTTTTTATTATTGGTGCAAATTACGTTTACACACTTATGTCCAGTTTCACCAAACTCAGTTAAATTTAGTCATAGATTAAATACAATAGAATCTAAGGATTAAATTCTGTGGGTACAAATAGAAGCATTGCTTTTATGTACGTCTTACTAGATCAAACGTTTAAAATTTATCACGTGACGAACCAATTCGAAACAACGCGTATATAGCCTAAATGTCCATACAATGTCATTAGTTTTTCATAAAATCTTGTAGCACTTTCTGAAGATGACTTAAAATTTTTAATTTATAGAAGACGAAACTAGTCTAATAATTTAACACTTATAAATTTATAATAAAATGTATTGGCTAATAAAATTTTTTATTATGAATCAGTGAGAATTGTTTAAATTAAGTCATTACTCTATAGATCCTTCATTCATTAATAATTATTATACAAATAGAGGGAATTTGAATTTAAACTGAATTATGGATAATTTATTGCATAGATCGGCAATAATTACTGGTTAATGCATGCCAATAATGTATACAAAACCTTTGATACTTTATGGAATTATCAAGAATTTAACAACTCTTGAAACCATATTAGATACAACATTGGTGAATTCTGTATAGGTGTTAAGAATCTGGAAATCGTAATGAATAGAACTACAAATAATGTAGGAAAAAACTAAACAAACAGATAATGATCTCCTAGGTACCTTGAAAATCACTAAGGGCGAAATATAAACATTTTTGACTCGATAAACCTACGTACCAAAAAATACTCACTTTGGCGTAAACTATGACGAAATTTCAGAGCTGCCCCCAGTGATCGACAAAATTACAGCGTATTCAGTGGAAACTGTAATGCAACCCATATTTAAATTAAATTCAGTTAATTTTTTTTTTTCTTCAGTAAGTCAACAGCTACTTTTAATCATTTTTAACACACAAACAACAAAATCTTATCTAGTATTTTAGTATACCGTTAATTAAAAGTAACATTACTTTTAAAACTTTAAAATTCTGAAGCATCTTAAGATGAGTATAAAGAAACTATGAAAGTGGTACATGTTATAGTAAATGTTATCTAAAATGACGATTTGTATAAGTTAAATAAGCATATCTATTTTAAAATTATTAACCCTGGCATTGCTACATTATCTACAATGTAACAAAGAATATGATGAACAGTTCAGGTAACCTTTAATGTATGGATATAACTGTTTTCTTGTATTAATCCTGTTTCGATGCTACAATTCTACATTTTTGTTTTTAGATTTTTCATCAGTTTCTCTAAAAGAGTCTCAAACTTATTCTCACTATTTTAATTGTGTTGTCTAATAAAACCTTAATTACCAAGAAAAGTAAAATTTCTTGAAAGCAATGATTTTTTTATTGCAAGATAAACAGAGTCACCGATAAACTATCATTTAATCATAACATTCAAATTTAGCATAATTTCAAAAACATAATCAAAACAGAATATTAAAGGAATTGCTTTATTAGCAATTGCGTTTTATTTTACTGCCTATTATTACCAGTTATCTAATTTAATTGTTAATAATACAAGAAGTAAATTTGACCACCTTAATCAAAATCATCGTAAAGAAATGTTTTACTGTTAAACACAGGAAATTACTATAGATTTTAAAAATAACGACAATAATGAAAAGATGACATGAAACGTTAAACTGTCCATATCCATGGTTACGTCGTTGAATACACCAAAGTTGTTAGACCAATCATAATTTAGGGACAACTAGTGTTTTTGGGGGTAATACCATAACAGCTTGTATTTATCCGAACACACTTTTATTTTAAACGAAAGCTTTTTTTGCTTGTACCTTATGTTATTTGCACGAGTCGTATAACCCATAAGCAACAAAGCTTGAGTTTTGTCAAAATAAAGGTTTGTTCAGGTTATACAACACAAGCGCGAATGGCATTTGATAAGTCAATTTAATGAATCATTTAATTAAAATTTATTAAACACTATGAATCATCAACAAGAGGTTTATCTATTTGTAAACATACCTACTTGCAATTTATACGATGTCAAAGTGACAAACGTTTATTAAAATGCATTGTTTTCAACTGATGAAATAAATTGTCGCGATAATACCAGTTGTCTCTGATTTGTGATTGGCTAGATAATGTAAAACAACTACACTAATATTGCTTATTTAAAAAAATGTTAAAAAATGAAACCCTTCCTCGTATGGCAATTAATTTGATTAATTAAATTGATATTTATTACCGACATGTTTAAAATAGTGAGAATATGATTAATACTCAATATAGAAAATTGTTTCAAAATCTAAAATAAAACACAAAAAATACTGTCAAAATATTACCTAAATTCAATGAATATTAAAACTATATGTAACGAACGTTAATGATAATCTCGGGGCAGGATCTAATACAAAGAAAATAATTATTACAATGCGATGTATTAGCGTAAACCTAAACTGTAAATCTGCACCACTATTCTGTGTTTAATTCTAAAGAATGTACGAAGATCCGGTACTTTCTCCTAAACATTAAAGTAGATTTAACTTGTAGAACCGAAGTGTCCCGATTTTTGTTTGCTCAATCGTACATCTACATTTACACCATATGCACCCATTCAATTTTAAATTAAATTTTGAAATCCAAAACGACCACACTTTTGATTATTGCTTTTTTAAAAATAAATATAGTTTCTTTCATTTATTACTTATGATTTTATTAAAACAATTTTAATTTTTTTTCTATTTGACGTAATATATTCAAATTTATTATAGATCATTTCTTCGTATTTTCTTAATTTCTTCATCACTTTCGGTCTCACTTTTTTTTTAATTTTGAAATTAATCTTAGTGTTATTTTCTTTTTTGGGAAGTTACTTTATTTCTTATTAGGTTTCTTAGTTCTTCTTCGATTTGTTGTTACTAAATTTCTTTCTTCTGTTGGTATTCAAATTCTGTTATGGTCTTTTATATTTGTTTTATATTACTTCCCAATTCACATTTGTCTTACATTTTACACTGTTAATTATTTGTTGTTTCCATGTTATTCACATAATTAATTAAACTAATTAATATTAACTTTTAATTTAATATTAAAAGTTTTTTTTTTATTGTTTCTGTGTCAAAATACAAAATTTCGTATTCAATTATTTTAACTATCAAAACTAATATTAAAGTAAACTGATAAATATATAAATTTGACAAAGCCATTAACTATTTATAACTAGATGTCATAGTAAAGTTACCACAAATTCAAATTAATTAACACAAGCATCAAACACGTTTATCAGCATACCAGCGTAATACACATAGGAACATTAATTATAAAATACACATTAAATGTAAACATTTTCAATTACTAATCTATAAAGACAATTATAAAATTTATATTACAGTAAAACCTCTATTTTCGGCCACCTCTTAAAAGCGGCCGCCTCTAAAATCGGCCAAGTTTTACAAGTCAAAAACCAATTGTTCGGAAATATTCATATTAATGACCCTCCTAATAGCGACCACCTCTCGATAACGGCCACGGCCATTTATTTGTAAACTTGCTTGGAAAAATACATGTAATTTAGTCATTAGTAGACAACAGCTTAGTGGTCAAGTTGTGCATAATATATAATTGTTTCATTGTGTGAGGCTTAAGTAATTACCGGTATTTAAGAACGGAATTAAAGAATTTATTCAATTTACAATAGATAGTCATTACAGAGAAACATCAATTAAAAGGCTCATTAAGCTTACCCCAAAAATCGTATTTTGCGTACATAGTTTGAGTTAGTATGTTCAAAAGTGCTGTTACATATAGACGAATAAAAAAATTACAATGTCGCTAAAAAAAACGTTTGACTGTTAAAGAAGAAAAAGATATACTTGTGGAAAGTGAAAAGTTCAATACCAGTACTAGAAAGTTGGCTGAAAAATTTAGTGTTGGAAAAACACAAGTTAACGATATTTTAAAAACAAATGTGATTTAAAAAAGCTATTTAAAGAAGGTTCTACAGAACAACTGAATAGTTTACAATTGGTTTTGTAAAGCTAGAAATAAAAATATTCCTGTATCTGTACCTTTAATAAAAGAGAAAGCATTGTAAGTTGCTGAAAATTTAAAAATGACGGATTTATAAACTTCAAATAGGTGGCTTGAGAAATTTTGTCAAAGACATAACACAACCTTAAAAACAATTTGCGAGGAGTTAGCTGATATTAACCTGGACACTGCTGAAGCTTGAAAAGCAAAGGTGTCAGTAATATTGAAGGAGTATTCACCTAAAAATGTGTACAATGCTGACGAGACCGGACTTTTTTACCTTGCGATGCCAAACAAAAAGTTCTCTTTAAAAAACGATAAATGTAGTGTTAAAAAAACTGCAAAATAAAGATTGACAATTTTATTTTGTACAAATATGGAAGGTGATAAAGAAAATCCGTTAATCATTGAAAAAAGTAAACACCCAAGATGCTTTAAAAGCTCTCATATCAACAAATAGCCCTTAGAATAGGTATCTAATAAAAAAGCTTAGATGACGGTAAAGATTATGACTTCCTAGCTAAAAATTTTATGAAAAAATGAAAAATGGAAATAGAAAAGTCTTATAATTTTTGGATAATACCACGCCTTATCCCAAAGTGACTCTTGAAAATGTGAACATTGTTTTTCTACCCCCAAACACTACATCCCATTGCCAACCACTGTATCTAAAAATTATCCAAAATTTTAAGATGGCCTACAGGAAGTTTTTAATCAAAAGGCTGCTGACATTCACAAATACCGACTTGAAGATGCGGAAAAAAGTATCAATTTAACCAGCGCTTTAGTTTAGATATCAGTAGCCTGGAGAAACGTTTCGCCTATTACAATTGCTAAATGTTGCTCAACTTTTTCCTGTATTACTGGAAGATAATTAATGTGTAAACCTTAAAAATTATGCATCTATTAATTGTGATTTTTGACCGAAAACTCCAATTTAAATATTCAAAATATAATCAGTGAATTAGACTATAGTGAAAGCTGTGATTTGAACAATGAAAGTGGTGCAGAAGAATCTGAAGTTTTTACGTCAAACATTAAAGATATGGGTGAAGTGTGTGAAAAACTAAGAGATATGCAAAGTTTTCTATTTTCTAATGGTAATAGTGAGCTAGCGGTAGAAGTACTTCAAATTTTATCAAAATGTGAATTTTCTGTTTTACAAACTAAACTTAAAAATGTAAGTTAATGTATTATGTATACAATATGTATACATACTCTTCCATTATTATATTGTCGAATTATTTAATATTGCATCAGCACCTATAGCGAACCGTATTATATTCTGTACTTAAAAAATTTTAATAAACAACGCATAGAAATATATTTTTTTCCTTTCAATAACGGCCACCTCCATATACCGGTCAGTTTTCAACAAATTTTAAGTGACCGCTGTTTTGAAGTTTTACTGTATAACAAAAAATTATTACCAGAACTTAATATTTTAAATGTAACAATTTTAAACTAAAACAAAATTTAGTTGCAAACGTAATAAGAAGCACCAAAAGTAACTATATTAAAATAGTTGAAGCAGTAAAACTTAAGCTTCTGCAAGATAATTCGGACTAAGCTTGAAAAGTACTAAGCCGTATAAAAAACTTAGAAACTTTCGCAATAAACTTAAGTTTATTGTTTGCATCATAAATCTGTATATACATAATTACTATGCAAGATTTTCACATGTAAAAAACTGAGTACTAATTCGATTTACTACGCAAGAAATAAATCAGTATTATCTTATTCTCCTTTGCATCATAATTTAATAGTTCGTTAATAATTCAGTGTGTTTTTTTACTATTAATTCTATTAAGAAATGGTAATTAACCTGTAATTAATTTACAACATAAGAAATTTATTTGTACGGTTAATGAGTAAGTTATTGCTAAAAAATTAAATTGTTTTAAAGATTTATGTAATAATATGTTGTATAATCGTGTTTTTCTTCTAACGTAATTTACGAGAAGAGAAAACAATTTTATTCTTAATTAATATACTAAAATTTTCCCAAATCTATGTATTTAATTTTATTTAAGATTTTGGGCAGTACGTTCATTAAAAAAATGTTGAATTAATATTATTTAAAAGTTTTCGTTATCGAAAAGCTCATAGGCGTTTTCTATGTTAAATTGAAAATATCTTTACAATTACATAATTGTAGCATAATACAACGACAAATTTTATTAGATAGATAAATAAGCACATATTACTGTGATATAGTGTATGTTTAAAGCGTATATTAAAAAAAAACTGTAAAATAAGAACATAATAATGATATACAAAACGAAATCCGGGTTCGATTCTGATTGTTGTATTTTTATTTTATTTATGAAATTATTATTTATGTTATGTTAGAAGTTCAGTGTGCAGAGTCAAATTTTACCCCAAAGCCAAGAATTGGTTGTAGCAGCATGAAATTTGACATATATCTTTTTGATACCATGTAGAATAATTTAAAAATAGAATACCAAAAAATCGGTGACCAAACCCAAAAAAATTTTGAGTTTAATATTGAAAATGTATTTTTTTGGGATTTTCTCGTAAAATCTTGGAACTGCGGTAAAATGTAAAAAAAAGGAGAGTTGCTGATTTAGATGAAACAATTCTAGAATAGTTGAAATGCGGTACATTTCATGTTGGGTTATGTTAGGTTAGAAATTATTTTTCAGGAAAAATCATACCTTTCATGCAGAAAATGATGCAAAAAAAATGTTTTTTATACTATTCTGTAATGATAAGGAAAAGAGGAAGAATATGTTTTGGGTTTATATTCACGACTCAGTTACTTATCGTTAAACATAATGGGAGTTATGAAGATCCCAATTGAAAATGATATGGCAAAAGGTAAACAATTTGAAAATAACATTTCTTGATCATTATACACAGTTCCCTTTCGAAACGACATCATCAAGATGAGAAGAAATTGTATAACTATCAAAAAGTACATTGGAAAACAAAAAATTAGAAAAATATATGGTAAATTTTAATACTATAACAAATTCAAATACCTTCTTTATCTATTTCAACATCATCCGGGTTATCTATCGACTTTCCATCAGAATCGTGATCAATAAGCACACTGAAATTCTTGCAGGAATCAGAGTTGCAAGGTTTACACAGAGCAATTCATGTTAAACTACTTTTGTGACAGGAGTAAAACTTTGCCAACACAAACTTTTGTACATTGACAAAAAATTATTTTTCTAGAGCAGGTTGCTGCATCATCTTGATTCGTACAAGAATGTCTTTGCCGGAACACACTCAATCTTCCGAAGTCAATAAATCATTGGATAACCATTGTTGAATTTAAAAATATTCTCCGTGAAAGTGCTGCCTCGCTGAATCAGATGAGTGTGGCAAAGTGACCAAGTTGAGTGCATGCTGTTTTGGTGATGACATGTAACGATAATTGTCAATATCTATTTCTAAACTAGTATTAAAGTCATAAACGCTGCTTCAAAAATTTCTTGTTGAGTTTGATTTGGTTTTCTCAAGAATAATAATAACCTCAACAGCCTTTTCTTCACTTTTTGTCTTAAAATATTTGACTATTAATTCTTTTTTTCTTTTCTTAAAAAACGCCGAAGTTGTATCACAACCTGTGAAGGCGTGAATAAATATGAAATTTTTCGGAAAAAGATATTTATACAATTTTTATAAAATAAGTTTAACGTATTCAAAATGTTATATTTGTTTTACAAAATTGTATTATAATGACTTGATATGGCCATTTTTTTTGCTCTTAGAGCCCATTTTTAATGAAGAAAGAACGTAAATGAAAAGAAAGCTGGTTAGAGGTTAGTTCAGAGTACCTAACCTTTTTTTCATTAGTATGAAATATAGGTTTTTATGCACTGAATGAATTATTTTAAAGAATAAAAAAAATTGATTTTTGTTTATTTAAATCAATTTGTATTAGTATTGAAATTTATAGTAAATGTTTATATTTAAATCAAACATAGAATTAAGATAAGTAAGATTTAAGTTTTCTAAAAACGATTTACATTTTATTTAAGAAAAAGAATTTCATTTACTTATTTAAAGTAATATTAAGTTGATTAAGTTGTTATTTGTAGCATGTATAAATGCAAAATTGACATTGTGTGTAAACGAATGTACATCAAAGTGTTTCCGTTAATAACAAACACAAACAGTATATTGCATGTTGATATAGACAGTCAGGTGTACAAAAAAGTGTAAAGGTTAAAGTTTTCTGTATAGACAAATGATTTTGAAAAGTCAAATGTGTGTTGTAAGAAAGAAAATGAAGGATTAAAAGAAGAGAGGAGTGTATTTAAGTGATGGTAGAAATTAATTTCATAGAATCTGTATTTTCCCATAATAAAATTTATATTAACTTTAAAAAAGTTTTGTTTGTTAATAAGTTAAAATAATTTTTTTATTTGTAAAACGAATTAAGACGCTGAGTGAATTATTTTTGAGAGTTTTATTGCAAAATAATTTTTTTTTATGTATTTAAACATTTTCAAACCACCTCATTCATTCTATAATTCTACCATAATGCGCAATGATCAATGTCTTCACAATTTTTTATAGAGTATAAATAATATCTTATAATTATTAACATTGTCTTTTCTAAACTCGAATACAACTTTTGAATTGAAAAATGCTTTTATCGAATAAAGTTGTTTCTGGCATTATTTATTAAATAATTTAATGATGACTTCATAGATTTACACTTTATGTCTAAATTAGTACAAAAGAAACAAATATTAAAATCACATTAACCTATCAAAATTTATTATTAATATATAGAATCACTCTTGGGAAAATTAATTAATTGGTAAAATACTATAAATTTTCGTCTAATACAATAATCACGTGCTAATGATTCCTCCGCTGCGGTTTTTTAAAGAATTATTCTATTTTAGGATCTTCCAAAGGTGGAAATTCATGGAATTATTTACATTTTATTTTATTTAATAAAAATTGTCTGATCTTAAACGCTAAATATTGTGAAATAAGCGTTAATTAATGTATTTTAGAATTACCTAGATGCCTCCTACCTGTAGTTAACGTATGCCCGTTTCCCACTGAAACACCCCTGTATAACCCAAATATTTCCACTCATTTACACTTTTATTTTCTCATCTCCCTACAACCACGTTCCTTTTTTACTATCTTCCTCTTGTTTTTTGAAACTTTAATATTTTTGTTTTTGACACATTGTTCCTTAGTAGGTGTAGTTTCGGTACTCTTATTTTTTTTTTTTTGCTACACCATTACATTATCTGCATGTGCCAGTAACCATACCTTTATTTTATCCATCACCACTCCCCTTTTGAATTTTTTAACTCATCCTCCAAATCACCAATGTATATTGAAAATAGGCTCGGACTCTGCGGACATCCCTGCCTTAATCCAATTTTCGTCCAAAAGGCTCACCCGAATCTCCTTTCACTCATATTCTACACTTTGTTTCCTGGTATATCTCCTTAATTGCATTCACCAAATCTTGACTTATATTCTTTTCCTTCAAAACTCCCAACATGATTTTCCTGTCCACATTGTCACAAAAAAACGTCACCATACGACGGGCTTTATTGCAAAAATCTATATTTATTTTGGATATCAAAAGAAAAAGAAATTTCTATAAAATAAATCAAAGCTGCATTCATGGATGACGACATGGTCGACCCAAATTCAACCATTGAACCTACACTACAAGTTCACCAACCACCAAGACCTATTCTATCAGTTCCAACAACAAAAAACAAGTTACTTTCACAGACCAGCAATCTTCTAAACTAAACCATCATACACTTTCCCTTTTACCTGACACTCCACTTTTAATCCAAATGTTTCATTTAGGTTTTAAATGCTGCACGTTACTCAATAGTATTATTAATATGTTTGTATAAAAACACTTTATTTAAATAAATTTTAGTGTCTGCTTTGTGAGCAGATCACATTATCATTAACATTAACCAAAATTCTTAACATTTATAGAACTTAATCAAAATTATTTTGTGTTTAATAATGGGTGCAATTTTATTTTCTGACCAGAAGGATAAAAGAAATTAACCAATACTTTTTTGAATTTACTACTTCGCAATTTTTTTATAAATTCAACAGGTGTCACTTGATATGAGTCTTAACAAACTTTGGGATTATTATTTCTTCAGTATAAACACATAACTGTTGCAAATGGGTCCACGTTTTGGATGACCACCAATTTTGTTATTTTACCCTTGGCATTGCTTTAGACAAACGCCATTAGGAAACTGAATTGAGTGAATTGTGAACTTGCATGCACTAAGCATTTCAAATTATTTTCAAACAATTCTTATACACACTGTAAAAAGTTATAATATGACAATTTTGTAAGATATAAAAATTGTTTAAAAATACATTCATAAATTTAAATTGTTGTTAAAATAATGTATGATGCAAAGTCTTCAAAGCACATCAAAAATTTAAAATTTTAAATGTGTTTTGTTAAAAATTAAAGCGTTTTAGAAAAAGGCAGTCTTTGTGTATATATTAGTTAAAACTAAATGCAAAGATGTTTGACTTAAACTTTCTTTAATAATAATATTAATAAAGCGTAAAAGAACTTCCTAGTCGATCAATGATTCAAACACGTTGAAAAAAATTATCATTTTTACAACAATTTATTTAATGTTAGCGAATAAATTATATTACGTATAAAGAACAATCTTAACGTTATCAAACCGACACCTTCTCCTTTTTTTAAACCTGTATTAGAAAGTTAATCTATAAATCTTATTAATAACTTTAATAGGTTCAGATGTATGAAATGACACATTAAAAACAGTAACGTATAATGAAATATATTTTAAATAATTTTTCCAAAATGTTTACGTTCTTAATCAGAGTTTTTACAAAAATTGTTGATTTGAAGTCTCTTGATTGTTCTCAATTGTTCAACTTTCTTCTTTTAGTGAAGGAATTGAATAGGTTTTTAAATATTACAATGCTATTAAGAATTAAATTAAAATTCTAGTTATTTTGTTTTAAATATGTCAATTTTATTAAATTATCTTTCATTCTATTACTTACTTATTTTTGTGAAAGGGAAACATCAAAAATTATCACAATTTCAAAAAAATGGTAACGGTATAATTTTAAAAGCTTTAGGCGTAAGATAATTAAAATTTCAGTTTCCTTTAGGTAATGACTACTTTTATTACCCACGTCCTATTGGTCCGTTACTTATGGGAACCGAATCAGTGATTATAAATTGATCTTTTAAGATGAAAAGTAAAAGAGAACACCAACTTAGTGCTCATAAAATAATTTTATTTGTTCAAGGTATTTTGCTCATATTTGTAAAATTTCGATTGTATTACGTTTGTGAATTATTAATAAATAAATATTTATTTACCTACGATAAACATCTTATGTATTGATGTGTAATTTTAAATTATTGGTGATATTTTATTTTGTATCTTCAGTAGAACACAACCTTGGTGCTATATGGGCTTTACTTTATTTTCCAATATTGGTGTTACATAAATATTGAACATTTACCAACTTTTTGCTAGTATTCTTTACATTAAATAAGAATATCTGGCCAACATTGCCTACCAACTTTGGTTGGCAATATTAAGCCGAGATTTAGCCAATATGGCAAGATAAAGTTTGCAACATTTAACCGACATAGGACCAACATTGTAATTTTATGTAGCCATATGGTTAACATACTTTAAAACATTGGCACAATATTGAGCAAATGTTGCAATACTATCAAAATACGCCGAGTTTTATTGTATTACAATTTTGGCTCAACATGGGGTATATATTGCAATACAATGAACTTAAAACAAAATTTTATAGTAATGTAATGTTGGCCGAATATGGCCACCATCGTGCAAACTTGTATTGACTGAATCTTGGTTAAATATTACAAACCTAAAATTGCTAGAAATACCTACGTTGTAGTAATGTTGGCACTATAATATTAACAAAATTAAAATTGCCAAATTGCATTGTACTAAAACTGGTGCACCAATATATACAAATATTCTAGAAAAAAACACTGCCTTTTATAAAGTTACAACCGACGTTTTTCCCCTATTATATGGGGGTTTCTTCAAAGGAAAAACTTTTTTTTATGGTGTTTTATCAAATACAAAGCAACAATTTTCAATGAACTTAAAAAACCAATTGATTATCGTATTTCACAGATGAAAACCAAACATTGTTTTTTTTAATGGAACACTAGGTAGTGTTCTATATAAAAAAAATCAATGTTTAGTTTATATCTCCAAAACTTGATATTCAATTGTTTTTTAATAATCTCACTAAAAGTTTTTCTTTTTAAGGTAAAAATAACTAAGTTGGGGGATGTGCATTCTTGCGTGATGACCCTGTGCATATTCTACTGTAATATGTACGTGTAATTAATTAATTTTAGTATAGAGGTGCGGTTTTGACTGAGTTCTTGGGCTATTATTTGTCTATCTACTGACGTAAAAAAATTACGTCATATTTTTTCAGAACATTATTTTCTATGCCATAATGTTAGAAAACGCCTTCTTGGTGGCTATGTAAGCAATTACAATCACATCACTCATCGTAGTGATAGCCTCAGAAAAGTTATTTTTAACAATTTTGGAATTATAGACATTTATTTCCGAAAATGAACACTCCCCATCACTTTCCTTTCAAAGAGCAAAACCCATTTAACAAGAAGGATTTGAATTTGTCTCAGTTTTAAAATAGCATCGACTCTAACTATCGTTAATATAAGAACATTTTTTAAAATAGGGTTTTCAAAATTCAAGATGGCATTGTAGAAACTAGAAAGTAATTTTCAGCATTTTTCATGACTCTTTTTATTATTAAAAGTTTGTAATAGAGAAGCTTTTAGATACTGTTTACAATTTTTGTGTAAATAATATTATTGACAATGGTTAGTGTTAAAACAATGTGACTATTTTTCCGTACCTAATTAATTATATTGTACTAACGACCGGATTAAACAAAGTCGATCAGTTTACTTTTATTAAAAAAAAAACAATGATTACAAGGTTATGCTTATAACATCTTCTACTAATGAAATACCAAGTTTCATTACAATCGTTTTTGACATATGTTTCTACAGACAATATAATTCTGTTTAAAAAAAATGGGGCAAAGAATTTTCATTGTAAAAAAATAACCAAGCATACAACATTATTGTTAAGAAAGCATGCATGTCAAAATTATTTCTTTTTTTCTAAGTGATATAAGGGTTCAACGATGAAAAATATTTAGAGATAAACCGAGTGTAATTTATATGGTATGTTGGTTAACACAAACCAATAAAATATCTGCAAAATGGTCAGTCTTAATTGTCAATCAGAATTGTAGGTTTAGTAGCTTCATTGTCTTGCTCGATTATATTTAACTAATAAGTTTACTTTCCCTCATCATATTCAGGATATTATCTCCAAAAAGCGAAAAAAAAAAATTCAATGCTAACCTTTGCCAGCAAAAGCAATGTTGGCTGGATTTTCTAATTATCAGAGTCTCTTGTTCTTGGATTTTAAAAAACTAAATGTCAAAATGGATTCTGTACCTAGTCAGGTACTTAAAAGAGCTTATATATTAAAGATTAAAACTTTAACTGGATGTATTTAACGTGTGCCTTTAATATTGCATGTATAATATTTCAAATGTGCGAAATTTATTTGATTGATTTACAAATGGTACAAACAGCGCTACACAGCGGACAGTTCTGTAAATCAACCTTATTTCAGGAGTTTATTCGCGTGTTAAACAGATATTAATAATTGCTTGATTCAAGGAGTCTGTACCTTCTTCAGCAAATTATCTGGCAACCAAGTTCGTAGACTAATTTAATTAAACAAACACGTTAAGAAGGAAAAACTATTATTTACTGAAGCATACTTAAAAATTATTATTTAATTAAATAATTAGATAATCAAAACCACATAACGTTGATTAAAAAAATTAATTGTAGTGTGTTTCATATTCTAACACAATTAAAATTGAACCGATAATTATTTGCAGTATTACCATTCCATTATCACCCTTTGAAATTATTGTCACTAAAATAATTAAAAGTACAGTATATAGTAAAACATTAATTCTAGTAATTAAAATTTTATCTATGACAGCAAAACTACATATTCATTTTACGTTCTAATTAAAACAGAAATAATCTCATAAACAAAAAGCAAAAGAAAATGAGGTAAAATTGCTTTTGTAGAGATATATAAGCTTTGTAATACTACTTAAAAAGCGGTGTTTAGAAGGAAAAAGAAATAATGCGATATTAAGAAAAGCTTAATTTATCTTCCCAACAAGTGACAGAAAGCCCTTTATTTACGACAATGTTTGAAAATTTATTAAGGCTGTTCTTATGTTGTAGGTTATTGTGTTGTGAAAGTTAGTAAAACACGTGTATTTAGGTTTACATTCAGCTATTGCATTACATTAACTGATTCTTAAATTAACTACACATTATTAATTAGACAGAAGTGTGCGTAATTTTATTTTTAAATTAAGATATGATGGTTGCTAGAGTTTCCTGTTTATTTACATAGTGTAATGGCATAGAAGGTTTTAATTACATCGGTTTGCTAATTTAATTAATGCGTGTTTTACATCAAGCAATGTAAATCAGCGGTGTACATTTCTTTTCGCTGGCAGGAAAATCGTAAATTTTTACGAGGGCATTTTGGACGAACTTTACATTAAACCTGAAACTTTTAAATGGTCTAATATTGCAAACCTTTTATGTGTGCAATTATCGCTATATTTTCATTCGCATTAAATTTGATCTAATTTTTACTACGTTACCATCAAAAATCTAAATTCTATAGTCTTCTAAAGGACTGCATTTAAAAGTAATAATTATTTTAATATTTTCGTTTACAAATGCTAATTATTTTTATTTATTTCACAAAATTATTTTCAGATGTTGAATGGTTTAATTGCAGCAGTTTTGATTAAAACAGTTTCTATAGGAAATGTGGCTACCACCAACAATTTTAATTGTAATGTCTTTCATTAAACGTTATTTTCTAATTAACTGTAGCTATCAATGTTTATTCTGTTTTAATTATTTTTTAAATGTAATTTGTAATGTAATGTAATTTCAGAATAATTTTAAGAAAAGGAAATAGAGCAAGAGTTACTTTTAAAAAATATGTTGAACTAATGGCATTAATGGAGATAGTTGAAAATTTCAAATGAGGCGACACGCGATTAATTTCTGGAAATAATTTCCAGCATTCTTTGAACGATTATTAATTTGTGTTCCAATTACATCACTTCCTCTTTGAATCTTGTAAAAATATCAAAATATGTACGAAAATATGACGTGTATCGTTTGAATTTTTTAGTTTTAACCGATCTTGATAATAAAAGTTGGAAATACTTAGAAATATCTGTGCGCGTTTGAAAAAGGGGTAAACAAAAAAAGTTTGAAAACGCAAACATGTATAACATCTGTTAAATGAAAGTTGTTAGACTGATTTTTGGCAATTTAAACTTTTGCAAAAGAAAGGTGGGTAGCATCCAACTGCAATACAAAACTGAAATTGAACTGTCCTAACATTTTTAACAAAAGTAAACAAATTATTTTCTGAAAGCTACACTATAAACGTCCAAAGGTCTGAAGACCTTGTTTTTTCAGCGAAACAATGAGAAATATTTGAAAACAAATTAACCAATTCTTAATGGTACCAAAATGCAATCTTTTTTGCTTTATAATTTTTTTCGATTTCTTAATAGTTTTTGAGTGAGGGGTACCATCTTTTTTCTAAAAAGCACGTACCTCCAATAAAATTCTATTGACACCTTTAATTGACAGCATGCATTTGTACAATAGTAAACTTACACTCGAGTTCTCTCATTCTTGAAGAGTCCCAAAAAGGACGAAACAGCTGTCGAGTAATTCTCGGTGTTTGTTTGCTTTGTACAACCTCTTCTGAACTTACAGCAGGTGATCCGAGATTTTATTTGTGCTAACACTTAGTTGGTTTTAATTATTGTAGGATCGACTTATGTAACTGCTTTTACATACCTATCAACAAAGTTGCTTAATACGAACCATTTGCGTACGTGATTGCTGACACGAGTCGACACTAGATGTCGCAAAACTTGTAGTAAACAATACCTTACCACCATAACGTAAAAAGATAGGTCAATTTTGGTTTGGTTCACCGAGCGCTCGAACACTGCTTTGGGTCAATTTTAATAATTTTATTCTGCAAAACTATCAACTTTAAAAAAAAACTGTTTTTAATGGCAATACCCTGGAAATAGCTATACTCAGTAACCTTTGTTTTTGATAAGTGGCCATTTGAAAAAAAAGTTGATACCCCCCAGTCCAAAACTATTATGAAATCAAAAAGAAATTATACAGCCAAAAAAAATGCATTTCTTTGCCATTAAGGATCACCCAATTTTTGAATATTTTTTTATAGTTTTGCTAAAAAAAACGCCCGTCTCTAGACTTTTGAGTTACACTGTATATTTCTTTTGACATTATTTATTTCTAAAGTATGGCACAGCCAGAAGACAAATAATAACCTGTCAAAATGTTAGCAACTTTGATAAATGAATAGAAACCTTTAACGAGTACTGCCGTTACTGATCATAATCGTAAATGCAATAGTGCTTCTGGTACTATGGTTACTATGGTACCGTAAGCATTGGTTCTAGATTTTCCAAACTAAACAGGTTTGTCAAAACTATAAACATTGCCAACATAGTTCAAACAAAAACGTTTTCCGGGATTGACCATGTTAAAATGGTAACCTACTAACGTGCTTTACCAGGGCAAGAAACTTGAAACAAACTAACAAGATTTTAAGGTATACTTGTAAAAGTCAGGTACTCAAATTGTCAACTAAACCAGATTCTAGACTAAAAGAAGTTTGAGTAAGGTCGCCATTAAAGTTGTTTGTGTGCTTGATGATTTTTATATTTTTCCTAATTTTTTTAATTAAAAAAGAAAGAAGATTTGGCAATCAAAGCGAAATCATCAAAATCTATCTTGTGTCCAGTATCGAAATAATGCTCACCCAGGGCTGATCCGAAAATAGATTTTGATATTTCCGCTTTGATGGTAAAGCAGAAAAAGTAGAAAAATCATAAAGCGAGAATAGCCAGTAAAAAAAGCAAAGTCTTTCAATTAAAATTATTTACTAAAAAACGTTCACTAAATATTGACAATTTACACAAAGATTAAGGCTGTTTTATCACTTGGGACAATTTCAGATTTCTAGTAGGCGGTTCACTATTTTTATTTCTTATTACATAAATAGCTATTTGTTGTTTTTTCTGTTTCTAAAACTGTTTAAAATGCACGTCATGAACAAAAAAATTGACATCAACAATTCAACAATATATTATTTATCTATTAATATTAATCGGCTTCCAAGTCTGGCCTGTTGCGTTCAAAAAAATTCGCCCGCGAGTACATACATTCATTTCACAATTCTCCAAGAGTTTTCAGTATTTATCGTTTACTTAATGTTAATTTTTCTCATTGATTTTTAAGTAAAAATTAAAAAAAAAGGCGAAAATTAAAAAATAGCTCTTGCACGGCATAAATAAATATGTTTGTGCAAAATCAGGATAAAATTTCTAAAAATAAGCGAGATAAATTTACATAAACTTTATAGCTCTCTGTAAGAACAGCCTTTTAAGGACATCATTAGACTGTGCAACAAAATATAGAAAATTTGAACCAGTGTAGATTTTATAACGATACAATTTGTTAGGCAAGTAGGTCAATTTACAATAGCAAAAGTTTGATTAATATCAATACGTAATAGACAAAGGGATAACTTAAATGAGTCTAGAATTTTTTACCAAATTTGTTTTTAGAAGAAAAAGAATAATTGCAATGAGCAATTTATTCCAAAAAAGAATATTTTAAAAAGAATCTTTTACTCAAGTCGATGAAGACTGTGAAGGCTATTGTATAAGTTTTAGACGACTAAGAGATATCATTACAAAAACAAAATGATTTTCTGTTTATGTTGGTTAAGATAAGAAGTTCTGTTGAGGATGTCTAGTGTTTATTTGGTATAAAAAAACATATATAGATAATAATGACCTCAAAATTACATGCCCTTTCATAGGCCTTTCTCAAAGCTTTACTGAGTTTCAAGGCTTACCTTTCACATCTTTAACGTTAAATGGTACCGACCGTAACTCTAAGTAAACCGTATCTGGTTGGTCAGTATATTTATTTCCTAATACCTCTCGGTCTAAACCTAGATCAAGTAGACCACAGAAACCCCCTAATCATGGAAAATTGCAAACCGCTTACTCATTGAAAACAAGCGCGTATAAAATATACCAAAATCTTCACAACAAAGATCGAACCTCATGAGCAAAAGCCATTTTTGATGGTAAATCGATTCATACTTGTTCTTACCCCCCTATATATCTTCTACCGACACTATATAAGAACCGGGAAAATGGAAAGTAAATCATATAATGTAATTTCATTGGATGTTAAAAAGGCATTTGATTCCGTTTGCCGAACTTTGGTCCGTTTCAATGCTCTCTTATTTCTGAATTAATATATTACTTTTGTCCTAAGCTATAAAAATTCTAATTAATTGAGGAGTAAAATAGAAAAATTCCTCTTCTCTTCACTTTTTAATTTAATTTTAGGCCAACCCTTGTTTGACTTTAATTCAAGACCAAACGTAGATTCAGTGGATAACCATAATATAACAGCTATGGCGCTTGCAGACAATTTGGTTTTTTGCATAACCATAAACTGGATATGAGGTAAAAACTTTTTTAAGAAAACAAGGTTGTAATTAAATCCAAAAAAATTTGCATGGCAATTTAGGCGTCTGTACGTAATGCGAAGTACGTTCTGAGGACTAAAGGCTTCTTTAACATTCGAGGTAGTAAAGTCTCGATAATATCTCTTCTTTTAAGTACTTCGGCTACAACATCTCTCTTACAGGGCTCAGTAAGCCTACCACATTTAACCTTGTATCTTGTTAACTCGCCTCAAGTAGATAAAAATCTGTATTTTAAAAACTCATCTTATACCCCGCTTACATTTTCGTCTACAATCACTTGTTATAACTGCTAACTTATTAACGAAATGTGACGAATTAATTAAAAAATGCACAAAGACTATCCTGCATATGGCCATCAAAACTCTGGATTCATACCCTTCGGTGACAGTTGGAAGATTAAGAATACCTTACCTGAGATTGTTAATTCTACATTTACTTTCTAAAAGAAATCAACAAACTGGCTCAATAAATTGATTCTGGCTTGTCTTTCACACCAAACCAAGGTGTTTCTCTTAAACTAATGAGAAAATTGAAAGCAAGAAATCAACTCTAATTATGTGAGCAAAGACATAGAAGCATGCTCCGTCGACGTAGCGAATAGAAAATGGCTATCCAATAAACCACAAGGATGTAACGGACAAGATTTTATTAAAGCCATACAGTTGATATCTTCCTGTTGTAGAAATTCCCAGTAATCTGCACTAACAGCGCAAATGCAGCGAAAAATATAATAAGGTGGAAACTAGATGTCACGTCCTCCAAGCATTCCCGGAAACCCACCGAGAGCGCGTGGCACGTTACGACTAATAGTGATGCAAATGACTAGACGTTCTAACCGCATGAGATGGCAAACTAAGATCGAACCACACATCAAGCACAGGGATGAACATCTGTACAAGTTTAATCTTAGTACTAAATTAAACCCTGTTTTAATTTCAAATTCGCAGGTTAGCTGGAAGAGGCCTAGATCGCGTGCAGATGCCCACTGAGTCAAAATAATGGTTTATGATTATTTTAAATTTCTACTGGTCACGGCGTAATTTTAACTTGCTCTTTTATGTACTAGAAGAATTTGTCCTGTTAAAAAATATCTAAATTGCACATATTAATGCTGTTATCAAAAAAACGGAACACATAAACATTTGCATTTGTAACTCAATAACTTTATTTATAATAAATTGTTCTCACGCACATTTATTATACCATTTTTATATACAATTTGTTTTCAGATTTCAGCAAATAAATGCATAAAATTTTATTTTTTTGTCAACATACAAACAGTTTTTCATTTACCTATTTTCTTATTTTGTTGTAATTATAATGCGTTTTTATATTGTTCTTCAAATTATAATTTATTACAATTATTATTTATAAAATTAACTTGTGGTGCATTATGTATAGTACTCATCTTGACTTCATATTTATTTAATACTAATTTTTTCTTGTAAATGGGTCAAGATACAGAAGTAAAATTTTGTATATGACATATACTCACAAAAGTCTATTGTCTAACATTTTCTTAATTTTCCCCGGGTTGTAGAGCGGTAAAATTAACAGCCTTTCTTAACATTTTTATTAACACTTTTTGTGCGTTAGAATTTGAAAATGTATGCATTACATTTGCTGTATTATTTAATTAACATTTTTAAGCGAAAAATGACAGGCCAATACTTGTCTTAAAATAAAGATTGATTTTGTAATTTATATTTGTTTCTGTGCAAAAATAGCCCCGTGAGTATTTTTTGCCGACGCATGGTTTCCACGTGAAAAAATACCAACCATCTTTTGACGTATCCATGTCTGACGTTAATTTGTATGGTATGTAAAACCTTTGAATAATGTTTTATTGTACAAAAGATCCTCATGTGCAAAAATCTTTTGAGAAAAAAATTGAGAAAAGATTTTTGAGTTTCAATAATTCATGAACTTCGAAATTTATTCCTGCAAAGAAAGAAACCTAAACAGTCCTTAGCAATAATAAGTTTCTAATTTTATTCACAAGATCTAGATTTGATACGTCAGGAAAAATTCCTCACAGTACACTCAAAACTCAACACGTGTTAGTTTTTGATCAAATATCCGTTTAAACCAAATTATTGGTTACACTCTTTAAACTCAGAATGCCGTTTAAAAAAAGTTTATATGAAAGACTTGACTTAATTTTTAATGAGGAATCTCCTATTAAATTTTTTCGCATAATTAAATTAATTAAGTAAACAACATTCTAATCCTACAATTTTAAAATTCTTATCTTAGACATTTTTAGTAAAAGGCTAAATATTTATTTGCATTTTAAAGAAAAACCAGATGTGTGGAACGTATTAAGAAAACAGAACCAAAAAACAAACGGGACGGTGGGCAGAAAAAATAAAACAAGTTAAAAGCAAGAAAAGAAAGAATACTTAAACAACAAAACAACAGAGAAATATGGGGAATATAAGAACCAAAGGAAGGAAGTCAAAAGGATAGTCAGAGAAGCCAAGAAAAAGGCATGGAAGAAGATGGGAGATAAACTCGAAGAGAATAGTAAAAAGAACCAAAAATTGTTCTACAAAGTATTAAAACACCTAAAAAAAAATAAGAAAGGTGTAACCATAATAATTAAGAACGAAAAATAAGGGATACTAAGAAGTGAGGTTCAAATAATGAAGCGCTGCAAAGATTACTAACCAAAAATTTCTCACAACAGGAACAGTACACGAACTGGAAAATACGCAAGAAGAAGATTATGAAAGTGAAATATTCAGAGAAACTAAAGGGAACGAGATCACAATGAAAGAACTATTGGCAGCGACGAAATCGTTAAAGAATGAAAAAGATCTAGGTAATGATTAAAAATATGGAAAAAAGAGGACGACAAATACTACTGAAGATATGCAACAGAGTATGGGAGGAAGAAAAAATACCACGAGACTGGAAGATAAGATTAACAATACCAATTTTCAAAAAGGTAGATTGCGATAATTACAGAGGTATAACCCTACTAAACACAACATTGAAACTGCTTGAAAAAATCATTAAAAAGAGATTAAAGAAGGAAATAAAACCGACAATTATTCAAGTTTAAAACAAGTTCAGAAAAGGAAAATGTACGCAAGATTATGTGTTCACAATAAAGGAAATCATCAGTAAAGCAAGAACAAGATTAAAAAGTCTATATAGCTTTCATATACCTGGAAAAGTGTTATGAACGTGTGCCGAGGAAAAAATTTGGGAGTACCTTAACGAGAAAAAACAGACAAACAATTAATAAGAGTCACTATATGTCTTTATAAAGAAACAACAAATAGTGTAATTTGTAAGAACGCGGAGTCAAAGTCATTTGAACAAAGATGGTGGTGAGATGAGGTAGCAGCCTCAGCCCGTTATTCATCACCATCATGGACAAAGTAATTAAAACGGCAAAACAGATATAGAAACTTAGAAAGAGTGGACATATTAGAATGTGCATTCACAGATGACACATAAAGCTAATAACGAGCAGTAAAAAAGATCTAAATGAAAACCTAAAGGTATGGGATGAGGTGCTGAAACACAATGGAATAAGATTGAATAAAGCAAAATCAAAAACAATGCCAATAGACGGAGAAAGAAAGACAATTAAAGTTATAATAGACAGGGAAAAAGTAGAACAAGAGAATATCTTCCAATACTTAGGAGTAAACATAGAGAAGACAGGTAACCAAAGCAGGAAGGTGAATAACAAACTACAAGCACAGATTTTATAAATAGAAGAGAAATAACAAAAAAAACAAAACGAAGGTATATAAAGTAATCTATAGGCTAATCCTACTTATAGGAGCAAATCGTGGGTGCTGTCAGACAAGGAAAAAAGCGCAGCAGAAATGAAGTACCTTAGAAGAGTATTGGGAGTTACCAAAAAGGATAGACTTAGGAATGAGGCAACAAGATAATAATAGAACACAGAGTCTATGTAGGTATTTATAGAAGGTAGACAGCATGGATGGTGGGGACACTTGCAAAGGATGGCGGGAAGAAAAACAAAGAAGACATGGGAATCAAAAATGACAGACAAAAAGAAAAGAAAGAGACTAAAAAACGTGAGGTGAAGTAGTAGAAATAATCCTAAAGAAGAAAGGGATAATATGGGAGAGGCAAAAAGCGAGCAGAAGATAGGGTTGAATGGAAAAAGTTTATAAAGGGTTAAGTTAGAAGTGTAAAAGATAAGATGTAAAATTCAGTAAATTGTAATTATATGTAATGTAAAGTAACCCCTACACCCTTAGAGTAGAGAGGGAGTTGATTATAAATAAATAAATCTTAGACATACTATGTACAAACCAATACATACAATACATGTCTCGAAATTTGTCTATTTTACATATTTTTGTTCAACAGATATATGGATTTATTCTATTTTATGCAATAAATAAAAGAAAAATTCAAGCACATTCTTACAGGATGTACGAAAACTTTATCTGATTCCTTATCCAAGAAAATTTTAAGTTCTGTAGTTAACATTTGAAAGAAAACTATAGAAACAATTTTAAATCAGTAACGTAAACAAAGTTCTGATTTTAAACTTAATTTTTTGATTTAGAACTTAAAAAGAATAGAGAAAACCTAAAACGTTTGCTACATTAATGAAGATAAAATTACAAAAGTAAAATGTGTGTCTTACGACATCTCGTGTAAAACATTGACACGTATGAATAGTATAAACTAAGAAAAAAAACTGTTGGCATTTTTCTTAGTTTATAAAATTTCAACTTTTAACTTCAAATAAGATCTAAAGAAATTGTTCATTGTTTTCACAAAAAGATGAGATATTAATTTTCATAGTTTTCTTAAGAAATTGTTTATGTTGTAAGTGTGATCAAAGTATTTTTTTTGTGGGGTAGTATTTTAGTACAAGTCCCATTTTTTATTGAAAATAAAATGCATTAAAAACTGTAGGTAGATAATTCAACAATAGTTATCAATTCTTCAACGACATGCTAGAAACTATAAACTTTTAATTAAGGTCTAAAAAATAAAAACCCTAGGCAGTGATAATTCAGGATTTTCGAAAAGTACCTACATACACATAATTTGACTTATTGGGAATCACTAGCATATGGCAGCTAGCATGAGGATTTACAAAAAATTTTATTGTGCCTTACCCTGTGATGAGAGGTAAGCAATCACTTTAAGATAGGCTTATCTAACATACATAGTATACACAGGGTGTTTAAAAAATACGTTCCGATATTTGGCCCACTTATAGATCTCTGCAGTACAAACAAAAGTTATAATAAAATATCAGTATAAATACAACATTTTAATTACAAAGGATTTTTAAAGAAGATGTTTAACATGTCCTCATGTTTAAATGAGTTCAAAACGCACATAAATGATTCTACTGAAAGGATCTTTTAAGTTTACATAAGAATAAGAATAGGCGCAAAAAAAATACGATGTTAAACTTTCAACCACGATACAGATACATATGACGCAATAAAATTAATAATGACATGCATAAAGAAATAACTTATTTCGTGTATCTGGGAAGTCTTTCGGGTTCGATAGTTAATCGCTAGATATAACAGCTCTCGTATCCAAATCCAGTATCTAAGTATCCACGAAGAGAAGGAACTAAAATGGACTCCACTGATAACAGTTGCTGGGCTGCACCAATGAGTAGATAACCGGCTTATCTTGAGTAGTGGCCTTGATTCGATGATGGCCTTTAGGGAAGTTGATTAACCAGATAAGTATAGTTGACTTCGTAATTAGTTTAATAAAGTTGCCAGTCAATTTCCACGGTGGTGATGAGATCCGCTTTGATCAGTTATAATTGTTGAATTATTAATATTGGTAGTATAACCTTTATTCAATATTCAGTGACAAATTACCACGGAGTACGTTAAACGAACGTCCAAAACGAAAGAAAACACCAAAAGGAAAAAGGGCGGCTAGAATTAATAGAATCCGTAAGAACAAATATTTTACTAAAACAAGGGCAAGTAGAAGAAAGAAAGCTACTTACACTGGAATCGTAACCGAAGGTTTACTCCCTAATTACAACGATTTTACTTCACTTGCTATTATTACGCACGTGTCCAATTGTACAACTTTTAGACAGCATTTTCCAAGTACACCCTTTCACAACGACGATTTAATAGGAAAAGAACGTATCACTTTTGGGATCCAACGAGGTGTCAGTTTTAGAATACACGGATACCAAAAACGAATAGGCAACACTAAACCGGTAAAATCACCAACTAATCCCCAATATAAGAATGCATATTCAGACGCATCAGTGCAAACAAGACGGCCTATACTGTAAGGAGAAAATTTTCAATAAACCAATTATTTAGGAAATAATCCCGTCACAATGTTTAAGAAAGATTTTGAGTCGCCAATCACTTGCCGAAAGAGACTTTGGTCATACACAATACGTGACGGTTAACTGGTAAATCAATGAGTTTGATTTTCTACCATCATTTGAAGACTAAATACAAATAAACTAACAATTGCACAAATTAAATACTAGGAAAAATACATTCCAAAAAACAATTTAAACATATATGGCATAAAAATGAGTATAGACAATCAAGGTTCCAAATTAGAGATAGATGACATAAAAGTAAGATCTTCCTAAGTAGAAACAATGAGATGCGTTGATTCTACTCAAGCACTTTACTACACTTTTATACACAAGTATAAATCATTAGAGAATATAGCAATTAACCACTTTAATTTATAATATAGTTACTTGCTTAATTAGACAGCAAAGCTGATGATGTAATAACGAATGTAGCAGTTCCAATACCGAGATGAAATCTGCCAATCTGTTGAATAATAAAAGGCTATTTTCAGATTATCTCATAGTAACTATTTTCACTGCCCAGGTAGTAAATATGTCACTTTGCTGCCGTACAAATATACATATTATGTCAATAGATAAAAAATGTTATTTCTTTAAACAGGCAGCAAAACTGAGTTTCAAAGTCGAGGTAAAAGCATCTGATTCTGATATTCTTCAATTCGGCGAATAATAAAAGATTATTTTCAGGTTCTGACTGATAGTTACCGTTTTTACTGTGCAGGCAGTAAATGTGTCATTTTACTGCCACTACACTATTACTAAAAACATACATTTCGAAAGTTGTTCATATTGGCACAAAAATTTTAAACACACTGTACATGCAATTTGAGTTTCCATTCATATGTGAGTTACTGTAATATATCGACAATTGTCACAACAAATTAGAAGTAAAATATTGATATCATCTTGAGATATGAACGATAGTAATTCAACATGATTTTAATTTTCTTTTCAAAAAATCGATATAACTAAAAAACCTGTGATTTTTAGGGTATGGTATAGTAATTAAACTACACCTTAAATTTTACCTAGAATCTGAAAATAAAATAAAAATAGCATGTTCCATTTGAAATAAGAAAGTTGACAGCTACTTCTGGTTGTACCAGAAGTGCCGTATGAAAAAAAATATTTTGTCTGAGTTTAGTGATGTCGAAAACAGGCGCAGCACTATTTTCAGAAAATGAATCGAATTAGTTCTCCATATACTTTTAAAGCATGCTCGATGTATGTATGTACGTATGTATGAAGCTTAGTTATTTTTTTAGATCAGCAAATTCAATTTTTTTTAATATACTGTAACAGAATTTATCTTTTCTCAAAACAGAACTCATGGATTAAAACTATCGGCATTAACAACAACATACTATTATTTAATATTTAGTTAAATATTATTTAACTTAGTTTAATATTATCACTTGCAATGTCAATATCAAATATTAAACTTAAGTTATTGTTAATAAAGTAAAGTTAAGTAATAACAAAAACTAATATACGAGAGCGACGTGTAAGTAAAAGATTATATAATTGTTTAAAGCAACAACATTTTAAAAATACAACAACTTTTTATTTTAATATACTTGCCAAAATTTCAATATAAGAAAATAAAAAAAAATAAATAACTTAGAATTATCAGTGATTAGTTTAATTTTAATGCAATGTTTAGAATTAAATAATTTATTATAATCTTAAATTACTACAAGCACATTTAAATTGTTGTCAAAATAAATAGGTGTTACTGAAAACTAGAAGGCTGAAACTAAATTAAAATAATAAAATACAAAATAATTTGACTTAGAAATAAAAATTTGTTCATTTAAACATTTAAACTATACAAAACATATCTATTTATACCTCTTTAACAAACACCCTGTGAAAATCAATGAAGAAGACTAATATCCTGCTTTAAAGCTAGTTCTTATTCGATATTCGAAAACAATGATTACTGTAATGAAATAAAACAAACTTATCAGCAAGAACAAATAAAGCACATCACAAGAATGGCTGTTGTACTACTATAGACCTGTTGCGTTGATTATAGAGCTTTAAAGCAACAGTTGGACTCGAGAGAGCTTTCAAGGTTGCACGCTTGGAATTGATTTTATGTTCGCAGATTACTGCCTGGCTTTTGTGATACCATTTGCTGCAATACATTTTTTTCCCGAACATAAGTTAGACTTTGTCGTAAATTATTTTTATTTTCAACTTGCAAAAGCATTTATTTAAATGAAAGCGCTTTTACTTGTCCAAATTAATTTAAAACGAAATTAGCTAGTTAAACTAAAACAAATTGAAAAGTTTACAATTTCTCATGTTAAATAATCCAAATGAAATTATAAAAAAATCATTTAAATTCAAAACGATGGCAACTTATAATTAAATTTAAAATCTTAAAATTTAAAGACAAAGTATCTTATTAGGGTAATGTTTTATGCAAATGAGAAAGTACGCGTTTAATTTTTGCGTATTGAAATTTAAATTGGTAATTTTGATTTGAATTATGTACGTTTACAAGTTACCGAATTAATTAGATAACAATTTAGTAAAACTTCATTAACACGCAAATGCTGTTTTATATATTTTATCAGCAAAATATAATTTGTTAGTAAATTATACAACTTTAGCACGTTGTTAAAGTTTTCCTAAATATAAACTAAAAATATATTAAAAACATGAAACACGGTTAATTATAATTCACTTTTCCCAATGATTAGGCAATGATTAAATTATTTTAAATGATAATGTGAAATATAATTTTGTCTACAGTTTGCTCTTTTCGAGCCTTTCTAGGTGGAGGTGAATGAAATAACAACTCAATATGTTGTCAACGCCGACGTTTCGCCCCTATGCGTAGGGCTTTATCAAGGCTCATAACAATAAAAGTTGATAGTCTCAATTACCATCAATTGATGGAACGTCACACACGGATTAAAAAAACAGTCATACATTTGTCGTTTGTATCAAGTTGGGTTTGTTTGTTTGTCTTTTAATTAAATATCGTTTTTAGCCACAACTTATATATATATATATGTATGACTGTTTTTTTAATCCGTGTGTGACGTTCCATCAATTGATGGTAATTGAGACTATCAACTTTTTATTGTTATGAGCCTTGATAAAGCCCTACGCATAGGGGGCGAAACGTCGGCGTTGACAACATATTGAGTTGTGATTTCATTCACCTCCACCTAGAAGGGCTTGAAAAGAGCAAACTGTAGACAAAATTTATAATCTTGGAGGAATACTCACCTGTGAAATATAATATTATATATTCCTGAGTAACGCTACTATTGATTTACCATTTCTACAAAAGAGTAATAACTTAAAAACTAATGTAACGGTTTAGGTTTACAAATATACAGAATCAATAGATGTCGCTAGAATTTAAAAGTAAAACAAATTCCAGAAGTAACACACAGTATATACAGGTAAGCTCCAAAAACACAGTTCGTAGTGTCAATATTTAAATTGAGTGCAAAATTATAGGAACATTCGGTTTACATACACCATTTACACACGGCAATTAGTATGTGGAACATGCAACGACACTTAAGCTTAAAAGTAATTTGTATTCGCTATATTGGGGTAAGTACCTCCCGCAAACCCAAAAGGTCTTTTGACTTCGCGTCACAAGATCAAATTAAAGTTCACAAGCCGATGAATATCTTGAAGTTATTGAGCGTACCACCGAATACTAGGTATTCTACATAAATCTAAAAATTAACGCCGTTATATTTCGTATGTAACTGAGTTTCACACTCGCAAGCAATAAACAAAAATCTTAATACTAAAACTTAGCTGGATTTATTGTGAAAGAAATCCAAAAAGTAATATTTCATGGATGGCGAAGACATCGACAGCTTCTCGTATGGACGATAGAAGTTCCTTGAGGAATGTGTTCGATAAGAAATGGAAGTACCACCCAAAAGTTGCCCCCAGCCTTACGATGTTATTATACTAGGAGTGCGGAACTTTATAGAAAGAAATGTCGTCCCAATCGGCTATTCGAATATAACTCAACTCCAGGAAATAACCAAGAGAAAGGAACAAAGGAAAACTCTACAAAAGATACACGTGGATTTTAGAAATTGCATTAAGAAAAAGAGAAAAGAACAAGTACTTACGGTAGGTTCAGGCGAATAAAGCTTAAGCAACAATTTTTGGTAAATAGTTAAAACATCTGGAACTATTCAAGCAGTTTTTCCAAATCTACGAATTTTAGTACAAAATGTGGAGCCCGTTGAAGAAATAAAAATTGATAATTATTTTCTACCAATCGGAAGTTCGCAGAATGCGCGCCAGATATGAATTTTGTCGTAACGTATTAATAGCGACATGTTTCTTCGATTTATATTCCGTGCTAACATATTGCTCACGACACACGTTTATTTGATGTACGAAATAAAACCGTAACACTAAATAGCTTAAAAGGTTTGCCGATTATACATGGTGTTTTCACAGCTTCTTTAAAAACGCAAGAACGTACGCCTGTATTTTCTTTAATATTTACAGATTTTTTGCAAACCGTTAATAACGTTCGCCTTCAAGTTTCAATGCATTCATAATTGGTTCTATTTAAACAATCACTCGCATATTTTATAGATAAACCCACAATAATAACAATTTCACAAATTGAAAATTCTAAAACTCAAAAGCAATATATTTCATCTAGTTTTTTAATGTTGATTCGGTAGATCGAGACATGTTACAACGCAGGGATACAAAACAATAATGTTTTAACATTAAATAAAGTTATATTTTGTTAATCGGTGGTTTGTCGATCATTATTAGATTACATTGACATTGAAAGGACGATAGAAATTAGTCTTTTGGTAAATTCTTTTAATGCCGTTTGTTACAGTCAGAAGGTAGAAATTGTACCCGATCAACAGAAAGAAGGGCGTAGGTTTAGACCAGTAGGAAACTGGTCCAGAGAAATTAGTTATTAAAGGCGCCAAGTTCTAATAGCTGACAAGAGAGGGCTAATGACGAACTAATCGCTATTCTGCGCCGCACAAAAGTCGCAACAATATCATTCAGCATTACAAAACATAAACCAAAGCTTACAATTAAACACGCTATATTCAATTAACATTTAAAATAAGATACAAGTTTTAGTTATCACAGTAATCATATCACACAGTAGTTTAAAGTTATCAATAAATTACAATTAATTCATGAACAATACGTTACGTAGGTAAAATGAATATGCGATAGTACATACAAGGGATCAAATGAGTTCGTTTGCAAATATTCAGGAACAACAAATTAAGAATGGATCCATCCGTAACCGTGTATCGAATAAAAGAAGCTTACAATCGGTTGGATTGTCGTGTATCAACCAAATGATTTGTAACAGTTTTCTTGATATTTAAAAAAGGAAAAACCGCGCATA
Organism: Abscondita cerata; assembly: GCA_030710515.1. Taxonomy (NCBI): domain Eukaryota; kingdom Metazoa; phylum Arthropoda; class Insecta; order Coleoptera; family Lampyridae; genus Abscondita; species Abscondita cerata. The sequence goes on along the minus strand of JALBCR010003291.1, from coordinate 478,904 downwards.
AGTACTAAAAGGAATTTGCTCCAGCAGCAGCTCTCAGGGTCGGTGGCATGCGGTAATAATTTTGGTGAGGTTGGTAGCGATACAATAATTGTCAAAAGAAACTAAATAAAATGGACGCCAGAATGTTTATTTGTGCGGGAGAAAAAACATACAAAAAATTACGGTAGGTGCATATTATTTGCGTGGTAGCGATTGATAAAAGCAATTTACACGTTAGAATCAGCTCAGCTACGATCGTTGCCTTACCTCACAGTTTTGTAACAGTAAGTAGTTATAATCAAAATTTGATATCTTTGCTAACCTCGCACAATTAATTAAAATAAATGTAATAAAAGTAAATATGACCTTTAGTTGACAATCAACGGAGGGATTCCCTTTCTCGGGACCTGGACCTGATGTGTAGTGCACCGGCCAGAGCGATAAAGAAAGGCTCCAGGCACCACCTCGCCGAGATGGACCTCGGATTGCTTTGCCGTCGTTAGGCCAAAGGTACGAACTCTCCCAATTCCGGGGACAGCCAGTGAACTAATTTAGATTCTTTTCTAACTGCAGGTAACTGAACGGCCCATAGGTTTTCCTTTTCGTTAGAATCAAGAATAAGGTAAAGAAGATAAAAAATAAAGCCTAAAATATAAACATGTGGTCGGCCACTTCTGGGTGTATTAACACATACCTGTGATGGAGGGCGGCTTGAGAAGGACATTAAAAATACTATATATTATAGATACACGTACACAAATCATGTGAGAATTGAATAAAGAAATACTGAACCGCATTCGATTTCACAAATAATTTTAGTTGCAGGCTCAGGCGAAAATTAAATGTAAAAATGGCTATCGTGGCCTGACCAGGAAATAGAAGATAACAATGAATAGTGGGGAAAAGGGGCCGGATCAAATTTGAATAATTATAAAAAAAACGGAAATGATAATAAATTTGAATTTTGGTGCCAAAATGTTTTGTTTACATCGGGGATACATTATTATTCCCCTAGGTGTCGCTAAAATCGGAAACTAGAAATAAATATCAGTTTTAACTGTTACAGATTTACAATAACTCGTACAAAAGGTTAGCTAAAGACATAAGATAAACACGATTTTATAAAGCGTACAGCGCAATATAAGTAAGTGCGAGTTAAAAAGTGCTGATGTCACGTTTGTGTTCGCAACGATTGACTGCTTGAGTTTAAAGTCTATTTGTAAAGATACGTCATTCGCGAGATAATAAAGAAATGATCCGGCTTTTATGGTGGAGTTTGGCAGATCCGATCGGGACCGACAACTCCGGTATTAGTCCAGTTGTTGAAACACTAGTAACATACTAACCAGTGTTATTTCAGCTCAATTATATCCCCGACAACCTTCTACATCTATCCGACCAGGTGGTAACGCAAGATGTTGGCCGCTTCGTCATGTAGCAAATTCAATCGTCGTATACAGAAAGTTCGTAGTAAAACATACGAATCGAAGAGAAAGAGTAAAGGAAAAAAAAATCTCCATAAAAATCAACGTGGGTATTATAATTATAAAAACCCGGTATATAATCATTACCTGCAAATATTCCAAAATTTTCTTATTCGGCAATGCTTGGATATCAGGATAGAATTTCTCCATTACTAGACATTTACCATTTTGAAAAAACGACTCCAATAAACACCGATGGCATGGAAATAAACTGACAAACGCAACAAAGTGCTTCACAAATATAAAATTGAAAATCGACCTATCGATTAAGAGAGAAAATCCCCAAATCAAATACCATTCGAAGTTGAATAGGAGCGAAAAATTTTGGAAATAAACCATGCAGCGTACTTGCACTGTAGAATAGAAGGTTACCTATACAAGTGAATTACTATTTTAATATCCTTTCCGCTTTTCAGAGAAAATTGTATGCCTAACGTTACACGTTGCAATGATTAATCAAATGATAACAGACCACTCATTTATGTACAAAAACAAAAAAACATTAATTAAACTAGATAATTTTACTATGTAGCATTGTGATCGAGAAACCAATTGAGTTACATTTATTAAATTCTCCAAAATTGTATTAGTTATAGATAATTATCCTTGTAAGGATTCTTTTAGGTGGAGAAACGAAATCAAAGAGCTCGGTTTCAATTTGCCGACGTTTTGTCTGACCTATGCAGACTTTATTAAGGCTTTTTAAAATTACGTCACATCTATCATTAAATTTAAATTCAACACTTTTCTATAAAATATTTTAAAATCCATATTGTTTGTCCGTTCGCATATAAATGTGACATATGAATAGTTATTACTTTATTTTACATTATTAATGGTTTTTAAACTATTTTATAAAGTAAATTTTGGATTTTAATTTAATATTAGATGTGACTGTCACGCCCTAATTTCAAGAAGGCAAATTAAATCTAAGGTGATGTTCTGTGATTTCGTCCTTCTATCTAAAAGAATTCTCACAAGAATAATGATCTATGAATTATGTAAGTTAAATGAAGTTGAATGCAATTACAACTTTATTACGAATATATCAAAAATTTTATAAAAGACACAATGATTTCACAATGTTTTAGCCGATTTACTACACCCTACAAATTTACTAATAAATAATGTAAAATTACTATTTCCTAAACACCAAGAATTTTCTTGCAAATCCAAGAGAGAGGACACTCAATTGCAATAAACAATTTAGTCCTAAAAAATGTCAGGTCATCGTTTAAGAAAAATAAATGATTGTTTTCCATTAGTTTGTCAATCCGACATCCGACTACATCTGTTTCTTCTAAACTTTATACAAAGGTGCAGGGGTTGAAATCACCTACATAGATATATGAGGAAGGAAGTTGACGTACAGTATTTGGTTAATTGTTCTGTGATGAATCAAATGATTAAAGATAAACGTTGCATATGGTTAACTTGAGTAGATCATTAATTTTGGATTTGATTCTAATTTTCAACTTATATTCTGAGAAAATAATGGCGGAAGCACTAGAAAATGCTCAAGAAGGAATATCCATTAATGAAAAATGATGAACAACATCAGATATGCAGACGACACAGTGCTCATCGCTTCTACTGTAGAGGAACTTCCAGGGCTTCTGAATAAAGTGCACCGAGCCACTATAAAACTCAGGATAACAATCAATGCGAGAAAAACAAAATTCATGATGATTTCTAAAAGAGAACGTGTGCCAGTCAGACTCTATTTAAATGGACAAGATGTCGAACGAGTAGAAAATTTTAAATATTTAGGATGCATAGTTAATGAGCAGTCGACCATAGAGCAAGAGATACGCAGCCGAGTAGAGCAAGCCCGAAGAGTATTTGCAAAGATACACCTATCTCTTTCAAACGTCAAAATTTAAATTTTGCATCTAATATTTGCCGTTAGAGAAAACAAAAAATAATAAATTTTACCTGCATATTAATTCGTAAAAGTTTCGCCCCAGATAAAACTACTTCAAGTGCGATTATAAATAATAGCGAGATCTTTGATGAAGTTTTTGATCAAAATGTTACTATATTTCTCAAAAATGTTCGTAAACCACAATAAATGTAGAATGCGCAGCATTTCCGTCACGGCGGAACTTGCTAACTTGGAAAATCTCAGTAAAAGTGACCTTAATTTTTTTTTAAAAGTTCCGATAAAATTATTGCGAACGTGCATTTTTCTTAAATCATTAAAAACTACTTACAAAAATAATATATAACGATGGAAATTAATTTTTTTGCAACTTTGACAAGCAAAACATTACATTACATTAAACGGAAGGTACGTTAAAGTGTCGTTCATTTTAGTTTGTTTTGCAAAATAAATCATAATTTTAATAAGTTAAGTTTGCCAAGTAAACATACTAACCAGTGTTATTTCAGCTCAATTATATCCCCGACAACCTTCTACATCTATCCGACCAGGTGGTAACGCAAGATGTTGGCCGCTTCGTCATGTAGCAAATTCAATCGTCGTATACAGAAAGTTCGTAGTAAAACATACGAATCGAAGAGAAAGAGTAAAGGAAAAAAATTCCATAAAAATCAACGTGGGTATTATAATTATAAAACCCGGTATATAATCATTACCTGCAAATATTCCAAAATTTTCTTATTCGGCAATGCTTGGATATCAGGATAGAATTTCTCCATTACTAGACATTTACCATTTTGAAAAAACGACTCCAATAAACACCGATGGCATGGAAATAAACTGACAAACGCAACAAAGTGCTTCACAAATATAAAATTGAAAATCGACCTATCGATTAAGAGAGAAAAATCCCCAAATCAAATACCATTCGAAGTTGAATAGGAGCGAAAATTTTGGAAATAAACCATGCAGCGTACTTGCACTGTAGAATAGAAGGTTACCTATACAAGTGAATTACTATTTTAATATCCTTTCCGCTTTTCAGAGAAAATTGTATGCCTAACGTTACACGTTGCAATGATTAATCAAATGATAACAGACCACTCATTTATGTACAAAAACAAAAAAACATTAATTAAACTAGATAATTTTACTATGTAGCATTGTGATCGAGAACCAATTGAGTTACATTTATTAAATTCTCCAAAATTGTATTAGTTATAGATAATTATCCTTGTAAGGATTCTTTTAGGTGGAGAAACGAAATCAAAGAGCTCGGTTTCAATTTGCCGACGTTTTGTCTGACCTATGCAGACTTTATTAAGGCTTTTTAAAATTACGTCACATCTATCATTAAATTTAAATTCAACACTTTTTCTATAAAATATTTTAAAATCCATATTGTTTGTCCGTTCGCATATAAATGTGACATATGAATAGTTATTACTTTATTTTACATTATTAATGGTTTTTAAACTATTTTATAAAGTAAATTTTTGGATTTTAATTTAATATTAGATGTGACTGTCACGCCCTAATTTCAAGAAGGCAAATTAAATCTAAGGTGATGTTCTGTGATTTCGTCCTTCTATCTAAAAGAATTCTCACAAGAATAATGATCTATGAATTATGTAAGTTAAATGAAGTTGAATGCAATTACAACTTTATTACGAATATATCAAAAATTTTATAAAAGACACAATGATTTCACAATGTTTTAGCCGATTTACTACACCCTACAAATTTACTAATAAATAATGTAAAATTACTATTTCCTAAACACCAAGAATTTTCTTGCAAATCCAAGAGAGGAGGACACTCAATTGCAATAAACAATTTAGTCCTAAAAAATGTCAGGTCATCGTTTAAGAAAAATAAATGATTGTTTTCCATTAGTTTGTCAATCCGACATCCGACTACATCTGTTTCTTCTAAACTTTATACAAAGGTGCAGGGGTTGAAATCACCTACATAGATATATGAGGAAGGAAGTTGACGTACAGTATTTGGTTAATTGTTCTGTGATGAATCAAATGATTAAAGATAAACGTTGCATATGGTTAACTTGAGTAGATCATTAATTTTGGATTTGATTCTAATTTTCAACTTATATTCTGAGAAAATAATGGCGGAAGCACTAGAAAATGCTCAAGAAGGAATATCCATTAATGAAAAAATGATGAACAACATCAGATATGCAGACGACACAGTGCTCATCGCTTCTACTGTAGAGGAACTTCCAGGGCTTCTGAATAAAGTGCACCGAGCCACTATAAAACTCAGGATAACAATCAATGCGAGAAAAACAAAATTCATGATGATTTCTAAAAGAGAACGTGTGCCAGTCAGACTCTATTTAAATGGACAAGATGTCGAACGAGTAGAAAATTTTAAATATTTAGGATGCATAGTTAATGAGCAGTCGACCATAGAGCAAGAGATACGCAGCCGAGTAGAGCAAGCCCGAAGAGTATTTGCAAAGATACCTATCTCTTTCAAACGTCAAAATTTAAATTTTGCATCTAATATTTGCCGTTAGAGAAAACAAAAAAAATAATAAATTTTACCTGCATATTAATTCGTAAAAGTTTCGCCCCAGATAAAACTACTTCAAGTGCGATTATAAATAATAGCGAGATCTTTGATGAAGTTTTTGATCAAAATGTTACTATATTTCTCAAAAAATGTTCGTAAACCACAATAAATGTAGAATGCGCAGCATTTCCGTCACGGCGGAACTTGCTAACTTGGAAAATCTCAGTAAAAGTGACCTTAATTTTTTTAAAAAGTTCCGATAAAAATTATTGCGAACGTGCATTTTTCTTAAATCATTAAAAAACTACTTACAAAAATAATATATAACGATGGAAATTAATTTTTTTGCAACTTTGACAAGCAAAACATTACATTACATTAAACGGAAGGTACGTTAAAGTGTCGTTCATTTTAGTTTGTTTTGCAAAATAAATCATAATTTTTAATAAGTTAAGTTTGCCAAGTAAACTTTGTTTAATGAGAATCAAAAGGATACATAACACAATGTAAATAAACCTTTAACTGAAGCAAACGAATTATTATTAATTTATCTACAATAACCGTGTAATTAAACTTTTAACAGCACTTATGAACCGTCTAAAATAATAAATTAATGCGAATACTTTTGTTTTGGCGCTTGATCTTTTGGGCGCAGAATTGTTTTGGTGCAGAATTTTTTTGGTGACAATTTAAGTCATGTATAAAAAATCACATAATGTCGCAGTGTAATTGTCACTTTGACATTGACAAAATTTACCTGCAACTTTTCCAACGACAAATACGCTAGTGGTTCATTCACTTAGAATTTTTAATCAATTATTGCGGTTAGCATTAATATTTAAAGTTGCCAATCTGGCAGTTTATTTAAATTAAATTTCATATGTATCTAAAATAAATAGTTTGAACTGTTCTAATTTTCGCATTTATTAAATTGTCCTGCCGAATTACGCTCGAGGTTTGTATTTTAGTGAGTAAATTTGTGTTGTTTAAATTTAAATCTGTTTTCTTTAGCAATTTGATTCGAAAAACTATCAACTTAAACATAGACACGTGTTCTATGAACATTTGGTTGCTAGCTAAGCTCCTCCTTCAAATTCAGAAAAATACCAAGAAACTGATAAGCGGATAAAAACAATTTCAGTTAGGGAATTAATTGTTTAAGTACATTGCATACTTACACTATATTTTTTATGTGAGATATAACTATCACGTAGCACTATAAAAATTTCTCCATCAACACTAATTATGGAAAAAATATATAAAAAAAAGTTGTTCTAAATTTTATTGTCTATAACTTTTGTTTGAACTATTTTTTTTTTCTAAAACAAATTTTTATTTTTTTATTCTCAATCGTCTTAAAAGAACGTGCTCGCGGTTCCTCGTTTTGATGGTGCTAAACGTTCATTTTATTTTTCGAGCAAAATGTTTTATCACCGAAATGTTACTATCCCAACAATGTGAATTTCTGCGCGAAACACTTGTTTATAATGTGATTAGTTTCAACGCTATTATTTAAACGTCACCTTTAGATCCTACAAAAGAATACCTAACATTAATTAATTTTTATATCAATGGTATAGATAAGATATATTTACGGTTAAAATATATAAAAAAGTAGAAGTTAAATAGTTAAAAAGTTAAAAACCCACATTTAAATTTAGCTAAAATACTTTATCACTAAAAGTAATTAAAATAAAATTATATTAGAATTGCTTGAAGTATCTTAAGCTCATAATATTTGCTTATGTATAGCACAATATTGCATATTGCAATAAATTGATAAACTAACGTTGAAATACGATTAAATAAACATACAAAGGAAACTGTAAACAATTATTAAAATTTTAAATTAGTTGACATTAAAGATATAATTTGATTTCGGTGACACTTAAAATAAAGTTTAAAAAGTTTGTATAAATTAAAATTAAAAAAAAAATTTTGTTGTTGAACTATATTAAGTGACTAAAGAAAGTTCATTTAAATTCATCTCGTTGTTAATTATAATATAATTATAATATTACCAAACAAAATGAAGTGATAAGTTAGAAATTCACTAACTACCTATTAGGAGTTAGTCATTAAATTATTTTTGAATATTAATTTAATGTATGATTTGTATATTGTATAAATGTATAGTTTATTTAGCTGTATAAAATATAAAATTAAGTTTTCTATAATAGTTTTGCTTAATAACGAAATAATAATAATAATAATACGTATATTTGTGTTTGTAATATTTACATTTACTTACTCACGCCCAAATTAATAGATAGAGTATTTATTAAAAAACTTAAAGTTAAGAAATTCTTTATATGAATAAAATGCGTTTTGTGTCAGCCGACATTTTACGTTATTTTTAAATGTTGGTAAGGTAAATGAGATTCTTTGGAAATAGCATTAAAAATTTTTTGAGAGTAAGTTGAACAGCATTGTGTTTTGTAATTCAATAATAATCAATTTAAAAATAAAACGATAAAAATAAAATATATTTTATTGATGCTTTAAAATTATTGACAGTATATTTGTTATAATATATGGGCAATGAATGTGAGAATTAAAAGCATGTATTTCTACCTAATGTCGTAAAAAATGTGCTTGTTTAAATTTAATTTTAAAGTAGAATTAGAACTTGGAAATAAATTGTAGTTTAAGAAAATTTTAAGTAAAAATAATTTATTGCTAAGATTTTTGCCGTACTATCCCTGAACATAGCCTAGCGGTAAAAGCGTCTGTTTAGTAAACTGGCCGCATTTGGTGCGCTATTTCAATTCCACTGACGGCGAGAGATTTTCTCAAGCCGATTAGACGGTCTGCTTCCATCGTACTTGGGAGGGCACGTTAAGCCATACGGTAATCGTTAAAAATATAACACAGCCACTTTCATCTCCTACAAAGAAGCGATAAATCTGTAAAGGTCTTGGATGAAGGGTTAATGCAATACATTTATTTACAGTCTCATTTTTTAATTTGACATTTTAGAAGGGTGGTGGAGATACGGTATTAAACTATTAAAGTAGAATATGCACCTACAATCTTTTTTTTGTCTGATGAAGACTCAGCTTAAGCGTGAGTCAAACAACAACAAAAACCTTAAGTAATTAATATAATAAATATTTTAAACAAAAATATCTCTTATATATTATTGAAAAACTAGTGAAGTAAGGATTGCAATCCTGAGAATAAAATACTTTTGTATAGAAAATTGCATTACAATTATTAATTATTTTTTTAATTTTAATCCACAATCAAAATAATCTACAATTTTTGGATTAAAAAAAATAAACTTTAGATTAGCAATTTGAATCTGTGTCACTATATTGTTGCACTCAAGTAAAATCTTGTTTATACAGTAAAAACTTTTAAATTTAAAATTTTATGAACAACACTGAATTGACCCTTAATCTGCAACGCAACTTTGATAATATAACATTCAAGTAATTGCATTGAAATATTTACAAATAAAAATTTAATTAAGACAAGTTCTATGCACTTGACTTGAAAAGGTCATTTTTCAAAGAAAATTTAATCTAAAGCAAAAACGTCATTTAAACTTTTTACATGCATAACGAATTCAAGAAATTTAATAACCGCGCATATACATCTGCAATTTTGCTTAAACTTCCTTAATATTTGTTTTTTAAAAAATAAAAGCGGAAGTTCTTTTTAAAATAAATATTTGAAGCATTTCGGTATAACGAGCTTTTTCAAGCGTTGTTTATTTTCGCAACTTATTAATTTAATTGTTAGAATTTTTAGGCGTTTGTAAACACTTATGGAATTAAATGTGTTTAGTAAAAAGCTTCTAATGCATTTAAAACTCGACCACTTTTTTTTAAATAAAATTCTACATAGTATATGATTAGAACGCTTATCGCGTTTTATTAATATAAAAACGTCAACCACTTGCTGTGGGAAACGAAATAGAGATTAATTTCTACTTTGCGCCTTCAAATATTTACACTTGTCTTGGCTAGACAGAAAAATAACATAACACGTAAAATATTACTGCAATAAATTGTTAAAAAAATTCACGCAGACGGTTAAGATTTCTGATTTTTTTTTTGAATATAACGAAATGTCAGATTTACATGTTTCAGGTATTTTTCTACTCGATGAGAAATTTAAACTTTAATCTAAACATATTTACATAAAAATTGGCTGACGTGATCTATGGAAAATTACAAAAACTTAAAAATATTTAAGTCTAGTAAATTCTTTTTACAAATGAAAACAATAATTTGTCTTCATAATGCATTGTAATTTAATAAAACTCCATCAACCATCTAGCTGTCACAACATCTCGCCATAAGACAACTAGCCTAAGAGACAACTCGCCGTGCAAATACTAGCTTGAAATATATCAAATTGTCACGTTTTAAAAAATGAGAAATTAATTTCAAGAATGTCGTATTAAAATCAATTAAAACAAGTTTGTTTGATGAGTATCTTCACAAAAATACATTATTAATAAAACCAATATAAAAATTGTGACGGAAAGCAAACAAATTGAAACTTTGCTTTCCAGTGGACTTGGTTACATTTTTAGTCTGGACTGTCACTGTCCTAATACGAACGTATTTATGATAATATTACCAAGATGAAAAGAAAAACCTAAGATTGCATTTTTCCGGGTTGGGCCGTGTTCATCCTTTCCTTCTTCGTTCTCCGTTTGACGTTTTGCTGACCATGCTGTTAACTTTTTCAGAAGTTACTCTAAAGCCTAATGTTGTTGTCTTCTGCTCCTCATTATATACGTATGTTCTGCTATGGTTGGTTGATGATGTCGATCAATGACGGGTGGTTGATCTTCGATGGTTGGTTGATCTTCCGTGCGGTGCTTACTAATTGTGTGGTGACGTTTATTTTCTATGTTTTTGTAAAAAGTTAGTTTCCATGTGCTGCTTAAGCGGTAACCATCTTCACAATTCTTATTTTTCATAAAATCCAGGGATTTTCTAATTATCCTCAGGTAGTTGTTGTTGGTCCGTGATAGAACATTGGCTTCCTCAAAGTTGATGATGTGTTTTTGTTTTTCGTGTTCTGCAAGAAGGAGAATGAACTACTATCATTACTAGCATACCTACGACGATGCCGAGACCAGGAGGTGACGCCCACTTTTGTGAAGATTCGCCATCACATTGCAACAAATCGTGCAAAAAAAATCATCAAACTTAGTTAAAAGGCGCTCACTCGAGAAAGAGTACGTTATAGTTACCATTAACTGTATATAACGTCAACAGAACTATACTAGCTGCATCTACAACTAAGCAGCATATTGGATGAAAAATCTAGAAACACCATAGATCGCATCAACTACGAACATGGGAACGCCACCTACAATCTACTACTACCAAACATATGAAAATGTTTATAAAATTAAATACCAAGCACTATCAAACCAACTGTAAAATAAACGAAAAAAAAACTGTTGTAAAGTTGTAGGAGCACTCACTCACCAAAGACTGCAAAATTAATTCTGTCAAAAAGGATAAATTATGACATTGCTCCAAGCAGGATACTTACGAAAAAGATAATGATTAGAGTAAAAATTACCATAAAAAAGCTCCCGGTTAAGGAAACATAGAAAATACGCCACGAAACTTACCGGATTCTACAAAGTTCTATAGCTCCACTGTAGAATATCACTCACGCAGAAGTAAAACCTCAAAAACAACCAAAAAATCATGGTGACACGCGCAGATAAAAGCAACGCTACAGTATCATGAACACTAAAAACTATAAAATAAAATCCAAATTACTACTAGATCTACAACTTTACCCCAAGATCCAACCAGAAAAAAAAACAAACGCGAGCCATCAAACAGTCAGCTATACCAGTACATCAACATTGTCAACTGTTACCCTCAGGGACCAGGCCGCCTAGACTATACAAATTATTAATAATTCACAAATTTGGTAATCCCCTAAGGTCAATCATCAACACATGAAAAACTAAAAACACTTCGTCGAACTACTGATGAAATAACCAATGATGATATACTAGGTACTTTCAATGTAGAATCGATATTCACTAACGTACCAGTCGACGATACACATAACATCATAGAACAAATATGCACAACTCACTGGTTAAGAGAAGACATACAGAGTTAGCAAGAATTTGCGTAAACACAACGTACTTTCTATAGAACGGAGATTTTTACCAAAAAAAATCTAGTGCAGAAAAAGGATTCCCATTATCACCAATTATCGCAAAAATATTCATGGTAGTATTTGAGCAGGAATTCAATCCAGCAAAAAAAACCGAAATGTAGGTTCAGATAAAAGGATGAGACTTTTGTCATATATGCATATGAATATTGGTATCATGTTTGGAACGGCAAGAATCTAACAACTAGTACCTTCTAATAAAGATAGCCAGCCGAAACTGTTAACAAAAGGAGTCTATGACTGTTCATGCAGAAAGGTCTACATTGATCAAACCAGACGCAACATAAAATGTATATTAAAAAACTACTATTTGAGAACAATCAAGAATCCCAAGAAATTGTGAAAAATAAGAATAACTTTAATCGGAAAGATGGTACCGGTCAAGCAACACACAAAAACTAACTCTTCACAAAAATAAAAAAAAAAGTCACTACACAATTAGTAAAACACACCTGAACGATCAACTATCGAAGACCAACCACCGGTCACTGATCCACATCATCAACAAAACAAAGTACATATCGAGGAGCAGAAGGCAACAATATCGGTATTTAGAGTAACTTCTGAAGAAGTTAACTGGATGGTTGGCAAAACGTCAAACATGGCTCAACCCAGAAGATGACAATTTTACATGGCAACTCTCTATGCGGTGGCGGCGGGTGAGAATATTTCTTTTGAAGCGAGATTTTCCGCTGTCGAGTTTTTTTGCCGACTAATTATCGTGATGCCCAGTTGTTCTAGCGGCGAGATTGCCGACCGCTAGATGAGAAACTATAAAATTATTTACAGTTTTGTAGAAAACAAAAACCGTAATCAGCTTGTAAAAGACAAAATTCTTAACTTTTTTTCAAAAAAATCTATTGTTCTTTGACTCCTAACTTGTTATTAATTATAAATAGTTAATAATCACATATGACATATAAAGGAGTTGACAAACGAAAAAAATATAGTACGTAGTCAAGAAAAGTGGTGAAGAGGTTGCTAGGGAAAATATACAAGAAATAATTAATTGATTAATTAGTTAATAGTGCAAAAGTATATTTGACGCGTGATATGGTAATATAACAGAAAAGAATTGGTGATGTCGGGTTATGTAATGAAAAAAAAGATGCAGAATAATTGCAGTCAAGGAAAAGAGTGGTATAATTGAGAAGGAACTCAGCCAAAGAACAGAAAGTCTAAAATGTTAAAAAAGGTAAAAATAAAAAGAATCAGACATGGATACAATAAATGGGAGTGTAAAACGAAAGTAGAGTAAAAAAGAGATGAAGAAAGACAAATAAAAAACAAAATAATAAAAATAGATAAAAGATAAGCTAATGCAAAAAAGAGAAGCAAAGGTAAGAGAAGGAAGACACAACGTTAGTTATGGACAATAACAAATAGAAAAAATACTAAACTACAAAAAATGAATAGTAGCCAAATTTAAACTGAAGAAATAAGAGAACCGAAATAAATATTGGTGGAAGGGAGTGCAGGAGTAGAAAAAAGAGATATAAGTATCTAGACCATTAGTTGACGTAATGTGAGGAACTAAGAAAGAGGAAGGAGGAAATAATTAAGTGTAATAACTTCGACCAGGTTTGGCGACAAATACAAAATTGAAAAATGCGTGAATGATCTAAGCATTTTCAAAATCTCAAAAAAAAAGGATCGTACAAATCACACAATATATACCACTTCACGCAACCGTGGTTTGCACTGCACTCACCGTTTGTGAAAGTTTACTTTACAAATTATTATTAGTGTATTAAGCAGTATTTCACAGATGTCATACTTTCAAAATTACACAAATTCAGCTACATTTTTTAAAACCTTTATGCATTAAATAATGAACTAAAGAGTAACATAAAATCCTCTAAAGATGTATAAAATGTTACTCTGTGATAATATTGTTAATTAATTTTAGGTATTGTAAGTACATTTCCTGAATTAGAAATATAATCACGTTTCGAAATTTATTTACTGGTTTACGTGTATTGGAAACTTTATCAGTTACTGTTGTATTCAGCTAAACGAGTATTTCACGGTTAAAATTGATTAAATTGAATTTCAGAAAAACATTGCCGCATTAATTGTATAAACTATAACATAAAAACTTGTATTAGTTTATTTAAAATAAAAGTTATACACTTTTGTAAAAATTTTATATAGGAAAGAAATAGAATTCAAACAAAAATTCTTTTGATATTATCCAAAAGCTATTGCGTAATAAATGCAGTAATGTGTCAGTAACATAAAATTTATAAAACGTCATAGTTTTTTATAATTGTTGCAAACGCGAGGTTGAAGACATAGTGTGAGACTGTCAACAAGTAAAGTACTATGGAGAAAACAGAAACTAGGACACATTGGTTCTACAAGTTAAATAAGCATATTAATGTTTTGGATGTAGTACCTGATTTTGTACATTGTTTAGAATTAAACAAAGAGTAGTGGTAAAGAATTTCAGTTCAGGTAAATGTTCATACAATACCCACGTGAAGTTACCCACAGTTTAAGCCACACAAATTGTCTTGTATATATCGACAAATAAATGCATTTTAATTGATGTTAAACCAAAGTTACTATATTGGCATACAATCTACGATACGTTATAAGAAGAGAAAGTTACTCCGGGGGTCGTAATTGCAAACATCGCTTGCGGGACCTTCTGGGCACTTTTTTGATGAAGAATTTGATAGCGTTTGTCCCATTTATTTGTGGGCAAATTTTTTATACATAGAATGAACAATTACAAACAGCATGTTAAAAAATTAAGAGGCTGTTATTGTTTTAAATAGTGTTACAATACCAGGAAGTTATTCCGCGCGACGTAATCGCGAGCAACTCTTTGATGGTAAATTTGACGTCGTTTGTCACATTTTTTTGTGTGCAAATTTTATTATACATAGAATGAACAATTTCAAACAACATGCTAAAAAATTAAAAGGCTGTTATTGTTTTAAAAAATTTACAATACCAGGAAGTTACACCGAGCGACGTAATCGCGAGCATCTCCTTGTTGGAAAATTTGACATCGATTGTCACATTTTTTTTATGTGCACATATAACTTCTCAGCTTCATAACTTTTTTTTTAAATAACAGCCTCTTAATTTTTTAATATTTGTCACATTTTTGTGTGCAAATTTCTTTATACATAGAATGAACAATTACAAACAATCATTAAAAATTAAGAAACTGTAATGGTTTTAACAAATGTTATAATACAATACCGGAAGTAATACCAAGCGACGTAATCGCGATCATCTCTTTGATGGCAAATTTTACATCGTTTGTCACATTTTGTTTGGTTAAAATTGTTTTAAACATACAATGAGCAATTGCATACAACATATTATAAAATTATAAGGTTGTTATGTTTTTCAAAAAAATTATAAGACTGGAAAGTTTTATCCGAGCTACGTAACCGCTAGCATCCCTTTGATGACAAATTTGACATCGTTTGTCACATTTTTGTGTGCAAATTTTTCTATACATAGAATGAACAATTTTAAACAACATGTTAAAAAGTAAGAGATTGTTATTGGTTTGAAAAATTTACAATACCAGGAAGTTACATCGAGCGACGTAATCGCGAGCATCTCCTTGATGGAAAATTTGACATCGATTGTCACATTTTTTTGTGTGCAAATATAACTTTCCAGCTTTGTAACTTTTTTTTAAATAACAGCCTCTTAATTGTCAATTATTAAACTTTGTTATTGTATAGCAGTAACTTGCAACAATATTTAGGCCAAATTTTAGATCAAAATTTAATCGCTGTTGAGAGAAAAGTAAAAAATGCGTAATTTCGGAACCAAATAATTTAAAAAAATTTTCTTGCAACAATATCGTTATTATTAAATGTAAACTCTATTCACAAGACCCAAGGCTTAAAGACGCAATAATAATCAAATGCAAGCTATTAAAAGTTGTTTCGTGTGTTAGGGGTTACCCTGTCATTAGTAATGCTTATTTAACTTGTAGATCTAAGGTGTCTCAATGTTTGTTTTCTAAGCTGTACATCATTTCTCTAAAAATAATAAATGTAAATGAAAACGTCAGCAACTTTAAATGCTAGGTTAGACCTACCGTGTTACTAATTAAAAATTTGTTAAATTTTGTAATATAAAATGTACTAATACAACAACTTTAGTACCTACTTTGTTTTTTGTACTTGAATTTTCTCAAAATATAAATAACATATATTTCATTACGCTAAATACAGGTATAAAAAAGTTTAAACAAAAATGTTAACACTGAGCAAAAAAATTTTTTTCCAAAAATATTAGAAAAGGGCTATGTGCCTTAATTAATACGAAAGGGGCTGTAATCAATATTAAGTAGTTTTCAATAAAACATTTTGTGTTCTTCTTTCTCTAAAGAGGGTATCATCGACTCCAAATGTTTTTTTTTTAATTTTCTACAATTTTGTTTTGATATTGTAACATAAGAAGGCTCATATTCTTTAAGTCGCATTGAGTTTTTCCTTTTTTCAAAATAGAAGTTATCTTCTAAGGTGCAACTTTACAAAAATTTTCTTTTGAAAAGAGTATGCCAGGATGATTTTTATCCAGCTTAAAGTGCAGTGCCTTGCTAATACTTGCGTTTTTTAACATGCACATCAAAAAATCTGTCGTAAGTCATGTCAAAAAGTTTGAAACGACCTGTATGCGTACTAGATGTTATAAAATCATGTAAGTCATTAGGCACCACCATTACTTTAGTTCTTCTTTTGTGCTTTTCAGTAAGCGCAAAGTTGCGGTCGCATTATAGAAAGCTATGTCCACTGACTAGGAATTTGTGTTCTACAGTTTCGAACATTCCGCAACTTATCAAAAAACAATACACAAAAATGATCATGCGATTTTTGTTCTGGGCTGCGCAGTTTTCACTCCAAATTATTAGCTTCTTCTTCTGTGTTATTTCCATATTTAAAACTCACACCAAACATGAAGAAACATCATTGCCACCCCTTCCTGACACACCTTCGTGCCAGACACAGATGTAGAACTGCTTATTGTCTGCAAGTTTATGCAGAAATGACAACTGACTTAGATAAAACATTTCCGAATGAGTTAAGGTAGGAACAAATAATACTTGCTTTAAATCCATGGACACCACACTAATATTTGCTACCTGGCTCTTGGGACAGTAAAATATCTTGTTTCATTAATCCTGTAGCCACCTCAGTTTTTCTGTGATGCAGCTCAAGTTCTTGTTTTGCAATGGTACTTCTTTCATTCTTAGCCTGGACTTCACAATGTAAGCAATCGCAAGTTTTGCAGGTGTCAGTGAGTGGCCGTTTAAAAGAAAGACGCGGAAAAGTCTATTGACGTTTAAGTCTAGACTTAAGTATTTCTTATTAGATTTGGCTCTTGTGTACTGCGACACATCCCTGGGAATAGACTATATATGCTCGCAAACTCTTAATCTGTCATTTTGTGTAAATTTAGATGAACAAGAGCGTCTTCTTTTGTCAGTATAAGTGGTTTCACCTAGTTTTTTCTTGTTTACAATGGTATATAGTTTTTTCCTACTTAGGCCAAAAGTATTCATGAACGTATTTTTACAAACTTCAATAACACCACCAGACCTATTAGCAACCGTGTAATGCATAGTACACTGCCTATGACTTTCACCAGGATTACTATATTTTCCATGTCTACGTCTTCTCACTCTTCATATGTTAACAAGTCCCATGAGATATGTTCCTTGAATAGATGAGCCAGAGGAATAAAAACTGTTGAATAAATTGAGCCTTATCTCATATGATAGACTTTTGCATGCAAATCTGCATTTACATATTACCTAAAATAAGTAACACAATATTAGAATCATGATGTTATTACACAATATTCTACTTACATTTAGGTTATTTTTTTCTTTGGCAGCAACTTCTTTGTTTTTGTGAGTTAGATATGCCTTGCCAGCCACTTTTCTGAGCCTCAGCTACTGACTCAGAAGCACTTTTTCGTTTTTCTTTATCCATGTTTGTAAATAATTATTACATTCACAATGAAGGACACAGCTAGCTACACTCACAGAAGTTTATTCTATGCATGTAAACAATGAGTTTGTTGTACTATTGGCATTTGGCAGCTATGAAACAAATATGGGACTTGTACATGTCCCACCTATAGGCCCGTATACAAACCACAACGTAGTTTGTGGCACCTTTCTATGAAACAAGCTCAATTTTGCTTAGACCCTTTGATATTTCAACGCTTCAATTGTATGATGTTGTTTAGTAATAACATAATTATTTTAATACATAATTATATTTTGGTGACGTACTTTCGTTTTTTGCTTTTTTGTCAGTTTGCAGTTTTGGGTTAAGGATGCAAGCAAATAAATTTAGTTTAATTCACTATCAACAGATGCCACTTGCGTCAATTGATCCTGATTGCACATACATGCAAGAAATTGCCTTTGAAATGAAGTGCTGCACTAGTAAAAAACAATTTTGGTAACACTTGTTCCAGAATACATACAACGTTTTGTTTGTATTCTAGTTGAAGGTCGAAATAAAAACGGTTTGAAAGTAAAAACTATCACGGGATTATCACAAAAACATGAAACAATATTAATCTCAATCAAGTATTGTTATTATTCTTTATCAGAAGAAGTATCATGAACAATACTGTTATTGTCAACATTAATCCCGTATAGGTGAACGTGCGTCGCCGAAATTACCTCGCGGAGTACTAAAATTTATTCTAGTAGGTTACTACAAATTTAATTCCTTTTGAAGTGACGAAAAATTGTTTGCAACGTATTTGATGCATTTGTTTACTCAAACGGAATCTTTCGACCAAAATATCTGCTTTCATACTAGTGGAACTTGCACTCCAGTTCTTGTAGCAAACATATTCAATAGAATCGATACTCTTAGCGGAAGCTTGAGTATTTGTTGTTGCAGTATTTGTTTCTGATATACCAAGAAATAATTTTTTTTAAAATAACCAATCACTGCTTGTGAATTACCAACAAAATTGTACTTGTTTTATTTAAGTTAATCATTACACTTACAACTCTAGATTTTTTCTCAAAATTATGGTCTTAACTTTGCTTGCTTCAAACTCCATCAACCATAACAGATATCTACGGTTTATTTTCAGAATCTACATTATTTCTTCTTAGAGCTTATTTTTGCTATTCTTTCCTTGCCGACTCTATATTTAGCCCAATGTCTATTTAATATTTTGCTATAGAGGGTGATTTGCGTAGCTCGTCGGTTAGAAAGTTACCGAGTTCCTAAAATTCCATCATAATGAGGTTTGGAACCTATATGGCCATAATCGACTACTCTAGACTAAGTGAACTATTTTGAAAATGGCGAAACTTTCGGATCTACCGGAAATTGGCGCCATTTTTGTTTTTTTTAATAGAATGACCCTATTTTGACCCCATACCTAAATACTACATTAAATTTTATGATCAGTACCATCATATCAAGACATGTGTCATTGTTTTCAACATATAACATTTAATGCGAAAGGTTAAGTTTGCAGGGGCTTTTTAAGAAATTTGCTACTTTTGAACCATTGAAATAATATGTTTTGATTTCTAGAGGTTTAGCCAATATTTCAAATTGTTGCTGACACTTCTGTCTTTTAAACCAACGTGATACTTGAATGACCCTGTATAAGATAATTATAACTTATTCTTGAAAGAGTTTTTAAATTTTTTTTTTAATAAATTAGAAAACATAAAACTAACACCTAAAACAAAAAACAACTCTTTGGAATGAGCGTAGGTACCAGCAGTAGCCAACGATTTATTAACTAAATTTCCAGGTTACTTAATTACTTTTACTATTTAAAAATAACATTCCTTTAACGCAATTTAAAGCACTCAGTTATTAATTATTATCAATTGTATTAAAGAAACATTAACAAACACAAAACCGGTAATAAAAAATAATATAGAGATAATATATGTACCTAAATACAAGTATATCAATTAAAAAATCAAAAAGCTTTTAATAAAGTACCAATTTAAAACAGGAAAAAATATTATAGTTTCAACCAATGATTTCACGCGGTAAAACGGAACGTAGTTTTGATATTCGGTGAAAATCAACCAAAAATTACAAACACAAGTGCCATCTGTTGACTAAATTTTTTACTACAATTTACATTGGTTTTAGCAGCAATAATAAACTTTGATTAATAACAGTTGCATTTTACTTTTACAATCTTCTGAATAGATTTAAGTCACCTACATAACAATGTTTCAAACATGTTTCAAGCACCAACAAATTGAGCCACTAGTTTTGTCTTAATTACAGAAGAAATTTATCACTCACAACGTCGACAATTTGTTATTTTTTTTAAACAAATTTTGAACTTTTATGCACTCAATTATTAACAGTCATGTTAATAAAAGATTAATTTATACTTGGCATAAATTTGAATATAAACCATTAGGTTATACGCGATTTTAACTAACGTTACGCCTTATGGTAAAATAACATGTAAGTTTGCCTTCTTAACACGAAGTGACAACATTTAATATAGTAAACATTTTTCTTAAAAAGTACTTTTTATAAGAATACTTTTCGTGCACTTAATGTACATTCTTTATCAAGTCAATAAAACTATAAACGACCTGTCATATTAATTAAAAAATTCAAACAACATAATGTTCTATAGGTTTTTCTATATCCAGTTAGTGCAATTCAGATAAACTCTAATATGTCACCCACTTTATTAGTAAATGTAAATAGCACATTTTTATATAAATATGCCATCCACATTCATGTGGTAAGAATTATTCTGGTTACATATAACTTCTAAGTTGAAACTCAATTTAGATTCACCTTACGTTTACTTTGCATAATCAGGCGCTGAAAGATGATAATGCATCCTTCTTTGTAACTTATCTCACTGAAAATTTAACTCTTGCATTTATAAAACAAAATTTATTTTTTACAAGTAATATTTTTAATTAATATAATTTAACAGGTTAATTTGATAATAGATCTTTGCAGTTCGAAAATTTTTAAAGAAGAAATATAAATCTAAAGAAGATTAATTCGAAGCCGATTATATATACTTACATTTCAACTTTAAGAAACTTGTCTATTAAAAGTCTTATAATGAGTATAAACAAATTGATCTTTCTTTCATTAAAAAAATAAAACAAAAATATTATTTAAAATTTTATATCTGAAACATTATAATAATGTTTATTGACCTTAACAAAAATACATTTGTGTGCGGTCAATCAACAAAGCTATTTTTATTGAACCTTATTTACACAGATTTATTATATAATTTATTTTTTTAGACTTAGCTTAAAATTATAAAATAAATTTATGTAAAAATTGTTATAATATTTATTAAATAAAAAGCGTCTAAGTATTGAAAAGAACCTTTAAATTTTTATAGTGGTGCTTTGGGATACGAGCGACTTTTTTCCTTTGTTCATGGTAATGTAATTTAGCAAGAAGTAAAGGTCTGTTTAAAACATCGAAAGTGTTGGAAAAATTAAGTGCAATAAAAGTAGTAACTTCATTATTATCCCAAGCGTTTGTAAAGTCATTAATAATTTTTAAAATATTAGTACTGTGCTTAGGCTGAAACCGGATTGGAAAATAGGTAATGTATTATTTTTTTTTGACAAAATCTGAAAATGCACTTTTCAAGAACTTTGCTTACAGCTGGGAGAATAGATATAAGCCTTAAAAAACTATAGTTATTTGCTTGATTAATTTTTGCTACAGGTATAACACAACCAGTTTTTTATTTGTATTTGTATCAATAGAAACATCTATTATATGTGTAATAATATCTGAACCCATTGTACCAAATAAATTCAACATGACGATGTTATCATTTCCTACAGAATTTGATTTAAAAGAATTAATTATTTTATTTACGTCAATGCTTGAAATACCTATGTTTAAAAGTTAATTCGTAATATTATTATGGTTGTTATTATTATAAAAATCAATTATATTACTTAGAATATCTTTAATAGGAATAGACTGAACAAAATGTTTATTTATCTTATTTAGATCAGTCATATTTAATGAAATGGTTTTTTGAGTTTGTTTGTGTAAAACGTTTTGTTTAAAGAAAGACCACCATTTTTTGAATTATTTTTTATATCATTAAGATGTTTAAAGTAAGTTTTTTTTTTTTTTATTGCATTACTAACAAAGTCTTGCATTTCCTTGAAGGCTACAAAATCAATCTCCAGTTTAGATTTTTTTAATTTATTATAGATTTTCTTTCTTTTTTTGATCAAATTTGAATTACTGTTGAAGTAAAAGTTACTACAGAAGCATGTGAATCAAAAAGGTATGCGAAAACTTAATTAAAGAAATTAATTTTGTCATCTATTTGAGGTATTGTTACTATATAATACTATGGAAAATTATGAACATCTTTCATAAACATATTATGATCAAAATGGCGAAATGATCTGCATTTAATTTCATTTAGTTTAGAGATTGTGTACGAAATATCAAGAATACAATAAGTTAACATATGATCACTTATGTCAACATCTACACAATTGACACACAAATTATATTTTGTAATTCTTAAATATTATCGTAGGTTCATTGATCAATTGCTTTAATAGTAAATGTTGAAAAAATGTTTTTTAGTTTAAATGCGTTATTACTATTATCCAGAAAATTAACGTTTAGGTCGCCCATAATAATAAGTTTATCCATCAGAAAAGCCAACATACGACAAAATGTTCTCAAAATCGTGAAACCATTTACAACATAAATACACCAATACTATAAGATATTTTATAATCCTTTTGTTTTAAATCTCATTATTTAAATATTATAATTAGTCTTTTATTGAGCAACAATAAAACGTTCAGTCAAAAATTTTTTCAAGTTATAATGTATGTATGGCGTTCTTGATGTTTTGAAAATACCACAAACGCATTCTTAAATAATAAAATTTTGTTGGCGTAAGTGTACGTCATATAAATGAATAAAACGTCAATTTTGAAAGAAAATGTAGAAAAACCATTATGGTTCATAAACTATTCACGCAACCTCTTCAATATATACGCGTTGTGCATACACCAATATATTTTCCACAAAAGTATCTGTGTATACTTAAAAGGATTCAAAGTTAATAATTATATAACAACTCTAATGTATTATTTACCCATAGATTTACATACTGTATATAACTTAAAATGAACTATTTCTTATGATAGTAACTTAAAAAATAATTGTTTTTCATATATACGTTAAAGTTACATCTAGACGTAAGGAGTAGTAAGATTTTGAAATGTATTAACAATGTCAAATTAAGTATTGAACTCAACATGTTAAATTTTGACCATGGCATTAAAATGTAAAGAAAAAGTGAAGTGATGTACAATTACGAAAATAAAAACTGGGAGATCTTGGTTCTACAAGTTAAATAAGCACATCTACTTAACATAGAATAGGGTGAACGGTAAACTTTCATGTATTGATGTAATTGTTTTCTTGTATTCAATCTTGTTCGAAGGTTATTATTTCCCGTTGGTCACAATTTATCTTTAATTTTCAACAAATTTTGACAGTATTTTTTGTTCTTTATTTTTTGATTTTTCAAGAATTTCTCTACATTGAGTCTCAATTTCATTCTCACTATTTTGAGTATGTTGCGTTATGTTGGCAATACGAGAATGTTTTTTAACACTTTTTGAATTTCTTAATAACGTAATACGAATGTAGCTCTTTTTATTTTAATGAAAAAAGATAATTTCTAAGTTTTATTTCATTCATGTGGAAGCTTAATCATTGACATAACCGCCTAAAAAGATTGTTTAATTTTGATAGCCCACATATGTTTGGTGTAAAACGTTGACAATACTACCACTTATAAAAGCAAAGTTTATGTTACCACAGAAGATCTCTATTAACAAGAAGAACTTGAGTATATTTGTATTGCAATTAAGTGGAATTAATTGATTACAATTTTTAAATTATATACTTATGGATAGTGGTCGATATGGTGAAGCAGGTGACCCTGGCTCTAACCCGGATGGTGGTAGCAATTCAATGACAATAGATTGCGGTGAGTCCGTTCCATACGATAAATTTAACGTAGTTAGGAATAACGAAATCGATTCTTTTAAAAATAATAACAGTGATAGAAGAAGTACTAAAGTTAACAAGCATAAAACTACGTCAGGTAATCATTATGATATTCAGCTACGCTACAGAAGCATAGATCTTGGTCCACTTTTTGTATTCGTAGAATCATACGACAAAAATATAAGTAAATTACATGCAATTCGTGTAGGTCACTATTTAAAACAAGATGCTGAAATTAGATCTCAAATAATTAATATTAAACCCTTGGGGCGCAATAAAATAAGAATTGAATTTAAAAACTATCTAGCAGCGAATAATATCATAACACATAAATTCATTAGTGATAATAACTTTGTCGCATATATTCACAGATATTGTCTCGTTCGACGTAGAGCCTGTTGTTTATTCTGTTATCCAGTGTAGTAACTGCTTAAGGTATGGTCCTATGTATCAACATTGTAAAGGTAAACAACGATGCGACAAATGTGGGGAATCACACGATAACACCGTCGAATGTTCTGTTAAATGCATCTACTGCAAATCTGTTGTTCACACGGAAACATCAAAAATATGTCCCGAATATAGTAGTCAACGAAAAATCAAAGAAACTATGGCAAGTTTAAACATATCTTTCTCCGAAGCAAAAAATCTACAACTAAATACGCCATTCTAATGTTCTTACTACTCAAAACAGTTTCCAAGTATTAACCAATCTTGAAGAATACCTACCAGAACCTTTGAATTTGATTTAAATAAACCTAAAAAAGTAAATAAAATATTATTTTATCAACCAAACCCTGCAGTAAATGAGCGCATTAAGAAAAGAAAAGTAATTAGTCCTATAGATAACAAAGCTCCATTATTTAACAATACAGAACATTCTCCGCACACATATTCAGTGTTACCAAACCCATATCGAGATGATTTTATGGCTTATACACAGGAACTGATTGAAACTATTACTGAGTTTAACAAACCAACTTGTTTCTAAATTAATTACATTAACAACCTTCCCCTTAATACTTAATTCCCTCATGGCTAATACAACAAAAAATACCGTTAAGATTGTACAATGGAATTCTAGGTCTTTGATTGCAAATAAACACAGTTTTCAAAAAATGTTACTAGATCAAAATATACATATTGCACTTGTTTCAGAAACCTGGTTAAACCCTAAAATCAATCTTACTTTTTATGGTTACAATATTCTACGAAGCGACAGAATTGATGGTAAAGGAGGTGTTGCTATTGTAATTTCTGCAATATTAAAGTTTGAACCCATACTATTTAAAAAGGCTGACTTTGGTAATCTGGACCTATGTGGTGTTAAAGTATTAATTAATAAGATGTGGTATCATTTCGTGTCTGTATACCGAGCACCAATAAAAGATGTCCTGTTAGGTGACCTCATAAAATTGTTCTCGATGTTTCAGAATGTGATTATTGGTGGTGATTTTAATGTTCACCATGGTATTTGGGGTTCGGTTAATTCTTCCAAAGAAGGTTTAACGGTAGCCGAAGCAATCGACAGTACACAATTAGTAATTTTAAACACATGCTTAGCTACTAGGCTCGTCCCTAGCCATATTTCCAAATCATGCGTAGATATTACTTTGGCCTCACATAGTCTTGCTGCACATGCAACTTGGGTTGTGGACAATGATACACACGGTTGCGATCATTTTCCTATTATTATCAATTTATCCGTTAAAGTTGACAGGAGTAAAATTATTTACCCAATCAGAAAATGGAGAGTAAAATCTGCTAATTGGTATTTGTTTGAGAATCTTTTAGAAAATTGTTAACCCCCCCCAAAGAAAACCTTCACAACCTAGAAGATAAAGTAAATTTTTTTGTCGATAATGTAAATAGTGTTGCTTCTAATACTATTAAAATTAATAAGCCATTGATACCAAATAAACAAAAAATGCTCCCTGGTGGGATAAGGAATGCGACGAATATCTCAATAAAAGAAAAGACGCCTTTGCTAAGTATAAAAAGCAAGCCAATGAAACAAATTTTATTCAATGTAAAAGCTTTCCGCTGCTTGTAAACTTTTATTTAAAACTAAAGCTAGAAGACAATGGATTACTTATTGCAATAATCTGAATAAAAACGTTCCGATTAGCAGTGTATGGCAAAATATAAAGAAAATAAAAAAGGGTAGGACTTCAGTTACCGGTATTTCAGAAGAATTGGCAGAAGAAATATTAATCAGTTTAACACCACCGTCTGTATACAACTTTTCACACTTAAACGAAGATACAAATAACGACACACATTTTTATCAAAAAATTTTCAATCGACGAACTCGAAAAAGCTATAAAGAAAAATACCAACACATCTCCTGGACCCGATAATATATGTTATCCAATGCTAGCTAATTTAGGTGCTCAAGTTAAAATTTTTGTATTAAAGGTATGTGGGGTTCTTCACATATTCCACAATGGTTTAAGAATAGTTATGTCGTTGTTTTTCATAAATTAGGTAAAGACCGGAGTTTAAGTAGCAGTTATAGGCCAGTATCATTGTCTTCATGTGTTACAAAAACATTTGAAAGGCTAATTAAATTTAGACTGGAATATTGGCTACTTAATAACAAATTAATTCTTGCTAATCAATATGGTTTTAAACCAGGTTTTGGGTCAATAGATGCAACAGCACATCTTGTCATGGATCTTCAACAAAATCTCACCAACAATCACTGCACAGACGCCATATTTGTAGATATCGCAAACGCATATGGAAACGTTGATCTAGGGATACTGACACATAAACTCTTTTCTCTAAACTTTCCTAAATCCGTAGTTAAAACAATTATTAATTTATTTACCCATAGAGAAATCTCAATAAGAAACAATAATAATGTAATAGGTTCTAGATTTACTTCAACAGGTCTACCTCAGGGATCAGTATTAAGTTCTCTCTTGTTTAACTTATACACAATAGATTTATATCGGATCATACAGAATGATACAACTTTGATACAATACGCAGATGACATCGTAGCATACACATGTCGTTCATCACAACAAAATGTAAAGAGCGTCTACAATTAGTCAGTAAGAAGTTAGGTAGCTGGTGTTTCCATAATGACCTTAACATATCAACTACCAAATCGATTGTTATGTTTTTCACGCGCAAAAGAATACCACGACAAACCAACATTATCTTAAATAAAATTTCGTTTCCTGTCGTTCAAACCTTCAAATATTTGGGAGTAATACTAGTAGACACCAAATTGTTATGGAGAGATTTTGTTGTTCATATTACTAATAAAACAGAAAAAAGCATACATCTGCTAAAACACATTTGTAAATTTGCCTGGGGTTCAAATCAGGAGATTGCTCTTCTTTTCTATAAAACATATATAAGAAGTATTATAGACTATGAACGCATTTTATACGGTTCAGCTTGCAACACCCACCTGCAGAAAATAGATAAATTGCAATATAAAGCTATCAAAATATGTCTCGGAGTGATGAAATCTTCACCAAAACAAGCTTACTTAGTTGAAAGTTTAGAGCCACCTTTGGGGTGGCGAAGACTTCTTTTGGCGTCAAAATTCATTTTAAAACACAAACGCAAGAATTCTCAATTATTTAAAAAAATTTATGATATTTTTATTCTGAATTTAACCGAAAAATATTGAACAAAAAAACGACCCTCCTCTGGCCAAAGTGATAGAATTTTGCCAGGATCTTAATCTTACTAATAGTGAATTTTATTATGAACCGGCTATTTTTTAGTTGGAATATAATGTATTCAGATCACCACTATCTCCATACCTTATTACCCATTTGGGATTAGTTCCAATATAATATTTTGGGAGGCAATAAATACACTTCCAGCTAATTCAATACACATTTTCACTGACGGATCTAAATCTTCATCCTCAGTAACAAGCGCGTTTTATGTTCCTGCATCTAATTACAAATATTCAATTTCTCTTCATATCGCTTTGAGTATTTTTTTAGCTGAAGCTGCTGCAATCCTTTATGCTATTAAATGGGTATTGAATTGACATTTAAAATCTATTATAATTTGCTCCGACTCACAATCTATTTTAAATTGTGTAAATATTTATCTTTATATCCGTTATGTGGGTAAAAGTACACAGTAACATTGAAGGTAATATCTTGGTGGAACGGATCGCAAGGGACGTAGATCAAGTTGTGGATGTAGATGCAAATTGTCTTGTTAGCAACGACCTTACGCAATATATTAAAAAAATGTGTCAGCTGCAATGGGAAACACAATGGAAGCAATACGGTACTGAATCTCAAACGGCGTACTTCTCTATTCATCCTAACATCTCACATAAACATTGGTATCAAAAAAACAATAATTATAGCAGAAAGTTTGTATCTACTATTAGCAGATTAAAGTTAAACCATAGAAGATTTCCACCTCATTTGTTTAAAATTGGCGTTAAAGATAATCCCTTCTGTAATTGTGGAGAAAGGGAAGATTTACTTTTTAATTGTGAAGAGCTGACACATTTTAGTGACCTTTTTTTGGGATTTTAACTAAAAGTAATATACCCTTACCGGTGTGGTTGCCGGATATTTCAAAAATTAACCATGGTCACAATCACTTGCTGCATGAATTGTTCAAATATTGCATGGCTATAAAAGTAAACATTAAAATAATTAATTAAATTACTCGTGACTAATACTCTTAAGGGTCAGGTCGAAAAAAAATTGAGAGATTTTACTCAATTTAATTTAGTAACATTAAACGTTATCCTTTATACTGCGACTGCGCAGTAACTTAAAGTTAACGGAAAACATTAATTTTATCAAAATCACACAATCGTATTTCCTTATTATGATGTCATAAACGTCATTTCTTATTAGCGTAACGTAAATGTCACCGTAAAAGGGAATACGTTATCGGTTATTAATGTTTTCCGTTAATCTGATCTTACTGCCCAACCGTTGTATAAAAGTAAAATCTTTCTAATATCTATGCAAAATAATTACAAATCACATCAGCAAATTAGGCACATACATACATTGATACGACAAAATAAATAAAACTTCTGACATTTAAAGTTATGCAGATCTAATGGTTTATTACGTACTAGTGATAAATCGGCCCCTAAGTGCCGCACGAATGTATCAATTAGGGCAATTCATTAAACAAAAATTATGTTAATAAATAAAGTTAGAACAAAATGAGTTTATTTTAATTTGAGTTTCGATGTAATAAGCAATGTTACCAATTTCCTTCATGTGAGTTGCCTATCCTACCAATGCAACAACACGCCGCGATATACTTAACACCGGCCCAGTACTGGGTATGCTTGTTCCCCTATCCTAGCAAAGTGAACAGAGAATCGGGGTGATAAGAAAAATATAAGGCAAGATGATGTTATAGAATGTATACAAGATTCACCAACCTTTATCTCTGTTTGTTTGTATCTAGTGTTATAGTTATGGCTAATACTGATTTTGTTTAAAAAAATTTTATGTTAAAAACATAGTAACTTTGCAAGTCTAATATTTTTCTTTCTTTAAATAACAAATTACTGAAATGTAATTTAGTTAAGTTAAAGATGATTTTAATAAATTGTTTTTGTAATATTTTCAAAGGTTTTAGATTATTTTTCAAAATTCCTCCTCATCTCAGTAGACCATATTGTAAATGTGATTCGACAAGTGAGTAATATATTATTTTTAGTTGTTGTCAATATGAAATTTCTCGTAATTTTTTAATGTAAAATAGAAGTAAATCCAAAAAGTAGACAAATCGAAAATAATTGCTACAAAGGATTTTATTTTTTTAAAGGGCTTCAATTAATCTAAAATTAAAACAAATTAATGTCGTTGCCCAATACATATAATTAGGTTGTAAGGTATAAAAAGTATATTATACTAGTTTTGGCTCTGAAAATAATACAAGAGAAGAGCCATCCTGAGATAATGTAACAAAAATGTATAAATGTTATAACAAACAATTTTTTAAATGTATCACCACATAACAAACTAAATTAAATTAAATTTAAGTTCACAGACTGGTGACAACTTAGATAATTGTAAACATTTTAGAGCTTTTAAATTTATAATGTACAAACGGCATTGTGCCTCAATACGGCTCTCCTAGGTTTTTCCCGTCGGCGGAGCTGTGCTTAAGTAATGGGAGGGTTAAAATGTACCCCCGAAAGTAATATAGTAAAACCCCTAAATAGCAGTCACTAAAATTTGTTGCCAAACTGACCGGTATATAGAGGTGGCCGTTATTAGGAAGAAAAAAAGTAATCTTTTAAGTATGGAACATAAATAATACGGTTTGCTATAGGGTACTATATACAGTAAAACCTCTATTTTTGAACACCCCTTAAAAGCGGCCACCTTTAAAACCAGCCAAGTGTTTTAAGTCAAAAACCAATTATTCGGAAATATCTATTAGACGGAGAGCTAGCGACCATATCGGTCATATGGCTTCAGCTGTATTGAAACTTCGTTAGTTACTTATCTGAACAACCTTTTCCTATAATCTTCGTGCTGGCAGGCCGCGGGCGGTGGGTGCGGGTGTAGTGGGGCAGGAAAAAAAATATGGGCTCAGCGACTTTATTTTTTTTTCAAACAGTTGCTGTGTACTCCCTGTGCACCCAAAAAAAAAATTTAAATTTATCGGGTGGTGAGAAGGGGTTGCCAGCGTTAATTAAAAGTACCAAAATAATAATAATTTTCGTGTGGGCTCAGCTGTATTGGCTTTTTTTCTGACGCCTCAAAAAATAACCATGCAAAAATATCGGTGGGAAGATATCGAAAAAAATTGTTGAAATTCTCGGATCTTTCAGTGCAGTGCGGATGAGAAGCGCAGCGATGTACATTAAAGCAGCAATGTAAAGCGTCCAAGCGGTTTTGTGTTGTGGCAACATCGGTAAACGCAGCTGTCAGTTGACATATCCAATCAGCTGCTTATGGTGGCAGTAATATTCTTCAGTACTTACATTCTCATTCCGTTATTTTAGATACATAACTAGTATCTGGAACAATGCTCATCTGGAAATTCCTTCGCTGTTGAAACCTGAAGAAAATGGGTGGATTGAAGAAGAGTCAAGGTACAACTTCGTTTGGTTCAAAGGTGACCAATTACCAAAGTTTACAACAGATGTCATAATTCAACCTGATGAAATCGATGATGACGACGAAATAAAATCAGGTAACGTATGAGTGCAATATTAAACGAACAATAATTTGAATAAAATACGTACAAGAAAATGTTAAAAAAACAACGTTGACAATTCATATGAAATTAATTAACACAATAACAATCTCGATAAAATATAATTCAATCCAAAAAGCAACCAAACAAAAAAACAGTAATTGAAAGTTCGAATAAAATGAACACTGTTTTAATTGTTATTCAATAAATACAATTAATATGTTTCAGAGGACCATCAATATGAGAGCCACTCCGGAAGTGACAGCGATACCGATGAATACAAAATATTGGACGTCAATTAACTTTACAATTTTTTCGATACTTTCCCACCGATATTTCTGCATAGCTATTTTTTTGGTGCTTACATATTGATTGATCTCGCGCCAGAAAAAAAAACCAATACAGCTGAGCCCACACGAAAATTATTATTATTTTGGTACTTTTAATTAACGCTGGCAACCCCTTCCCACCACCCGATCGATTTAAATTTCTTTTTGGTGCACAGGGAGTACAAAGCAACTCTTTGAAAAAAAAAATTAAAGTCACTGAGCCCACACTTTTTCCTTTTTTTTCCCACCCCACTACAACCGCACCCACCCCCCGCGGCCTGCCAGCACGAAGATTATAGGAAAAGGTTGTTCAGGGAAGTAGCAACTGAAGCCACATGACTGATTTGGTCGGTAGCTCTTATACTATATATTAATGACTCTCTTAATAGCGACCACCTCTCAATAACAGCCACGGCCACTTATTTATAAATTTTCTTGGAAATATACATGTAATTCTACCTCCCATTTCCAGCCATTCTTAAGTAAGGTCATTAGTAGACCACAGCTTAGCGTTCAAGTTGTGCATAATATATAATTGTTTCATTGTGTGAGGCTTAACTAATTACAGGTATTTAAGAACGGATCAGGAAACAAAATAGTCAAATTTGAAATCAGCTCTTTCTGCAAGAATCCTAAATATGCGGCTCCATTAAGATTTTCTTATAAAAAATTGGAGCTGTAACTCGATCACCAACAATACCTACATAAACATTAACTTTTTTCTAGATGTTGAGTGTGGCCTTCCCTCATCCAGTGTGGGTTGTGATCTGCCCAATAAGGAATTGTAGCACGGCAGTGTCCATACTCTGCTTGCCGCTATTGGAGTGCGGTTCTGGCTAATCGGAGGATAAATTATATTAAGAAGATCATTCGAAGCTGTCTCAATTGCTTCAGGGCTAATCCAGTTACCCATAACCCTTTAATGGGAAACCAACTAAAGATACTTTCAAAAATTGTACACCCTTTCTATCATGTCGGATTAGACAACGCAAGTCTAATTATGATTAAGGATAGTCGCACTCGTGAAGCCCATTATTCTAAGACGTATATCTATGTGTTTGTGTGCAAGTTCACCTCCGTGAGGTTGTGTTAAAACATCAACAAAGGCAGAAATGGTTTGTTCGAATGCCAGAATTGTTTAAGCCTCATCCAATAAGATAAACTTCATCCACTTCAATGACGTCTTGAACGTGTTATAAAACCACACCGTACGGCAGATGGCGTTATCAGATCAGTGACGCTAAAAATCGGCTGTTGACGATCAGTAGATCTTTATATTATTGTTAGCATAACGGCGGAAACATATTATTCTAATGTATTGTGATGTGTTATGATGTGACGCGTCGTAAATACATTGTTACGTTTACGCCTTCGCGATCCGGCCACGCGCACGGGTAATATTTGCCGTATCTCGGGAACTATACGACCAAAAAATGAAAAAATTAGGCGTATTTCTACTCATTTTACAAATACACTCAATTTTTTCAGCTATTTTGTTGAATTAAACATTAGTTATGGCACCTTAAATAAAAATTTATATCTCGGCATCTAAAAAAGATTTTAAAATTTAAAAATAATAAAAAATACTCATCTTTTAACGTACTTTTCAGTCCCAAAAAGTGCGCTTCGAAAAAGTTTTAAAAAGTCCATTAATGTCAACTAAGAAATGCCAACAGTTAACTGTAACGACTGTGAGTGTTAAAGTGCATATCGTTATCAAAGCGATAACTTTAAATGCTGGAAACACGTATGTCGATAAAGCCAAGTATTTCTTGTACAGTAGCACACACGCTACAAAAGAACACCTGTACAGTTGTATACCGCACTTAAGTATACACCTCTGATGAGCTCATAATAAGAGCGAAATGCGGCATCAGGTGTTCTTTTGTTGCGTGTGTGCTACTGTACAAGAAATACTTGGTTTTATCGACACACGTGTGTTTCAAGCATTTAAAGTTATTGCTTTGATAACGATATGCACTTTAACACTCACAGTCGTTACAGTTAATTGTTGGCATTTCTTAGTTTATACTATTTATACGTGTCCATATTACACGAGATGTCGTTAGACACACATTTACTTATGTTCATTAATTTCATTTGTTAATTAACGATTTTTCTTTTAAAAAAATCCTACGGCCGTTCTATGAGGTTTAAAAATCTGTAACTTTACTCTTACTCTTTACTCTTTTTATCACCACAAACGCGTAAAAAAATTGGGAACCCACCAAGTCCCAAAAAAAAAATCCCAACCAGTGACATTTGAAACTTTCCAATTCTTTATAAACGAAACTATCGCTCGGATTTTGCACAATTATTGTACCCACGAGAACTATACTTTCACCTAATATCATTACTCTACGACTTTTCATTATTCAATTATACGCATTTTAATTTTTTACAATTTTTTACGGTTTTTTACGTTACAAAAAATTTTTTAGTTATTTTGGCTAGGTAGATAAAATATCTGAAATTCTAACAATCAACTTTCCATTTTAACATTTTTTTATCCTATCTAACCTTAAAAAGATAGAAGCCAAAAACTGACCTTAATTAACAAATTGCAAAATGTTCCGATACAGGGTCGATGTCAACTTTTTGATATGTTATTCCTGACGGCCTAAACTTAATTTACGTGAAAAAACATTGCCAGTATACACGAGTTTCACTTTTCGTTCGTTTTCCATCTCTTTTGACTGGACTATTACTCAATTACTCAACATTAATTTGTAGAATATTTGTTATGTGCCCTATATTGGTGTGTAATTTTGTTTTGTGAAATTGTGTTGTACATTTTTTCTTAATTGTTTTGATAACCGGGTCCGGAAACCAAAGTGGTGATTCTCGGAAACAACATGTTTTGCTTGTTGACTATGAAGTACTGTAATGTACTGATCCCTTTCTATATTTTATTTTTTTATTAAAAACGAATATTGACGTACATGACGTTTTGACGTTTTTGTTATATAAAATAAAAAATATGAAAATAATAATTAGGTATTTACCATTAGACAGACATTATACCACTACAAAATTTACTAATAAATTATGTAAAATATTATCATATAATGGCACCAAAACGTGACTTTGATCTAATATTAAGCAACCGAGTATGAACTAAATATTTGATGTTACGGTAAACTGTAAACAATTACTTTGACTATAAAATTTGTATTCAATATGCTATTAAACTTTTTTTATTTCTACATATTTCTGTATCTTAACTCTTTTACCATAAAAAATGAATGTTTGAATATGTAATTATCCAAAATAACAAATTTTACTCATTTTATTCAAATTTTAATGTATTCATTTTTACCTGTAGAATTATTAATAATTTGTGGTAAAATATTTTCTGTTAATTAAAACAAAAGTTAAACAAAATTTCAAATTTAAATAAAAACACACAATCTTGTGCTAAACTTTAAATAAATTTCCTAAATTTAAGTTTTTATTTAAATATTTAGTTTTTCTTACATTTGTAAATTTTGATGCAGTAATCTCTAGGATTGTTTTTTAGTTTGCTTAATTTACTTTAATAATAATTTATTTTAGAAGTTTCCTTACATATTTTTTTGCAACTTCGTGTTTAATAAATGTTCACCCCATTTTTAAGGTTAATTGTTTTTCTCGTATTATAAACAAAAATTAATTGTAGTAGGTATGATACAATAAAATACAACTATGTAATTTTTATTTTTAATTTGGTTATTTATTTATCTATGTGTAAACTCAGAATTGAAAGCGCAATAAAAAAAATAACGTATGCAAGCAAAAAGCAGAAATTGATTTTACTACACAGTTGTAGTACTAACGTGGATGTAGTACTCCCACACAAGTTATTTTAATACTTAATTGTTTAACTTTAACAAATTGTACGCTTTGACTTTATTTTTAGCTTTGGAAATGCTACACTTTAAAAATATGGAGCTTGAGATATTTAATATTTTACTTGTTTAAAAAGAAATGCAATGCAAATGGTTTCCACATAAAGCTTTTTATAATATACGCTATTATATGCCTTTAAACATCAAACAGCATATATTAAAAAAACTGTTTACAGTTTCCGTACAATAATAGATGTTACAGAACAGCACTAATGAACAATAATAATATGGTCAATTTTTAAATCTAGTAGGTATATCAATAGAGTTTATGCTTCACTTTCAATTAATCTAATTAAATCGTACACATTGACTAGTTCCCTTTATTTACGGTTAACCTTTACCTACCAAAGAGTAACTATGTTGACAAAGGGCAAAGTGTGTACGTATACTTGTCATACAAACTAATACTTCTTAGTACTTAACTAATTACTCTGTCATCAATCTTTTAGGAAATTATATTTTGATTGATTTTCCAAACACTGTATCGTTACCGATCTACCTCAATTCAATTAGTAAAAACGGTTCACAGTAAAACAACTACTATTTTATTTAATAGTCAATGTGTGAAGGACTAATTTCTATCTACACATAGTTAATCAGGAAATTAATTAATAAGTATATGTTTGGGATGACTGATAAGCTACTTTAAGTGAATCGTGATTTCAAGATAATTAAAATGAAATTAAACGATTTTTGTTGGCAATGACCTTAAGCAACCACGAAATTGCCCGGATACCAATAATCGTGTAAGAACGTATAGGCAATCACATGAAACATGTCGCTTAAAAAATTAAATAAATGTCTAAAAGCGTATAGAAAGTTTTGATTAAAAACGCAAAAATAAACCTGTTCGTTTTATTATTACGAGTACGTACAGAACGTAACTTGACAAAACTGAACATCGACCAAACAAAATAGACCTTTAGTTAGTCGCGCATGGGACTAGTAGTCCCAATGTGTATAATTTCTATGATTAAACGGCAACAAGTGTATCTACAGCATTGCACATTTTTGACATCTTAAACTAATCTTTTACGAATAGTTTGCCTGAGTTTCAGGAAAATATTTAGGTTTATTGCTTTGTAAACTTCTAAAGAATACCTACTATGGGACTAGTAATCCCAGCGCGATTAGTCACATCTAAGTATTGTTGTGACTTTCGTTTAAACGTATCGGTACCCTATTTGTAAGCTTTGTTGTTTATAAATAACATTTTTTTGTCCATTTTGTAACTGTGCCGTAAAGACGTGTAACGTTCATAAATATGTATAAAAAACATTATTAATTTGATAATCCTGCCGATGTATAAGAATTACGACGTTTAGCTTACGTGGAAGAGTTATTGACTCTGACACGGATCACGATGTTGATGATGAAGATGAGAGTGACGAAGAAAAAGGAAGTGGTTATTACAACGGTTAGTAAACGTGCTTTCAATGTAAAAACATAATGTTGTAATGATGAAATTTCTTAATAGGTAAAAATGGTACACAATGGAAAAAGCCTGAAAAGCAACTCACATAATGTTGTAGCAGTATCTCCTGGCGTAGTAAGTAGAAACGCAAAAGCTGCTACAAGTGAAGAGAATTGTTGGAAATTGTTTGTTAACAAAAGCATATTGAACATCATCGTTGAGAGCACAAATAAATATATAACGACTATAAAAGAAAAATTTTGTAGTGATCGAGATTGCAAACCCACTGACATTATTGAAATGCAGGTTTTTGTGGGGTTGTTATATTTATCAAAAGTTTTTTTAAGCGGACATCAAAATATTTCCAATTTTTGGGCAACTGATAGTTTAGGAATTGATATTAGATTTGACAACCGATCTTCACAACAAAAAAGATGTAAAACTGGCAGCAATTAGTGATATACAGGGTGGGGCAGAATGGACTCCCTAGTTTCAAACAATCACTGATGAGCGCGCTGGTGATGTAACGGAGTAGGAGTAGGGGCATTAGGTGGGGGAAACGACGCCATTTTCAGTAGCAATCATGCCGTGGTCTGGTGAGCATCGAGGTTTTATCGTAGAAGCGTTCTTTAAAAACAAGAATAGTGTTGTGGCAACGCAGAGGGCTTTTACTCCCAAATTGGAAGGATATGGTGGAGAATATGAACCAGAAACCTTTTGGTTTTAACAGGATGGTGCCACGGCTCATACCGCCCGTCGGTCACGCGCAATTCTCCAAGAACAGTTCCCCGGTCGCCTGATCTCCATACGAGGCGATATTCCATGGCCTCCTCGCTCCCCGGATCTGAGCCCCTGTGATTTTTTTCTTTGGGGATTTCTAAAAGCTGCGGTATACAAAGTTCGACCAAGGACCTTAGAAGCTCTTAAGGATGCCATTACAGATGTCGTCGCTGGAATAACGCCAAATATGCTGAGCAGAGTGTACGAAAACTTCTTTGAACGACTAAATATGTGCATCGTTCGCCAAGGTCGTCACCTGGATGATATAATTTTCAAAACCTAATGTAAATAAAATGGCATTGACAGTTGTTCTCAGAAATAAAATAATGTTTTAATTATCTTGGTTTGTTTTTGTACAATTCACACGTAAAGTCAGGGAGTCCATTCTGCCCCACCCTGTATTTGATTTATTTCTTGAAAACTGCAAATTAGACTATCATTTAGGCCAAAATGTCACCATAGATTAAATGCTTCCCGCATTTTGTGGTCGTTGTAGATTTCGGCATTACATACCGTCAAAGCTTTTTATACTACAAACATGGACATATATTGCGGTCAACAACCTGGCGGACCTACAAAAATGAAAACTCTGCAGAAGATATCGTCATGAGAATTTCTGAGCCAATTTATGGTAGTTGGGGGAATATAACCTCAGATAATTGGTTTACAATTGAAGGATTTCGCTCAAACCCATAGCTACAGATTGATACACCTATGTTTTGTATCTTGATTCGCATTTGACCTCGAACTACAATTGGAGAAGTGCATATCGTTTATAGATCACGAAGCTTTATACTTAAATATAAGGATAAGAATAATTTAATTGTTGTGATTTATTGTAATCTTTGTTGCATTTTGCAGTTTCACTTCTTTTCATTTTGGGTTAAATGTCGTTTCAACATTTTATTAATTCGTCATATCGTTGTTGATGGGTAATTTTCCATATTTGCAAAAGCACATGGACAAAATGGTCGCACCCTGCTTGTTCGATAAAAATCGATTGGTTGCCCTGTATTGATTGTTTGGATTATTGGTAATTTGTGCAGAGTAATGGATGGGTGGTGTTGTCATCCGCATATTCTATTGGAATTGTTAAAAGGCCATAATGCTGCACACGATTTTTGTCATCGTTGGAATCGTTGTTGAAATTTGTTATTAGAAATCGAATGGAAATCACCTGCAGTTGCCGAAATTGTTCACCGATTGTCGCATATAAATTGAAGGCCTTCGGAGAGATTCATCCACTTCGTCATTGTTGAATGTTGTCGCTTCGCACAACAGGTATGGTTTTGAATAAGCACATTTATCGTTGCGATTATTCAAATTATTCACCGTATTGCATTGCGTTTGTTGTATTGCAACGCGTTTTGTTGTATACTTTGCGTTTTCGTTGAGATAAATTGAATTATCGGAAGATCGATTTATTGAGTCACTACCCGATAAGTACTTGAAACTTTGAATTGCACATAATTTTATGCTTTAGAATTAATAGTTATTTGTGTTTATATAAATAATTTGATAGATTAGTTAGTTACCATTGTGTTCTCAAAACATTTGAGAGAAGTTATAGTTGATTTGTTTCTTTTTGTATGTTGTGTTGCCTAATACAATACAAATCTTATTTTTAGTTATGTATATTGTTTTATTGTAATGCTGTTATACGGAAGAGATTGGACTGTTTTCAACCCCCCTTAGTACAAAAGTCTAATACTATAAAAATAAATTGTTGTTTGATCGAAAGTAACGTAACAAAATTTGTTGTAATTGATTGATAGAAATTTAAGTCATTGATTGCTGTTTGTTGTTGTAAATTGGTACAGTTAGTATAAATCTATATTACACAAGTTCAAAACTAGTAAAGGCCATAGAGAAGAAAAAGACATCTTATGTCGGAACTATTATAAAAAACAAAAGAGAGCTACCACCAAGTTTCACCATTAAGAAAAATAACCTTTTTGAAGTAGGCGGGACCAAATCGGCAGAATCCAAACTTACCTATTACACTGTTTAATGCTTATTTTGTGCTAATTTGTGCCACTGATAAAAATTTTGTGCTTCTTGCCATTTCGAAAAAAAAAATGTGGCGCTGCTAGCTCAATATGAAGAACCAGAACAAAAAAAAATTTTAAATGAGTACAGATACATAATTTGTGCTAATTTGTGCCATTTAAAAAAAACAAGAAAATTGATCCCGTTTCTGAAAACGACCCCTCACTACTATTCGACACTAAAGTATTCATTTTACCAGAAAAATCAATCGATACTACTATTCAGCATACTATTTCGTGCTTTTAAATTATTTATTACCCGATTTTGTACCTCATAAATGAAAACCACCTCTGATCATTATTCAACTCAAGAGTAAAGTACCAATTTTTACCAGAAGAATGAATCAATACTGCTACATTCACAGCATACTAATTTGTGCTTTTAAATTGTTTATTATCCGATTTTGTACCTCGGGCTCTTATCTGAAAAACCATCCCTGATCATTATTCAACTCAAGAGTAAAGTACCAATTTTTACCAGCACAATCAATCAATACTGCTACATTCACAGCATACTAAATTGTGCTTTTAAATTATTTATCATTAGATTTTTACCTTGTGCTTTACCTGAAAAACCACCCTTGATCATTATTCAACTCAAGAGGAAAGTATCAATTTTACTGCAGAATCAATCAATACTGCTACATTCACAACATACTAAATTGTGCCTTTAAATTATATATTACTAGATTTTACTTTGTGCTTTATCTGAAAAACCACCCCTGATCATTATTCAACTCAAGAGTAAAGTACAAATTTTACCAGCAGAATTAATCAATACTGCTACATTCACAGCATACTAAATTGTGCTTTTAAATTAATTACTACACGATTTTTGACCTTGAGTTCTTATCAGAAAAACCACCCTTGATCATTATTCAACTCAAGAGTAAAGTACCAATTTTTACCAGCACAATCAATCAATACTGCTACATTCACATCATACTAAATTGTGCTTTTAAATTATTTACTACACAATTTTGACCTTGAGTTCTTATCAGAAAAACCACCCTTGATCATTATTCAACTCAAGAGTAATGTACCAATTTTTACCAGCAGAATCAATCAATACTGCTACATTTACATCATACTAATTTGTGCTTGTAAATTATTTATTATCCGATTTTGTACCTCGGGCCCTTATCTGAAAAACCATCCCTGCTCATTATTCAACTCAAGAGTAAAAGAACCAATTTTTACCAGCAGCAGAATCAATAAATACTGCTACATTTACAGCATACTAAATTGTGGTTTTAAATTATTTATTACCAAATTTTTTACCTTGTGCTTTCTATGAAAAACCACCCCTGTTCGTTATTCAACTCAAGAGTAAAGTACCAATCTTTACCAGCAGAATCAATCTATACTGCTACATTCACAGCATACTAATTTGTGCTTTTAACTTGTTTATTATCAATTTTGTACCTTGGGCCCTTATCTGATCATTATTCTACATTTGCCCCCTATTGCTTATACATAGAATGTACCAAAATTTGGCGACGAACGAGAAAGTCGTAGAATACTCAAACATTCTATTCCACTTTGATACATTATTACAATTATGCCAAATTTAGTTGTGTACTACGTCATTTTCCCACAATAAGAGCAAAAGTAGTTAACTTAAAAATTTCTAATTTTAAAGAAAATGAGTATGTAGAGATTTGATGGTAAATGATTCAATTAGATAATCTCATTATCCAACATTACGATTGGAAAACCTGTCTAGTATCTTAATTTAAACAAATGAAATTAATTGAATGCTGTGAATTACTCCAATTATAAGTTTATTTTAATCATTTCGAAAATTTTATAAACCAGACAATAGTTAAAAAATCTTCTATTTCATTTACTTAGACATTAACCCACTACAAAAATTATTAATAAATTATGTAAAATATTCTTGTTAATGGTTTACTTTGTTCTGATTTAGCAGGAGTTTTCTGAAATCACACATAAATATTTAATGATTTTTTCTAGTTGTACATATTTACATTTTTCAATTATGCCGAATTTAAAGATTATACCGTTGTTTGAGTAGGGAACAGTAAGCCACGTCGTTTGTTTTGCAAAACGGGCGGATTTTGCTATTTTCGAAAATTTCAGTAAACAAAAACAGAAAATTACTGATTAAAGTACTCAATTAGATAATCTCTGTATGTAGCATTACTTTAAGAAAGTATAATTTTAATTTAAAAAAAATGTAATTATTAAATACACTAAACTACTGCAATTACAAAACTTTAAACAAAATTATTGCAGTTTGTTTAAATCATTAGAAAATTCATAAGAAAAACTAATGAAGGGAAAATCAATAACAAAATTGATTTTCTCTCTGAAATTTGACAAGCAAAACATTAATCTTTTATCACTACTTTTGCATTAAATTACCAAAACGGTAGGAGTTAAGTGTGTTTTAAAACTAACGATTACGTAAAAAGTTACTTAAGTAAACGCTTTAGTTCCTTTTACAAATAAAATCATATTGATTAAAGTTTTGATAATGACTGCAAGTCTGAAAGTCAATGACCTTGAAATTTTTATTTGTGTACAAAAAATGTTAAACATTTGAGACACTCTTTTGGTAATTGTAAACCACGTACAAACTGACACTGTACAATCTATAAACATCTATTCTTATAATTGAAGTTTTATCTGAATAATGAAATTACTAACTTATTCAATAATTTTTTAACTAAACAGCAAAAAATCAAATCACGTTTTGATGAAATCTAATTTTGAAGTCGGGTTAAGATAAACTCTCGAGTTTAAAATTTCTTGAGAGAATAAAACGATGTGTAAACAATATTATTTATTTATATAATATTACTAAAAATATAAAAATTTAATAAAAAAATTTAACAAGGTCATTTAAAATCACGTTTGCCTAAAATTAAATAATTTACTTTATATTTTTTAAATTAAGATCTTGTAATTATAAAAAGGTCCAATTATGATTAAACATATAGAGACAAATTTAATTACTAAAATTTTAAGCAGATTAAAAAATTAAATTTTTAACGATAAAGTATTCCCCAAATTAATATTTTACTTTAGTATTTCTATTTGTGCTAAATTATTTCTAATAGAAGCAATACAAATTCATACAATTTTTTAACAAATGTCTGATATTTTTGAAAAACAAGTGAAAAAGTTCAACTAAAAAAAATGATGATCTAATGAATAAAAAATAGTGAAAATAAATCAAAAAATGAACGAAATAAGATATTTGTCAAAAAAGAAAATGTTATCGAGTCAGTACAATAATAAACTGAATCTTCGATATTATACAGCACATTCCAATAGCCTAATCCATAAATATGACCAAACCTTCACGTCTATTTGTCGTAAAAATCTACGCCTTTCAAAATGAGCTAACATAAAATACAACAAATATTGGTGTATAAGTTAATATTTTTTCAATTTAAAGTCATATTGTGTAGATATGGAGTAGTTTTATAAGCAAACCAGATTTTCAGAAATAAACTTTTGTATAATCGGCATAGGGCCAAAAATCAAATTTTTCTTATTTATTCTGCAATAGACTTAATTAAAACATATTAAGAAATACTTGAACGTTCCAAGTTTAAGGTAAGTAAAATCTTTATATAATCAATACATAACAATCGGAGAAGTAGCGTTACTAACAATAAATAAATCATAATTCTAGCATTAAACAAATCACATTTTTTCAATAAATTATTTATTCAGACGAAGTCCTTTAACTACAAACCATACAAAACTACAAATTACTAATAAACAGTATTGAAGTTCATAGTAAACGTTGTAATTATAGAAGACAAACATTTTCTTAATGGACACCCGTTTTATATACGATAAAGAACTACGAATGTTGCAATGAAATGTAATTTAAATTACCGAATAGTTTCCACAATTAATTAATTCAAAAACGCATGAAACCACCTGTAAATGTTACTATTAATAATATGTATTCCCAAAGAGATTAAGTAGTGAGCACTTTGGAAAATTAAAAATAGATTGCATGTTAAATTAAACACAGAATAAAATTACGCAATTATCAGCTAAGTACATCTTACACAATTTATTATCCTTTAATTGAAAAATTAGTAAGTAAATTATAGAACAATTATAGAGCATACAAAAATTTCTTTGCCTAAGGTAGTTTTTGTCATATACAAACTTAATTAAAAGTTTGAAGTTGATAAAGAATTGTTTATCAAATTAAAAAAC
The DNA here is from genome assembly GCA_030710515.1 of Abscondita cerata. Classification (NCBI taxonomy): domain Eukaryota; kingdom Metazoa; phylum Arthropoda; class Insecta; order Coleoptera; family Lampyridae; genus Abscondita; species Abscondita cerata. The sequence continues at coordinate 434,960 of JALBCR010003291.1, read as the reverse complement.
AGCAAACAATAATTTGACATCACTAATTTTAAACAAACTAATACTTACCCAAATTGAGTATAAAAATAAAATAATTACACCAAATACTTGTCGAGTATTTTATTTCTTGATTGCACATTCGAATACTTAAATTGGTTCTAAGAAACGCAAAGGGGTACGTTTAAATAATGTAAAAAATTTAATTAATTTAAATGTTTGATTAACCAAAAATATTAATACGCTTGATTCAAGTGTGTTAACATTACACACAAAAAAAAGTTTGTTAAAAATTTTAAACAAGAAAATAAGTTAATTCGGTAAATAAGTTATTATAACAAAGTAAACTTTTGAATGTGTAAACAAACTTTGTTTAAAAGCCACATTTATTTATTTAAAGGTATAAAATCACTCACCAGAATCACTGTTTATATTCGAATTATTAGTTTCCTCACTTGGAAGAAGAGATGGTACTGGACTTCTCACTAGTCCCATGGTCGGATGTTAAGTGTGCGTCTCGACGCCTTTCTAAAGTTCGCGGGACAGACGCACGCACCGTGACGTCAACCACGACCTAGCCATGGATTGGTCCAGGCCAATGTCGGGTCTGGGTTAAGGGTAGTTGTAGCAAGGTAGTCATGAATCCCAGACAGCTCCGTAGCGTTTCCCGGATCGAATTCTGGCTTTACTGCGCCGTATCAATACTTGTTGCTCTTTGTGTTTATACCGTAAATAGTCTCTGCTTTATGAAGACCGTAAACTACAAGAAAAAAGTTAAACTTTTGCTTCTATATGCAACTCCTAACTTATAGTTTTAAAATAAAATCGATAAAGTTGAATTTAATAAAAATTTAAAATAAAGCTGAAAACAAATCCTTCAAACTTTACGTTTTGTCAAGTAATACAAAAAGTAAACTTTTCAAGAATTTTGATAAACTTAATAATAGTTGGTTGCGCTATTCACTTCAGAAATCACACACACAAAACAATTTAGATGTGTAACATTGTTGTCAGTAGTTTATACTTTGAACAAAAAGGTCTCCTTTGATAACACTATTTGAATTATAATTAACTATTTTACTGAAACGGATTTAGTCGTGATAATTGCATACATGAATGTATTAGGTACGTACTGTTACTCAACAACAACACGTATTTTACGAAAAGAAGGTAACAATTTTTTTGTTGAAAACTTCATCACTTTGCATTTAGAAATAAAGTTATTCACCCAAGTGAAAACTACGAAGAAGGTGTAAAAAGGGACAAACGCTTGGAATTGTTTTTAAATAAAAACTTTTCGAGCATGTTGTTAACCCCATAAAATAAAGCAGGTGATAATAATTTGTTAAATAAAAAAGTCAATATTAGTTAAATAAGCAAAATAAAACGCAAACATTTTTAAATTTTAGATAGCTTTAACCCCATATATTCTTGTTTAGTTACATCATTATTAATTTCAAAAAAAAAACCAAAAACAATGAAGGTACGGATATAATGTTTTTATTACTGTACATGTTTATGTATTGAAAATTTTCAGATGTAAGCTTCAATCGTAAATTAGAAGTTTCAAAATTTTTTATTGTTTTAACACTCTGGTTTGTGGAAAAAGTTCTAATAAACTGACAGTAGCAGCGTTGTGGAAAGTTTAAAAAAATTTAGATTATACGAGGGCAGTCTGAAAAGTTTCCGACCTCAACCTGAACATGGCAGCACTCGTCAATAAAAATCAGGGAATGTAGTTGTGCATCTTTTGACAGCAACACATCAAAGTTTCAGCTATTGTGGACGCACAGTTTTTATTTAACAGTCGTTTCAGTGAGTATTTTTGTGAAAATGGAGAAAATCGAGTATCAAGCTGTCATAAAATATTTGTTTTTGAAAGGAAATACGCTTACGCAAATTCAAGATGAGTTAGACTCTGTGTACGGGGATTCTTCACCGTCATTTACCACTGTGAAATTTTGGGCAGCTGAATTTAAACGTGGCCGTAAGAGCTTGGAAGATGATAAACGTTCTGGACGTCCAAAAACTGTAACTACTAACTATAACATCGCTAAAGTTCACCAAATGGTGTTAGACGACCGCCGAATTAAAGTGAGAGAAATAGCAGAGGCAATGAAAATATCAAAAGAACGTGTTTGTCGCATATTAAATCAAGATCTAGGCATGAGAAAGCTGTCCGCGCGTTGGGTGCCGCGTTTGCTAACGTTAGACCAACAACGTGTTTCCAATGCTCTGTTGGCGCAGTTTAGGCGCAATAAATCCGAATTTTGGGCCGATTAATTGCTATAGATGAGGCATGAGGCATGGATACACCACTATACGCTTGAAACAAAAATACAGTCAAAACAGTGGACTGCAAAGGGGAAACCGGCGCCAAAAAAGCAAAAACTGTTTTTTTTTGGCTGGGAAAGTGATGGCGACTGTTTTTTGCTGTAGTCACGGAGTTATAATAATCGATTATCTTCAAAATGGAAAAACCATTACAAGAGCATACTACGCATCATTACTTGACAAGCTGAAAGCAGAAATTGCGGATAAACGGCCACATATGCAGAAAAAGAAAATCCTGTTTCACCAAGACAACGCCCAGTCTCACACCTCAACAGTTGCCATAACAAAAATTTATGAATTACGGTTTGAACTGCTTGACCATCCATCTTATTCACCACATCTATCCCCAAGCGACTTTTTTCTGTTCCCTCAACTAAAAACTGGGCTCGGAAGACAAAGATTTTGGTCAAATAAGCAGGCAATAATCTTTGTGAACAATTATTTTGCAGAAAAGAACGCCGAGCACTATTTGGACGAATTAAAGAGACGGGAGCATCGCTGGGAGAAGTGTATAGAGTCACAAGGAAACTATGTAAAAAAATGTAAATAAATTTTAAAATAAAAATTCTTGTAGCTATGTTAGGTCGGAAACTATTCAAACCACTCTCGTATAAAAATAGTATGAAAAATTGCAATTTAAAATTTTGTTCTTACGGGCGTAAGATGTAAGCGCGGTTTCTCACACACCGATATCGTCGGTGTCGGTGTCGGTATTGGTAACAGTTTCGGTCATGGTTTTTACACACCCCGATAAAAGTATGTCGTTGTCGGAATAGTAAACGTTTACTAATTTTAAGTTAGTGTAACCAGCAGCGTGTGTCCTTCCTCAGCGTACGCTGAAATTAATAATAGTGAGATTTGTTGTTAATGTACCTGTTATATTTACGCAAGAAAAAACAAAAAGAAGGCACAACAAGACAGTATTAGATACATCCAGTATTATCTGCTAGATATTTAGAGGGAAGATTCTACATAATTTTTGAAAAATTGCGTAGAGATAATCAAAAATTTTTTAATCACTTCATAATGGGTACAAAACCTTTTTGACTACTTATTAGACAAAATAACTCGTTACTTACAATGACAAAATACTCAAATGCAACTCTGTGTGCCCCCAAAGGAAATACTTGCAGTAACTTTGAAGGTGTGAAAACTTTCTGTTGAACTATGTGGCTTTGTCGGATAATGTGGTTGATATATGGTTGATGGGTTGACTATATTTTGTTGTTGTAGAGATACAGGTCGAAAAAATTCAGATGAAGCACTGGAATAAGTGCGAGAATGCATGTAATAAGTGCGACTTGCAGAATTAAACTGGCGTTTTATGTATTAACTGCAGCACTACCATTTTGAACTCCATTTTATCATTTTTTGACATTTTCCTGCCAGACGGAATCACGGATTGAAAGAAAGCTTGATCTTTGTCTGGAGGTGGAAAACTTTTTCTTAACTTCTTTGATAAGGTCTCTCTTATTTTCTTTAAAATTTTGTCACCTTTTAAGCTCTCTTTAATTATCTTCAGATGTAGGTGGAGTCGAGTGAATTGGGAAAGGACTGTCATTTTGGACATTTTGAGTACTGTCATTGTGAAAGTCTGTTTCTGAAATGTTAGATACAGTTCCATCTTTGCTTACAATTTTTAACAAAAATTGTAGCTGGTTGTGGTATAGATATTTTCTTTGCACCCCCTGTACACTCTTTTTTTAAAGAAATCTGACGAATGCGTCTCTAAGATAATGCCATTTTGTTGTAATGACATCAGCTGCATAAAATTGAAACAATAATTATTTAAGTAGTTTGTTGTAGATATCTGGCAATTGGCAACACTTTTATAGACTTGCATTATAGCTTTAGATTAGGGTTGTCAACAATAACCAAAATTGTACAATATGTATGTTGCACCATTTGGAACGTTTTAAAAGATGAATATCTCCCAAAGCCAACAGCGCAAAAGTGAAAAGAAATTGTCGAAGGATTTGCAAGAACTGAACAGTTTCCTCACTGCATAGGAGCTATCGATGGCAAGCATGTGCGTTTCCAGAAATTACCAGGCAGTGGGTCAATGAATTTAAATTACGAACATTCCTTTTTAATAGTGCTGATGGCTGTGTAGATTCTGATTACCGCTTCGTGTATGTGAGTATAGGTGCTTTCGGTAAAGAGTGTGACTCATCAGTTTTTAAAGAAACAATGTTTTGAAAATTGTTACAAAGTAATCGGTTGGATATTCCACATCCAGAGCCATTAACTTCAGAAGGAGACGACGTGCTCTTAGTGTTGGTTGGAGATGAGGTATTTGCGCTTTCTAAAAACCTACTTCGACCTTATGGGGACATAGTCTCAGTATTAAAAAGGGATTTTTAATTATTGATTGTGTCGTGTAACCTACAAACTCTGTAACCAACTTATGTATGTCGTGGAGGACGAGTTGCTAATGATATTTGCGACAAATTTGCAAATTATTTAGTCCAAACGTATCCTTACCGTGGCAAATGTCTAAAATTTTGCATTTTCCACAATCTCTCGAAATTAAAAACGTAGACAAGAAAGTATATATTTTTGTAATATTCATCTAGACATTTACATGAAAGTGTTGTATTTTGTATATTATTCAAAATAATAAATACCTATACATACATACCTATTTTATTTTGTTTTTCCATATTTCCGAAATTGGTTTTGAGGAACTTGAATACTTCTTTCCATAAATTATTTTTTTTTAATTTTATTATTATATGTGTCGGAGAACTCACCCCACAAGCAGAGCCTTTCCTCTATAAGTTCAAGAAGTGTTGGAATATCGTACTTGAATTTTCTCATTTTAGTGCACCGTTGCTTTCAAGTACTAGTCAGACACTGATTACAATTATCCGACAACGACATGTCGAGAGTTAATTAATTTTGCATTGCGTACTAACATCGGGCGATAAGTTGTCGTCCGATATCAACAGTATTATCCGACGAGCACAACAATATCGGAATCGGTCACCGACGTTTCTGTCGGATCGCAGACTGTGTGAAGCTTTTCTATATAAAACAATGTATATTTGATGCAGTCCGATACCGATACCGACACTGACAATATCAGTGTATGTGAAACCGCGCTAATCCGACGTTCTCATCGCGACAGAATCGACAATTTGAATTTCAGACATAACTGTTTAAGTTTTCTCGACACGTCAGTGTTTTTTTGTACAAATCAAACTTTACAAATGTGAGAAAAATATGAACACACATATGGACCTTCTGATTAAATGAGAATTAAACTTTCTTCTAGTAATGGATTTTATTTGTAAAATTTGTTTCAAAGTTTATGTTTTTAATGGTCAACTTCTGATGAGTTTACATACAACAAAACCTTACAACTCGTCATACTAAGATGAGCTTAAATTTTTCACATTAGTTTGCTGTTGACCTTAACCTTTACAAAATTTTGAGGAATTTATGAGAAATTGAAGCAACTGCTACTTAAAGTGGTTATTTCAAAGATATAAATAATACATTAAAAAAAGTAAAGTATACAGAGTGAGTTTTTGATGGGTATTTGTTCTATAATGCCTTAGCTACTTATACCCTAGTCAATAGAGCAAATAACAATTAATTTTTTGACAAATTATCGCCTGTGCCATGTATGTATGAAAAATAAAAATAAAATGCTCGTGTCATAGTCAGAAATAAAAAAGTTTTAAACATGAAATGCAAAGGAACAAAATGTATATTTTATTTTTTGATAAAATAATATTTAAAACGCGAAAAATGCATGGAAAGTTGTCTGAAATTAACCGAGAACGATCAAACAGTGGAATGGTGCTGGTATCCGGCCGCTACCGTAGTTTGAGGGAGGCTGCGATTATATGGGCGCTGCTAGCGGGTACCCCCACCACTCTATTGCCTCTTCGCTATCGGTCAATTTCAGTCATCATTGCATGCATTTTTTGAGTGTCAAATATTATTTTATCGAAAAATCCAAATATACGTTAGTTTCATAGCTTACTTAATAAAAACGTATTAAATTACTGATTTTTATTTATGCAGGTAAAGTAATGCAAATAAATCTAAAATTGGTGGATATTGGTATAGAAAACCTTGTAGTAATTTAAAAGGAAATTATTTAACCCTTTTATTACAGTAGTAAAATACAGGGTGTCCTATTTAGAATAAGGTCGTAATTGTATAAAGTATTGTATTGTCATGAAACTCTAAATTAACGACACCCTGTAAATAAACTTTATATTACAATAATTTGTACGAATGGCTTCTGTAATTAGGAATTAATAGACAAAAATGCGTTTGCTAAATTTTTGGCGATTAAGTGTAATGAATGTATTTAAACCATACTAATTCGGCAAACAAAGTCATTTAGTCGATAACTATAAAAAATAGGTACAGGAAAGCCTTAATAACGTGCTATTATTTTGTTCAGTGTACTTCAAAAATAAAATAAAATACAAGGTGTTTCATTTAAAAAAACATAACTTTGATATAGCACGCTTTTTTGGAACACCATGTATATGTCTGACTAACTATGAAAAGTAGCCGTCAATAACCTACGTACTCCTGCCAAATAACTTTTTTATATTATTTTTCGTTTTCCCAGTAAGCTCCGTCCCGTTGATCATGGCCCATCCGTATATCTAAACTATTGAACGCATAGAGTTGGATTCTTTGTGGATTTTGATTAATCTGTAAAATATAGGAGCTATGCTGGAGTATGTCATTAATTTTTTGTACATACTAAATTCTATGTGACCTTTATCATATAATGACTTAACAATATAATTATTCTTATTTTGTATTGAATTAGTTGGATCTATCGTTAGTTTTTTGTAAATGTTTTATTTATCTAGTAATTTATTAATTTTTGTTTCATATTCAACTCTATTTACTACTACGGTGGCATCGCCTTTATCTGATCTACAGATTAAAATATCGCAACAACGATTTTTAAATTTAATTGTATCGGTAATAATTTTTTTAAAATAAATTATTTTTTCGCTACTCACTAGATGGTTTATTAATGTAGTAATATTATATCTTCGCAGTCTTTTATTACATTAATTAATTAATATGCACTCTTCACCTACTATCACCACAATACAATATAAAAAACTAAGTCAAAATATTTTAAAACAAAAGAAATATGTAAAATAATAAAATATAATAACAATACTATTTACAAAAATTGTTACTCAAAGCTTAAAGATAAAACAGTTCTAACAGATAAATCCCAATTAATATAGCGAATTAATTGCCTAGGATGTAACTGTTGCTATATCGGCCAAACAAAACAAAAAACTTAAGAATAGAATTAACAACCATAAGTATGATTGTCCAAAAAAATACCTACTACTATAATTATTTCTAATAATTGTATGTTTAGTTTTTGTTTATTTTTTTGAAGTAGAAAAGAATTTTATTATCTAGTAACAATTTTATTTGTATATAAAACTTTGCTTCTGTACACTTCAGATAAAGGAAGCACGATAATTATAAAAGTTTTCCAAAACGTCGCTATAGTTCGAACAACACAAAAAGTTGTTTTATTTAATTCAACTCAACTCCTAAAAAGAAGGAATACCCAAAAAATATTATACATAAAATTAGAGGAGTAATTGAATGTTTTAAAATGCTAATTGAAAACATATTGCGGTGAATTACCAACTTTGCATATACATAAATTATGTTTTAGCTATGAAACACCTTATTTTTATTTAATTTATAATCTCAGGTTTATTTAATCTATAATCTCGGGGCTGTGAATCCGTTCCCAAATTAAAGAACTAGTTATATACATGGAATTTAAATAATTTTATACAAAAACTTTTACATAAGTTTTTACAAATGATTTTATTAGTCATACGATGCATGCATAAGAGTTTAATTCAAATAACAAAAAAATACGTTTTTATAACCGACCTTGTATCGATGAGAACTTCGACACCTGCGTATCAATCTTCTAATCGTTGGGTTCCACATTACGACTGTCTCGTCCTACTCTTTAATCTTGCAGAACTCAAACTTTTTTGTTATGTTTTACAAACACATCAGTTATTTTTATCACGGAAACTAATTTTGATACGCTTTTTTCCAACGTTCATTATATTATTGCTATACAAAACTTACTTATTATTTTTGTTTCTTTAATTAAACAGAAATTAATTTTTTATGTAGTAATCAAATTCTTTGATTTATATTAATTAATTATGGTTTATAAAATATAGATTGGTTTTTTAGAAAATTCTTAACTACAAATTAAATTTAGTTTTCTTTCTTATTTAATGTAAACTCTCAATTCAAATTTTTATTCGTTCATTTCTTGTTTAAACATAATTTTTGTTTATTTATTCAAAAATAACTTTTTCGCTGTAATACATTAACGTTATATTCTTATTTTTTTGTTTTGTAAATTTATTTATTATGTTTGAATAATAAATAAAATTAATAAAAAATATTTGAGAGAAAATAGATATATCGTTTTTACGTTATTTTATAGTTTTTTCAAATAAAATAAAATTTATAAAGGAATTTATTTCATACTAAATAGAATTTCTTAAAGTTTAATACAACTTAAGAGCTTGAAAAACAAAAAATGTTATAAATTTTTATACTTAATACAACTAACAAAATATATGAAAAAATAGCAATTTTGAATCACATTAATAGAACATTATTTGATTATTTGAATCGACACTTTTTAGTTGTACAGAAATAACTACGTAATTCTCAAGAATTAGAATCAGCAATCAAGAATTCAGAAAACGTACGAAAATATACATCATGAGCTAGTAGGTAATTTAAAAAAAAGAACCGACTAAAGGGATTATTTTATAAACGTGTTATAAAATCGACATTCGCTCCTGTGTTGAAGTTCATTTACATTAAAAATAAGGCATCGACAGTAACTGTTAGATTGAAATCCTAAAACACTTATTTTAGAGTTAATGTGGTTAGAATTAGAAATTTAATCGATGACCAGGATTTAGTTTTTAGTACGACATATCAACAGGAAATAAATTGTCAAAACTACATGAAGTAAATAAGCCAGAGGCGTGCGCGCTGACAGAATACACATAGACACAGATATAGACAGCGAAAACTATTACGCCAAAATGTGAAATTACCGATATAACTGTTAAAGTAACTAATAAGACAAAACTATGCTAATGAACCCGAGATCATTAGAAGATAATAATTAATGTTGGTTTTATTAATTTTAATTTTGGTCAATACGCAAATATTGCCAGTGAAATTTATTATTAGCTACGCCTATATAGATCAAAGTTAAAATCAATCTCCCAAAGGAACCAGATGAAAGCACCAGGTTGATAATTTGAATAAAGTACGCTTTTATATTTGTTTTATGGTGTAAATAATATAAAACCTTTAAAAATATTAAAATAACAAACATGTTAATTAATTTATAGTAGGCACTATAATAATAATAATAATAAATTGGATTAGTTTAACATCTACAGTGGTCAATATTTTATAAGTTAGATACGTTACAATTTAAACAACAATAGTATCGATTTTACAAAATTTACCTAACCTTGAATTTAAAGATTTTGTTTATGTTTAAACGTGTATACACGCGTTCGACCTCGTATTACTGATGGATGCCTAAAGCGAGATAATATTTTTCAACCCAACTAATTTAAAAAAATACTTTGTACGTTTTTGTAATGCATTTTGATATAAAACATGCTATTTATTTTACGTACTGGTGGATGATTATCAAACAAAATTTGTTAAAAAATTTTAATATACCCTCTTTGGTTTAACTTTTCCAACTTTTGAACATGTCTTGGATATTTAGTTTAAAACTATGAACTTTGAACGTTTTTATTTTAATATAAGACTTTGATCAAGTTTTAAAAGTGGGTTTCGAGTGGATATGTCTTACATAAAATTATATACTGTATCGTTAGCAAAATTTAAACAGTGTACTTATTTAAAAACAGTTGAACATTATTAAACGACGAAACGAATTTGAAAATTAAATTGTTGTTTTATAAAATATTTGAATTGATGTCATTAACAGATTTAAATATACGAGGATATATTGAAAAATTCTTAGCCTACTATAGAACCAGACAAAATTTCAATGTCAAAATATTTGATTACTCAACATATTATATTCTCCTCTTAATTGGATACATTTATTACAGCGAACCTGCAACGTCTCTAGACTTTTAAAAAAAAATTTTTTTTCTTGCTCTGCAAACCAGACCTCCACAGCTTCTATTACCTCCTTGTTGGAAGAAAATGTACGACCTTTTAAACTTTTTTTCAGTTGAGGAAAGAGGTGATAGTCAGACGGAACCAAATCGGGTGAATAAGGGCACCCCCCTTAGGGGGGTGTTCTAGTAATTCAAACCCTAAATTACGAATTTTTGGGATGACAACATGAGATTTGTGTGCAGGGGCGTTGTCCTGCAAAAACAAAACACCTTTGGATAGCTTTCCGCGTCTTTTCTCTTTAATATTTTCCCGTAGAGTCAGTAATGTCGAATAGTAATCCCCAGTTATTGTTCTACCCTTATCCAAAAAATCAATCATGATTACTCCATGGCAATCCCAAAAAACTGAAACAAGAACTTTTCCAGCAGATTTTTGGACACGAAACTTCTTAGGTTTTGGAGAACCAGAGTGTCACCATTCCATCGATTGTTGCTTTGTTTCTGGATCGTAGAAATGTACCCAAGTCTCATCCATAGTAACAATTCGGTTTAAGAAGTCTACATCGTTTTCAAATCAAGCACAGATTTGGTCAACATTCAAACATTTGGGGATCCATTTTGCGGCAATTTTTCTCATGTCCAAATTGACGTGAACCATATGATTAACGCGTTCGTATGAAATATTCAGTGCTTCAGTTATCCGTTTTAGCCCAATTCGACGGTCTAGAGTAGTGTTTTTTATGTGGAAAGAAGGTTTACTTTGAAATGATTTTGTATCAACTTAGTTCAATTTTGTTAGTTGTATCACACGTGAAAATATTTGATTAGTCACTCAAAAACTCTGCATAAAATAGCAATATTAACAAAAATGTGTGAAAGCACCTACGTCATGTTATTTGCTATTATCATTGATTATAAAGTTCTATTACACTCATAAGTAAAAGGGGGAATGTAATTCTTAAATCATTTAATACAAAACAGCCTTTATCTTGGCCAAAAATAAAATTTTTTGTAAATTTTTTTTTATGTAATCATGAAAGTTGAAAGTATCCATTGATCAATTTATATTAAAAAATATGCTTCCTAATTTAAGGAAAATAACGTTTTAAACATGATGAATTTTAGTGAACTTTAGATTTTTTTTGATCGATTCTACAAGTTACAAAGAAAAAACAATTGGTCATTTCATAGATACGGTTCATAGTAATTTGTAAAAAAAAATTTGTGAAAACCTTAAACATTGTAGATGGTAGCCTTAATAGAAAATTGCAAGTTTTAAGCCTGATTTCTTGTGGTAGCATTCCTCTTAAATTGTTTAACGTTACTCCTTTTCAAAAATTATTTTTTTAATGGAAAATATGTTATCTAATCAGAAGTTTAGAGTTTTGTTGAAGATAAAAGCAGTCAATTTAGATTTTTAAATAATCTTGTTTTACAAGAATTGGTTCTTGGACCTATTTCTGATCTTCCGTCTTTACAATGTCAAAAATTCGTTTACGTCGATGATATTTTTTGTTTTCATTTATATAGTAAAGAAAAAAGTAGAACATTTAATGTTATTTTTAAAAATACAAAGTTAAACCATAATTTTATCGTAGTTTATCTGGGAGTAACTTTAGATAAGTTTTTAATTTACAAAGATTATTTAGAAAAAGTCAAACAAAAATGAAAACAAGAACTAATGTCATTCAAAAATGATCTGGAACAATTTTGGAAAAAATTGGACAAAAGTAAATCGCATACCAACAATTCAAAATGTAAAAATCTTGTAGGGAGATCCTTGCTGAATGTAAATTAAAGTTTACGGAATTTCAACTTCCACGAAACCTCACCTGATAATTGCGAACAGTGTTAAATTCTTTTCATCGGCTATAATTGGCAATGTCGTGCACGTACAAACAATCCAGTTTTTGAAACCCAATATTTTTCGAGTTATGACATCTCGAAAGAGAATATTTTTAAATTTTTCATCTTACGACCCATCCTCGTTTGAGAAAACGATAGAATGCCACTCAGATTGCGAGTTTTTTGTTTGCAACAATTTCGGTTTTCTTTCGCAAATTGCTCTGTGGTGCTATTCTCGAATGATGCGACCAATTCGTTTGACGACTTTCTATCCATAGAACTTTGCATAAAAACATTCGTATACTATATTGAGTTGCTATTCTCGAGTTTCGCACGATGTGGTGCTAAGTATCATGCAAACTCGAATCTACTAAAAAAATTGACAACATTGTAATAATTCACTTTTTGACGTTTTTGTACAAGTTAATTTAGAAATTTAGATTAATTGTATATATTTCCGACTGATTAAAACAGTAATATTTCTAACGTACTGATTTGAGTGAATATGGATACGAATCACAAACAAAAAACTGGAAGTATATCGATTGCACAAAAGGACACTTCAGTACAGTTTATAGACAACAAACCCGATTTAAAAAATGGAAAATTCACTGCTTTATTTACTTATAAAAAAGAACAAGAAAAGTGAAAGATGATTGGTGCTAAATTAAATTCCATGCCCGAATTAAATGCACTGGAAGCAGTGGCGTAAGGTAAGCCTTTAAATTCATAAATCATAATGTTCTCTAGTATAACACATTAAAGTTTGATGCCAGCAGGTTTACATATGCATGGATTTGGTAGCGCCAATAATTTTTTCATTATCTTTGTCTTTATAGGTTTTTTGTGGCAATTAGATAATGCAGAATTTAAAATGAATAGTGCTATTATGAATTATGTTTTGTTTCAGACATGACAAGATTTTCCAACCAAGGCAAAGTCAAAAAATCACAAATTTTGTAATATTCTCGCGGTACAGGAGGTGGTTCAGCAACTACGGAAATGTCAGAATATGAAGAAAAAATATGCAGGATTATAGGAGAGGTAGCCATTGAAGGCATCGCTGATATCAAAGAATCGCCTTTAACGTTTAGAAACGATTTCGACATAAATTGTACTATGATGGAATCAGTCATCAACGTGGCGAATAACCAACCACCGCAACTACTTAAAAATAATAATATCAATAGTATTCTTAGTACCTCTGAAATTGAAAATCCTCTTCTCGCCGAACAGTTGAAAGAGAAAAAAACAAAATCTGTTGTGAAAGCTCGCCGGTTGGAGAACAGCATCAAAACAAGCACAGCAGTGGTGAACAAAATGGAAAGAAAAATAACAAAAGAAACTTATTATAACAATAAATTAACATTACTAAGCAAGAAATTAGCATTGAAAAGGGAAGTAGAAAAAGAAAATTGCAGCAACGGCAACATATTTTAAATAAATTAATTAAAATTAGGAAACATTTAAAAAACTAGTTTTTTATTTAGATAATATGTTTATTTTAATTTTTTATTTTAATTTGTTTTAATTTAATTTTGTTTTAGGTGTAAGAATTATTTTTGTTTTGTTACATTTTGTGTTGTTAATGTAAAATATACATAAGAGATAAATAAAAAACCTAAAATTGTTAATTATTTTATATTTCATTGCATTTTATTAAACATTGGGATACACTGTATTCTTGGAGTATATAAGCAAAATATACTTAGTGACATAGAAAGAAGAACACCCAATAATAATGAATTTAATTGAACAATTTTTGGTATACTAGTGTATACAAATTAGATTAGTAAAAGATCACAATTTGATAAAAATTAAACTGTTAACTTCTTCAAAGAACTTAATAATGTGTTGCTCCACCACGATGTCTTGTGCACTCATTAACACGTCTGGGCATACTTCTAATGAGGTGATCGATTTCTTCTTGAGGTATCTCATCCCATGCTATCTGTAACTGATGTTGCAAAGCCGCTAGAATTTGTGCAGGGTGTGGTAAATTGAGTAATCTTCTTTCCATAATATTCCAGACGTGCTCGATGGGCGAAAGATCGGGAGATCTTTGTGGCCAAGACAACAAAGCAATTTGATTGGCCTCAAAATGAGCCAAAAAAACCATAGCAGCATAAGGTCGTGCGTTGTCTTGTTGGAATGTGCTGTTGGGGATTGTCTGAACATAAGGTACAATATGGGGGTCTACTACCTCCTGGATGTAGCGCGCAGCGGTCATGTTACCTCTAATAAAGACCAAAGGTGACCTACTTTCAATAGCAATAGCTCCCCATACTATAATTCCAACTGTGTGGTGCACATGCCTATTCACAGAAAATTGGGGATCTTGTCTTTCACCGCGCCGTCTTCTCACCCTTGCACGACCGTCATGCATACCCAAACAGAATCTGGATTCATCACTAAAGACAATTAAATTCTATTCTTGGTCCCAATTTACCCGTTCAAACTCTACACCACGCTAGACGATAACGTCAATGCTCTGGAGTCAGTGGTAGCACAAAAAAGGGACGGTATGAAAAGAGCCCAAAGGTTCTTATTATTGTGATTGAATTAAAGAAGCTCTTTGAAATGCAATTTAAATCGCTTAAATGACAACTGTACTTACAAATGCTTAATCCATTGTTTTAGGGATAACTAATCGTAAGTGTTTTCGAATGAGGTTAACAAAACCATCGCTAGGGCAATATGGCTGAAAACTGATCGTTTTTTACCTTAATATAAACAAATATATTCTCAAAAATTTTATTTACAAAATATTCATTATTACTGGGTGTTCTTCTTTCTATGTCACTTAGTATAATACCTAATAATATCTCAAACAACCATTAACTTTTAATAATTATAAAAAGTTTATTATAAACATAATTGCATAAATGTAGGTTTATATATTACAAGTTATTTGTTATTAACGATCTCCTAAATCGTTTACCTGCAGCAATGGTCCTATTCTCGAATCATGAAACCAATTCGATACAATTTCGAATGAAAAATTCGTATACATATATATATATATATATAAAACAGAGTTCCATTGAACTGCAATGTGTCACAATTGTGACGAAGAATTCAGCAACAAAGCTAATGTTTTTGATTTTAAAGAAAGCAGATTAAAGAAGAAGACTAAGACACCACCGCTGATTCTGATAAAGACGAGAAAATCTTTGAAAGAAAAGTTAAATTCTGACCGAAGAAAATGCAGAGGAAAGTGTAAAAAACAGGGAAAAAGCGTACTAGGCATAAGTGAATTCAGCCTCATTGTGCCCAAGGCTTCGTCGTCGCCGTAAATTAGGCCTCCTAAGGATACCACGTGAAAATAAAAGGCTCCTGCAACTACACCTAAACAATGAATTGGAAAAAGTTTTTCTTAGCCGACATGTTTAAAACAATTTTTACTTTTCAGCATTATGAACTTTTTCACGATTTTGTTGGTGAAAAACGAGAGTTTGGAAAAATTGAGCACTTTTTGGTCCCCACGTCAATAAGTATCGACTTTTCGAATATCCGTAAAAAGACCAAAACTGTTGCTCATAAATAAACGTAAAACTTGAGTACAATATCGTTGCTTCTACAAGCAGGAAATGCCCCGAAAAGGGCATTTTTAAGAATTTGTCTTTTTGCGGCTCCATATCTCAAAAGTATCGATCTGAGCAATTTGCGAAATAAAACCAAAACTCAGTAAGCTAGCAAGGCATTCCGAGGTTTTTTGCGCGGAAATGGGCGCGAAAGAAAAATTTTCCTTTTTGCTACGCCATAACTCAAAAAGTGTCGGTCCAATCAATTCGCGGAATAAGACCAGAAATGTCAAAAACTGATCAAAACACGTGTCTTTCAGGGACTGCTGGATTCGTAAATTTCCACAAATCCAAGCAAATCTATTTGTTTCTGAAAGGCTCATTCTAGAGCTTATATACCGAATAATATCGATTTTTGGAGTCTGGCGGAGAAGTCTGAAGTTCCCCGGAAAACGATTACTTTGGGTTGCTTGTATATGCACGGCATCGCGAGTTGAAGCTTATCAAAAAAGTTTAATACTTTTTGGTATGGTGGTAGGGGTTTCAAAGGGTTTTGGAACGCAAAAACTTAGTAAGGAACCCTATACAAGCCTATATAGCTTTCCGCTATTATTTTTTATTTGAAATAATATTTTTCGTGGGGTGTAGTCACAACCTGTAAATTAAATAAAAAAAAAAAATTCAAATAAAATCTGTATGCCCATTAAATATATGGCAAATTTAAAAAATGTTAATACATGTGTCTCTTAGTCACCAACACAAAAGAAAATGTTATTTTTCATCATTTTCTAACAAATTAATTATTTATGTTCTGCCAGTTTGATAGATTTAAACCATACCAAGCGGTTAGTTCCGGAGGGGCTTCTGATTCCCAGACTACTTAGCCTCGGATCGCTTATCCCTGCAGGATGGCTTGCCCGGAATCACTTAGCCCCGGTATCAATTAGCTTAGAAATCGCTCATCCTCAATATACTTAAACCCCGACACCATATTATCCCCGATACCGTTTAGCCCCCATACTCGTTAACCCGTACATTTAAACTCTTTAAATCTGGTTTTTAATACTACATATTTTGAACATAGTTTGACTCATTGAAATAGGTAAGGTTAGGTTTCTAAAATAGTTATTTTATGTATTATTTATGTATTAAGGGTGTAATGAAGTTACGCCCGTGGGACTAACATAACTTTATGCACAGATTAAGATTTTCTGAATGAAAATTCTTATTTTTAAAGGGAGTAGGTTGTGTTTTCAAATATAATTGTTACGGTGAAATCGTACTTACTTTAAGTGTTTATAAAAGTTGTTTAAACGAGTGTAAAAAAGGCAAATTTTTGATGTATGTGTGTCGTTTAATACTATCGACGTAATTGTTCAATTTGTTCCGATACCTAACAATTAAGGAAATAATATAATTGTGACAATTGCGGAACACAATAACAGTTTGTGATTGATAACCCAGAGTGAAGACGAAACTTGCATGCACACTTTATGATAATTTAAGGTCTATCCGAATGTACCGAAAAATTTCTTACATTTATTTTTGTGTACTATGAACGATAATTTATAGAACAATTAAACAAACAAAACTTAACTAAAACTGGTACACCAAAATTAGATATCCTTGTATCACGAAAAAGAAGCTGAAACTCGCCAGAATTAGGTACATGTTTCAAAAAACATTGCTCTGAAATGGAGGAAAATTTACTAAAGAAGTTTATCAAAATTTTAGATAAAAAATTTGCTGTTGTCAGTGATATAAAAAAACGACACAAAAGTATAAAGGAAAAACTAGAATCAGTAACGATCGAAAATGTTACATTAAAACTGAAATAATTACTTTAAAGAAGGATAACAGAAAATTAAGAAGAATTTAGAGTCTATGCAAAAAGAATAAAATTAAAATGTAGTAATATCAGGAGTGCAAGGTTTAAAACATGAAAATAATTTAGAAAAATTTGTAACAAAATTATGCGTTAAATTTTTAACTCTGCACGAACCGATTATCGACAGAGTATAGTTCGTTTCTGCAGGAAGATCTATATTAGTCAGTTTGTTAACAGTCGGAGTTTTGAAAAATTCGAGGAAACTAAAAGAAACAGGCATCTGGACTAGGAACCTAACATTACAAAATCGACAGAGCAGGAAAAAGTTACTTAAAATAAAGAAGAAGATAATAGAAATGGACAAGAAAAAAATGAGTCTTGGTCAGATATGGATATACAGGGTCATTGATGGTCGATGGTAGGTTAGACGTTTATGGAAAACGGGGCATAGAAATAATTTCAAAATTTGGTTATTGCAATTAACACAATCTAACTTTCTAAAATATTTTTATTTTGGCGGTGTTGCCGCTTCTACTCACAAGTAGTAACAACTTGTAAATTTTAAATGAAACACCCTATATACTATTTAATTTTTAGAATCACAATTTCTTACTGATAATTTTTTTTTGAATAATTTCCTACACCGATCTACACCGATTTTCGAGATAATAATTATTTTAGGTTATTTTTTTATGATCCCACCAAAATTTAAATTCAGCTGCTATTTGAACTCATATAAAGCTGAAATTTTAGATGCAGTTTGCAACAGCTACTTAAATATATTTATTTTATCTTATACAGGGCGGTTTGAAATTAATGATTTTGACGTTACATACAAAAAAGTTCAAAACTTTATTTTTTCAATTGGAACACTCTGTATATTACTTGAAATTTGGATATACAATTAAAATGTCTTTGAGTTGAGGTAGCATAATTGTATAGCTAACTCGTGAATTTTTTGAAATAATCGCAATAATGATTAAAAATCACATTGTCTTCACATAATATGCATTAGTTAGCCATGGAACGCCATGTGATTTGAGAATTGCTCAATTATTCACTGTGTTTGACAGATGGCGAATAGAACGAAATAATTACACGCATGAAGTTTTGATAAATCTATTTATTCTTCATAGACAATGTGACAAAATTGTAGCAAGAACATAAAGGAAATTCAATAAATGTATTCTGATTTACAGCCAATGAACGAAAGAAAGTTTAATGCCAATACAGGAGAACTTTATCAATTATGGTTTTAAGGTTAAGGCATAAACTTTCTTTCGTTCATTGGTTGCAAATCAGGAA
Source organism: Abscondita cerata (assembly GCA_030710515.1). NCBI lineage: Eukaryota > Metazoa > Arthropoda > Insecta > Coleoptera > Lampyridae > Abscondita > Abscondita cerata. The sequence goes on along the minus strand of JALBCR010003291.1, from coordinate 415,968 downwards.
ACATTTAATTAATTTTCCTACATGTTTTTGCCAAAATTTTGCCACATTGTCCATGAAGAATAAATAGATTCATCAAAACTTCATGCGAGTAATTATTTCGCTCTATTGTAATTTGTTTTTGAATACGTATTAAGTAGTAAATCACAATCTCAACACTTTGACATTTGTCAAATACAGTGAATAATTGAGCAATTGTCAAATCTCATGGCGTTCCATTACTAACTAATGCAAATTTTGTGAAGACAATGTGATTTTTAACCATTATTGCGATTATTTCAAAAATTTGTAGAGTTAGCTATACTATTATGCTATATCAACTCAAAGGCATTTTAATTGTTTATCAGAATTTTAAGTAATATACAGAGTGTTTTAATTGAAAAAATAAAGTTTTTACCTTTTTTGTATGTCACGTCAAAATCATTAATTTTAAACCGCCCTGTATAAGATAAAATAAATTTATTTAAATAGCTGTTAAATACAAGACTTTTTCAAACTGCATCTAAAATTTCGGCCTTATATGGTTTCAAATAACAGCTAAATTTAAATTTTGGTGGGATCATATTTAAAAAAAAATAACCTAAACTAATTATTATCTGAAAAACCGGTGTAGAATAGCTATAGAAATTTATTCAAAATAAATTATCAGTAAGAAATTGCAATTCTAAAAATTAAATAATATATAGGGTGTTTCATTTAAAATTAACAATTTCTACTTTTGAGTAGAAGCGACAACACCGCCAAAATGAAAATATTTTAGAAAGATAGATTGTGTCTATTTATAGCAATAGCCAAATTTTGAGATTATTCCTATGCCCCATTTTCCATAAACTTACCATCGACCATCAATGACAGGGTCATCAGCATCGATTCGCTGATGATGATAGCTTAGCTATTAAAACACGTGTCCGAGTAAAGTTTTTTGGTGCAGTTTTTGGTGTTTTTCTGTTTGTTAAATAGACGTTGTAGTTTAGTGTTTTATTCCTTTGACCCTGAAATGAAATTCTCTTTCCATAATTTTGGTCTTTGGAAACCACAGTTGGTAACGTAATTCCAGCTGATCTTTTTAATAACCTTTTTTTTTTTTTTAACTATTCACTGCCTATATTGAATTTATAACAACGTTACTTTAATTATTATTACAACAATTACAACTTCGACAAGTACAAATTCAGGTAATAGACTAATTTGATAACATTTTATGTGGTTATATTTAATTGCATTTTTATAGACCATAGTTGTGCAAGAAACTGAAGTATTAAAAAGCATAGTATCCAGTCATTGATATAAAAAACTACATTTGCAAATGCAATTCCCGACACCTAAAATTTCTTCTTAATCCTCAGTGAACTTCAAAGACGAGAAAACTATTGGATATTTCGGGAAAGAAAATATCTGATCTTAAGATAATAATGGAACGACATCAGACGTGTATTTTGCATTGTTCATACATGATTTGATCACTAACTCTTAAAGGTCAGGACAACTAATTATACAGGGTGTTAGTAAATAAGTGCGACAAACTTTAGGGGGCCATTCTGCATAAAAAATAATAACAATTTATTATATAAACGTATGTCTGCAGATGCTTTGTTTTCAGAGATACGGAATGTTCAAGTTTTTCTTAAGAACTGAAGATTATTTATTTTCTGAAACCAGTTGAGATATGTGAATGAAATTTGGTGGGTTTTAAGAAGTAGTTATATATATCTCGTTCAATTTGTAAAAAAAATCTCTCCTCCTTTTTTTCGTATGATGTTATTTTTAGTTATTGTTCTGGTTTAATGTTGCTGTATCAGGTAGTTATTTATTGATAATGTAAAAATTAAAAACACGCTTTAAGGCGTTTTATTTTCAATTTGGTTACTGTAGAATCGCTATTATGTGCGTCATCGTTGTCTGTTGCAGGGTTCCTGTTGTGATGGATTAAATTTGACAGGTGATACTTATGTACTTACAATAACTATACTTTTCAATTATTTTAATTATTTAAGTACGACAAGTGGTCTTGTGGCTTCCCAGCTTTTCTGAGAACGTTCGCTTCATCCGCGTTACCAACTCAGTTTTGTATATTCACTTAAGTAAACTTTACGACGTTGCCAAATTAAGATTATCGGTATTAAAATTATCACTAAAGAATTGTAATTCAATTATTTAAAATTATGTTAAGAACAGTTTAATTCGGTGGTTTAAAATAATGTTAAATGTAATTGTAATTTGGCGATTTAAAATTATAAGTTATAGAAATTTTTGTATGCATATTCTATACATTATTTAAATAAATAAATTGTAATTATCATTAAATAAAATTACATTATAAATCATTTTATATTGTTAAATTAAACATTGCTCAATATATTTTAGATTCGAGATTTAAAATAATATTTAGCACAATTTTAATTTGCCAAATTTAAATTATATCATTGAACAAAATACTATAAATGCAACATTCACATAGAAATGAAGCAGTTTGTAGATGTTTTGAACAAAAGTTCTTGAATTAAAATTTATGTTCAAAACTTATAAACATTTTATTTTCTGTGACTAAGAATTAATCGGTTTTTGATAAAATAATTTTGGATTTCACTATCATAAACATGGATTTGTTACGTAACTTATGTCGGAGCCTTTTTTCTCTAAAATATTTTGATTTGTTATAATTATGTTTTAAAAAATAATTGAAGGCGTTATAAGAGAATCCGAAGAAAGACATAAACGAGCTGCAAATATAATTATCTACAATCTTAAAGAAGAGTGTTCCAACGATAATGTTGAAAAACAGAATGATATGAAGGTTACCATCTAGGTACTGAAATATCTTACCTTAGATATAAAAAAAAAGAAGAATTGCGTGTGTTCAGAATTGGTAAACCAACTACTGGTAAAATAAGAACTCTGAAAGTTATGCTTCGATGTCGTGATGATGTGTTTGCTGTATTGCGAAATAAGCATAAATTAAGAGACTCTCCATACAAAATTTCAATATCAGCAGACGAAACGGTACTTCAACGAGTTTTTTATAAAAAATAAAGAAGAGTTTGATACACGTGTAAAAAGTGGTGAAAAAAATATCAGAGTTAAATATGTTAAAGGAATACCAAACATTGTAAATTAAAACTAATTAAGCCCAACTTGATTTGTTACAACTAAAATGTTAGGGGATTGAAAACAAAGATTGATTTGCTGTATAGGTCATTATGTGATAGTGAATATGATATTATTGGACTGGTTGAAACTGCTCTAGATAGCAGCATAGGAAATTCTACATAGTTTATCGTTGTGGTCGCAATTTCCAATTTACGCATAGATCATGGGGAGGTGGTGCATTACTAGCAGTACAAGACAGTACTAAGACTAAGGTAATAAATATAGAATTTATTCAACAGAAAACGTTGATTGTAGATATTAATGGATGTAAATGTTTTTGATAACTGTACATTAATTGCGTTTGTAATTTATACTCCTCCTGATATATCAATCGAAAAATTTTTACAATTTTTTAATTTATTCGAAGAGTACTTTTACAATAACTTTAACAAAATAATAATATTAGGTGATTTCAGTATTCCACATTTCAATGAAACATCTATTAGTGATACGAAAAGTTGCGCAATGAACGAATTTATGCATTTTACTGAATGTAAGCAACATAATTGTATCTTAAATGTGAACAACCGTTTACTAGATTTAGTAATAGCAAATGTAACATGTTCTGTTTATAAAGATAGTCAATTTAAATTTATGTACATATAATCTTCCAAATTTTTTAACTGAAAATACTCAAAAATGTACAGTTTTAAAAAGCAGATTACCCTAATTTATATAATGCTTTATATAAATGCGATTGGTCTTTTTGGTTGAATACTCGGATATAAACAGAGCATGCAAAGCATTTTATAAAGTAATCTATAACATATTGGATAAATATGTGCCTAGACGAGATCTCTTAAGGCGTCACTATCCAGTTTGGTTTAATTCAGAAATAATCAAAAACATTCGTTTAAAAGCCAATTATCGAGAAAGGTATAGGTGTAATAAACAAGATGAAGATTATGTAAATTTTAAAAATCTTAGAGCGTTAGTTAAAGCTAAAATTAAATTTGCGTACAAAAGTATATTAGTAAGGTCGAACAATCTATTACAGTAAACACTAAATATTTCTGGAGTTATATCAATTCTAAAAAAAGTAAAACTAGGATTTCTGGTTATATGTGGAATGGTAACACATCTTATAACAACTCTCAATCTATAGTGAATGGTTTCGGCAAATACTTCAGCAGCGTTTATGTTGAAGATTTGCTCGATTTTCCTCTTTCTAATAAAAACTTATCGCATGGTACTTCTCTAGTTTATCTATACGTTTTGCGAACGATGCTGATGTTTTAAGTTGCATTAAAAAGTTAAAAGATAAACATACTGCAGGACATGATTAGATACCATCTTTTGTTATTATTTTCCATATTTTCCAAACCATTAGCAATATTAATCAATTTTGCCATTACATCACATACATTTCCCGAAGTGTGGAAACTTTCGCATGTTTGTCCTGTTTTAAAATCTGGAGATCCTAGCATAATTACTAATTACAGACCAATTAGCATATTAAATAACTTTGCAAAAGTGTTTGAAATTTATTTCTATTCCAATGTTTATCCTAACTTAAAACACTTAATCTCGACTAAACAGCATGGCTTTATGGAAGGCAGATCTACTACCTCAAATTTAGCGTTACTCACTGAATATGTAGCTCGGCATTTAGATCGCAATATTCAAGTTGACGTTATCTATACTAATATATCAAAGGCATTTTTCTTATTCTACAAAAATTACACAATTTTCGTTTCTGTGACTCCTTAATTGCGTTATTGTCATCATACTTATCCAACCGCAAACAGTATGTAGCAGAAGATGTGACAAGCAAAAATGACATTTATCTGTTATAAGTATATAAAGTAATAAATTTATAAAAAAACAAAACTATAATATGTTATGTTGTGGCCGTTACTCATTGAGGAAGTTAGCATTGTCAGAGTAGTAAAATTAACTTAAACTATATCAACAAAAAGATAATCAATTTTGGCCAGCGTTAGAAGCCAATTTTTTATAGATCTAGAGAACTGATTCAGAGAATTCATATTCCGAATACGTACGGGTATTTTACTAAAAAAATTTGGACCTGCATAATTAAAAAAAGTCTTAAAAACAGATAGTTTTGGCCTATATACCCGATATAATTTTTGTCTACCCATTCGTAAATAATAACTATTTCGACTGACCGACCAGCTCCCAGATCTAATAAAAAACAACTTTATAAAAATATAAATACTTTAACGGTAAAATGTTTATCGTTTGAAACAGAGGAAAAGACTTTTCTTTGGAAGATTTGCATAACATTGTGCGTATAATTTTTTTTTGGGATAAAATTAAAGTACGTAAACTATTCATATTTGTGCCTCCCCAACAAACAATACCATATTGCAATCTTGAATTAATTAATGCAAAAATAGATCTGCTTTAACACTATTAAAAAGCAAGTATATCGAAGAAAGTACAATTTTGGAGACATCACCATCATTGAATTTTTTAATTTATTTATGTGATCTTTCCAATTTAGCTTACGATCAGTTATAACCCCGAGATATTGAATATTGTCTACTTGTTCTATAATTATGCAATTGTTGCACTGCATGGTGTTATTGTTTAAACATGAGGTACATTTAAAAATTACTTGATTTAAAAATGAGTTAGTTTTCTGTTGAAAGATGAACTTTGTTTTTTTACTGAGAGTTAAGCAATTCTCATCAAACCAATATTTAAATTTGTTTAAATCTTCAGTAATACTTGCATCAAAATATTTTTGTCGTTAGATGTATAAGATAGGGCAATGTCATCTGCAAAAGCTGTAAAAGTGCCATTGAATTGACCTAAGCATAGATCATTTGTATAAATTAAAAACAACAAAGGCCCCAATACTGAACCCTGTGGAACACCGCATGATACTTCATACGTAGGGGCTATAAGAATCATTTATGAGAACTTGTTGTTTTCTATCAGAAAGGTAGTTGGTAAACCAATCATGTGCAGTGCTTCTAATACCCGCATTCCAAAGTTTTCCTAATAAAATACTATGTATGACCGTATCGAATACCTTTGTAATGTCAATAAATAAACTTGTAACAAACCTGCTTTCATTTAAACCTTCGTAGATTTCTGTTAAAAAATTTAATAATGCTTTTTTCCCAGCAATAAAACCAAATTGAGTTTTTGAAAAGTAATTTACTGCGTTTAAAAATTTCATTAATCTAAATTTTACCCGCTTTTTCAAAGATTTTTGATAGTACTGGCAGTAGCGCAATTGGTCTATAATTGTTAATATCAGTTATATTACCTTTTTTGTGAATTGGAACAATGATAGTATTTTTAAATTGATGTGGAAACTTTCCTGTACTTAGGCTAAGACTGAAAATGTATGTCAAAACAGGTGAGATATTTTCTTGTGTAGCTTTTAGAACTAGAGATGGCAAGCCGTCAATTCCTACTGTTTTTTTATTATGTAATTTCGAAATAATGTTCTTTATTTCATCCGCCGTTATATCATACATATAAATAGAGTTTTTGTATTGAATTTGTTTTAAAAATTTGTTTGAAATTTTTTAAATCAAGTATATTAAAGGGCTTATTAGATGCTTTTTCAAAGTGTATCTTAAAAGCATTTGCTATTTTATCAGATGAGTCATAAGTTACGTTAGTGATGGGATCAACAATTTTGTTAATTAAAGATTTTGATTTGTTTTTAATTCCAATTAGACTATCGATTAACCTCCATTGTTTCTTTGATTTGTTTTTAATTTCATTAAATATTTTGTTATAGTAATTTTGTTTGTGATTTTTAATGTCTAAGGATAGTTTGTTTCTGTAGGTTTCAAAATATAATTTTAATTGTTTATTAGTAGGTTGAGCTGACAAACATTTATACAAGTGATTTTTATGTTGTTTTGTTTATTTACTGTTTAAATAGAGGATGAATTTTGAATACATTTTGTGTAAATAGAAAGAAAAATTTCTACAGCTACAGAAACATCAACTGCTTCATATACCTTTTTCCAATCAATTAAAGCTAAACTTTCAATTAATAATTTAAAATTAATTTTGATGAAACTTATTATATCATTGATGTTATACGGTGTAGTATTTTTAAATATGTGTATTTTGCAAACTATGATATGATGGTCTGTTATTCCCAAATCAAATGGTTTACCGACAATGTTCAATTCGTCTAACGTTCGTAAAAATACGTGGTCAATGCAAGATTTCCAAATATTCTTGTCGGTTCATTGAAAATCAGTTCAAATTGATGTATTTTTGCTAGAGACTCATGTTGAAGAAAAACATTATGTTTACTTAGAAAAACTCTTTACTGGTTTTACATTAAAATGGGTTAATGCTTATAGAGATACCAAATACGGTACGGCTTTGGGTGGTATACGGAATTAAATTGAAATCTGTAATTGCTAAAACATTTCATTTTGTCACAATGGAAAATTTTATTTTAATTAAATGTAAAGTAGGAAAGAATACTATTCATATTCTATTTTTTATATATTAATGGAGTTGAATGGAATCAAGGTTTTGCCTTGATTGAAACTTTTGATTATTAATTATTTAGGCTTGTAGGTATCTAACTCTTACTAAAAAATCTGTAAGAGTTAGATACCTACAACCTTATTAGAATGCTTGTGAAATTCTACTTTCGACGGCACATAAAAAATTAGGTGGTGCTATTTGGAAAAATCAAGTTATCCATGAATTTAGGGAGTTCAATTTAAATAACTGCTTACTCAAAACCAAGCGAGGTTGGAAAGCACATGTAATGCATATTAAAGCTACGAAATCGCAGTTGAATAAATTCCAGGATAACTGAGTTATTTAATTTTTTCGAAACGTCAATTTTTCCGGAAAAAGTGCAATAATGCAAACACCCTCTATTTTAGATCTATGTATAATGCTTAAAGTCACATTAGAATTTCCCAAGGAATCCAAATTTGTAATAAAAAAAGAGTAGCTTCATTTATAAAAACATAACTTTGGTATGTCGCACTTATATGGAACACCCGGTATAAACGAAAATAATTTTAAAATGTCCAGTTTATTGATTTGCACAACTTTCATTGCGAAAGTTTTTTTCTAATTGCTTTGAACTCAAACTGTTTTTTAATTTTATCTTTCACGTTTTTCAACCGAAAATTGAAGTTCAACATGCTAAATGTTTCTAATTTTTTAAATTTTCCAATGGAGATATGCTCAAGGGTAAATCATTCCTTTTATAGAATCTTATTTACGCGCGGATAACAGTTTGAACACCAAGGTAAATCAATCTATTTATAGTACAAAGGCATTTTCTTATACAATTTATAATTTTAACGTTTTTTAAACAAAAATTGAGGTTCAAAATTCTAACAATTTATATTTCATTATATGTTCTAATGGTGCCATTCTGAAAACTGAAAAAATTGCCCTTAAATGTGACATTTACGCGTGGATACTATCTTAAGCGTGAAGATAAGGTAATCTATTTATAGTACAAAGGCATTTTCTTATACAATTTATAACTTTAACGTTTTTCAACCGCAAATTGAGGTTCAAAATTCTAACAATTCATATTTCATCACATGTTCTAATTGTGCTGGACAATCGAAGTTGCTCAGTTTTTAACGATCAGGTAGTTATTCAATTAATTTGTTAAATCAAATAATTTTAATTTATTATTGCAGGCACCCTTACAAAATCAAGAGAGTGATGATAAAGTCATCCTCTCATCCCAAGAGGTTATTGGTGAGGAGGTATTTATTTTTGATTTATTTTTTTTTTAATTCATTTTTTAACTATATATACAGCATCAACCAGAGGTTCTTGAGCCAATAGCCTCGCGAGGTTTAGCGTCATCCCTGAAGTTGTTTGGCGAGATCCTTCTCTTCTTTAAAAGTTATTGCTTGTAGACGTTTTTTAAATCAAAATTAATTCTAATTTGTTTTTGTAAACATTTCCTAAACAAAATTTTGATTCGATAATTAATCGAGCTATGGTGTTTAATTAGCGATACTTTCAAATATATTCTTTAAAGAAAAAAATTAAGTAAGCAACGTAAATTACCTATTTTCTAAAACGTGCTTAGTGTAATGATTCATTCTACAGTCCTTCTATAAGATAACCCCTGCTGAGACTACCTGCTGTTAGAATTGTAAATGATACCCTTAAGCCCGTTTCACAATGTGCAAACTTTTGTTTACAGAAATTGTGGTGTTCAAGTTTTAAATTTCATGAGTGTACATTTGAAATAAATTTACTCGCACAATACTTTTCAAGCGTTTATCTTCGATCACACAAATACGTCGTTAATTTTTTTAATTTCCGAGTTTGCGTCAATGATTTTATGACGCTACAAAATGGCGGTTTGCGGTATTTACTTCAAACACTGTGTCTCCGAAACTACTAAACTGATTTTCGTAGTCTTATACACATGTTAAATGTATTAAAACGGGGAGTATTTTTGGCAATAACTGCAAATAATGTAATAGTGAGTTTTTTTTTATATTTTTTTCAAAAACAATAGTAAGGAATTGAGAAAAAGGATGTTGGAGTGAAAACACCTTGTCCCTTATCAAAAATGTCGACGTTTCGACCCACGAAGATCGGTCTTTACGATAATTACAAATTATCAATAAGTATTCATTTTATGTCTGGACCAAAGAGGTTTTCTGTTTAATGGGAGCCTTTATTCAAGACCAATTTTCTTTATGTAGTTATAAAATAACATTTTTTACATTTTAATACTAATCGTGATTAGATAAGAAACTTCTTTATGCATTTTTACAGTAATTTAATTATTGTTAAAATTAGAAAAATATAATGAATTTAAACTTTAAATTTTATTTGGAGATAGAATAGGAATTTAGTTTAATGAGAAAAATATGTAGCCTTCATTTTTGTTCGAGTTCCGGACAAAACGATTTCGGGGCTAACCACTTACAACCAATTTAAGTATTTTGGCTTTGTTTATACTGTATATTTATTAGTTCGGAGTACCGAACCAATGAATTGGGGTTAGTTCTCTTATTAGTTCGATCCTGTTTTACACCATCTCAGCTTGATCCGTTTGTATTTAACCTCACTCTTAATTTTTAATTTTAATTTTAATTTTTTTTAATTTTTCATTGTTAGTAAATTATTTATATTACCTTTCTACATTAAATAAACTTAATCTCGGACTTCCACGAGGCCACATATATAATCAACAAGAGAAATTTAACGTTACTTTTGTTTCCTGCTAACATTTAATTTGATCCTTCTTATTTACACCGCATACTTATTTGTCGGTGTAAACATAGCCATTAGTTAATTTAACAGAGATACATTTTACCAATTGAAATAAGACAATAACAAAAAACTAGTATAACTTACAAATTATTCTATGTAGCGTTCTTTGATTACATAGAAAAGATTTTTATTTGAAGAATACGTTATTAGTTTCAAATATAAAGGCATAAATAAACGATAGTTAGTTTAATGTAAAATTAAAGGAGCTTCAGGGAACAAGACATTTACGTCAATTTTTATGTTATTTGCGTTTTAATACTCGTAATTGTAAATGGTTACAAACGCCATGTTGAATTTTCCAAATTTATACATACAAAGTTTAGTAATTTCTAGCAAAATATGTTATAAACTGTAACTGTGTTATCTAAGACATTTAAAAAGAGGCTTTTTTTGATTCAAACCAAATCATTACATTTGTGAAAACTTAAATCAAATTATCCTACCTTTCCAAAGTTCCATTTTTTTGATCAGGATACCAGCTTTTTTATTATCCATCCTAACTTCACTACTCGAACGCGAAAAGAAAACGGAATAAGAAAACAATCGCGTAAGTAATGGAGGACCAAGCATGACTAAGTGTAACAAAAGTGCGTCAAATGTTTTGTTATCGGGTGTAAAATAACAGCCTTCTATTCATAATAAATTATCTAAGTAGCAGACTTGATTCGTAAGCACAACCACTTTATTTTAAATTATGTTTTTAAAAAATGTTTTCTTCAGTTTTTATCAACCAAAAAAATATCATTTTATCATAGTCTACTAATTATAATACATAAAAGTAAAAAATGGTTGATTTTATATTAAAGAGTAAGTATAACGAGGGATTTTCAAAATTAATTTTCTGCACTGTTTAAAAAATTAAAATTTTGAAAAATTTTATTTCTTTAAAACTCTAGATTTATTTTCTCGTACAAGAACAAAATTAAAACCAAAAGTAACCTCAAGCAATTTAGTGAAAATTTGGACTAAACCTCAAAGACATTTATTAATGTAAAGCTAATTTTCGACATAGTAAAAGTTTTGGCCCTTCTAAACAGCATATCAAAATTTTTTTTTAATTTTCGAGTTTGCATCAATAATTTTATGACGCTACAAAATGGCGGTTTTCGGTATTTACTTAAAACACTGTGTCTTCGAAACTACTGAACTGATTTGTTTGATCTTATATGCATTTTAAATGTATTAAAACGGGGAATATTTTGCCAATAACTGCAATGACCGTAAGAGCGATGTTTTTTTTTTTCAATTATAAGTTTTTCCCAAAACCAGAATGGGTCTCCTTTCATAGGAGTTGAGAAAGAGGATGTTGGAGTGAAAACACCGACAAAGATCGGTCTTTATCAAGACATCTATAATTATATTTATTTAGTAACAGGTTATTACAGTTTTCACATATTTTTAAACTAACAAAATGTTATTTTTAACAGTAACAAAAGTATAAATTGTTTTAAACGTCATACATAAAAAGTTTTTTATCTAATCCTGACTAGCATTAACATGTAAAAATATTATTTTATAATCACCTAAAGAAAATTGGTGTTATTCAAATCAGTAATTAAGTTTTATTATTATATACAAATATTCGGTACAGTGATGGGTAATCCAGCGTCACCATTATTAGCAAACTTAGTTATAACTCCGTTTATTTTTAAATTACTATGGATAGGGAACTCCTTCAAATTGCTGTAGTCACTTGCAAATAAAAGAATTGTCATATACAAACGTTTCAAGCGAAAATAGTATTTATGATGGAATTTCCTTTACACTCCCTGTTACAAATAATAAAATGTACATATCATTATTGACTTTCATTATTTATTTATTAAACTGCTCAGTTTAATGACATTTTTATATTGAAATGTGGACGTCACAAAGAAAATAACTCATTAACCTGGCTTGTTATTTTGTCTTAAGGGGAATTACTATCATTAACGTGGTAGTAGGTATATATAAAGAATTCAAGTTTCGCATGGGCACTATTATACAGTATTGCAATTGCATTCGTAGTGTGTCTTATTATTTGAGTTACGCAAAACATCTGCATAGAGAGGGTCGGCAAGTGCTACTTAACGTGTACGATTACTTTTGTGTAGAGAAGAACAATGGAGTGTTGTTAAGTGTGCAATCTGTTGAAGAGAGAACGGCGGCTGCGGTGGGAGTCAGCCAAAAAACTGTTTCCAATGTGGTCGCTTTGCGAAGTACAGGAGAGGATTTGGAACTTAAAAAAAGAAGAAGAATGAAGCTCAAAACCAAAAACCTGAGAAACTATGTCAAACGTGGTGTTAAACAAATTATTTACGGCTTGTATGCTCAAAAAAAGCAGATAACATTAAAAAAGTTACAGGGTAAAATTATAGAAAAAGAGTTGTGTACCGAAATATGTATAACGAGCTTTTGGAAAGTAGTGACATTTCCTAAAAATTTTAATTCTTTCAATCGTAAACTTAGACAAAACTTGGGTAATGAGCAAAGGCACAGATCGAACATCTTGGCAAGATGGTAGCAGCAAGAGTTTAATGCAACCTACTAAAACATCTTGCGGCAAGAGGTACGTGATAGTCCACGGGGGTACGCAAGAGGGGTTTTCCCCGGATGCAAGTTTATGTTTCGGGTCCTCCGGTTCTTTGAAAGGTGGTTGGAGGACAAAGTTTTAAAGCAATTAGAGGAACCATGTATAACTGTTATAGATAATGCTCAGTACCTTAGCAGAATGCTTTATAAAAATTCTTCTTCGACTTCGAAAAAGAAAGAAATTGCTCAATAGTTGAAGAACAATGGAATCAATTTTGAAGAAAGCTTACTAAAAGCTGATTTGTTGAATTTGGCAAGGCAAAACAAAAAAGACAATAGATGCGGTTAAACTACATAAATATGTTATTGATGAGCTAATTGCATCCTATGGACATAAAGTACTCCGCTTCCCGCCATACCATTGCCACTTCAACCCCATAGAAATGGTATGGTCTATTTCAAAAACTTTCTATGACAAGAATATTAGTAAAACGTCAGGAAAGGAGGATAAAGTGTTGAGTACATGGAACCTTGCATTACATCATGTAACTCCAGAAATGTGGAAAAAGAGTGTTCAACACACTAATAAATATTTACAAGAAACTTTTGAAGAGAACGAGTTATAGATCAATGTGTATTTTACGCCAAAAAGTAGCGGTGTCTTCTAGACTCTTATGTAAATTGGAGGATGTATGGAATGGAATGAGTGATTTATTTCCAGTTTTTTGGCAACGTTTCGCTCACATGTAGTGTGGGAGATTTTTCGGGCCAGTGCTTCCTACATTACATGGAAACAAAACGTTGCCAAAAAACTGAAAATAAATCACTTATTCCATTCCATACATCCTCCAATTTACATAAGGGTCCAGAAGACACCGCTACTTCTTGGCATAAAATACACATTAGGAAAAAAACAGGAGGAAGAATAATAACCAGAGATTACCGTTATAGATCAAGTTGTAACAGGATTTTTTGTACATCTCACCAAAAATTTAGTGTGATTTTCGCTGGAGTTACTCGTGGCACCGGTAGATGGCGGTTTTGGTTTGTTTTACAGTATCTGTTGGTCACTTCCGTCCTAAGTTTGCATTGTATTGTGCGTATATTCGTGGTGTTCGCATGCGTTCCGTAGTGGTGACGCTTAGGTAAATTAAATCTACTGTTTTCTATAGCATCAATAGTAATCAATCTTTTATTTTAGGGTATGATTGTTAATAGCAACATTGCCCATTGTTTCCGTCTAATGTTTTAGCACATTTTATGCGTTTTCCGCATTCTATCACCGTAAGTAGTTTTGGCGCGTGCATTTAGGCGGTAGTGGGTGACATTTTCCTTGTTTTCTTTTAGACGAAATTACGGTCACAAGTCTGTGGAGACGAATCATTCTCACTAGCTCCTTGACAACGAACTGGCTGTGACTACTGGGACGACACTAAATTACGACAAAATGTCTACCTAGTTTTTCTGTGTACGAATTGGGTTATTAGAGGACGGCATCCAACACTCAAAACCGTACGAGCCGTTTTGCGAACCACACCCGCTCTGTATCTGCCTCCGTAGCTACCTAGTGGAATTATCTAAGGTACTGTGTCTCACTTGTTTTATTGCTCGTCGAAACCAGTTATGAACTTAAACGCATAATTAACCTAGCGCTTACTGTATCGTAAATCTAGTGCGTTCAAAGAAAAACGGGTATTGCGACGTTAGTCGGCTGCGATTCGTGTTTTCTTGTACTTGTGCTAATTGTGTAATTGTTGTAAAATAAACTTAACTAGTGACTTGTTTTAGTGCTAGTATTTTATTGTAACCCACGAATACATTAATCGTTCTATCTCGCGGTAATGTAAATATCTTCTTTGATTACAAGATGGTGGCTCTAAAAGAGTATTGACAACAATTAAACAAGACGGTTCTTTTAGTATCCATACTTATATCTACGACTCACACTTCTCCGTACTCGAGTGAATAGCCGGTACTAATTGCCGTCGGATACAATTTTACAATCGGGTTCAATAGATCTATCTCTATCTCTCTCTCCTTTTTTAATTTACATTTGTCGAGAATTACAAATTCGGTCTAAATTATTTTAATTTGTACGTTACAAAGTGAGACCGTTAATTATAACGGGCAGCAAAGATGAGGAAGCTGGTGATCCTGACTTTAATTGTAAGTCATTAAAATAAAATGTAGAAGGAATGTTTGTAATTGTGTCTTTTCTAAATTGTCCTTAATCACTAAATAAATAAAGAATCTTGAAATAAAAAAAATGTTGTAGAAATTTTTTATATATGTATACTTATACTCTGACGTTGACGATATTAATTTCCCTTAATAATGTAATTACCTTAAGACAAAATAACAAGTCAGATTAATGAGTTATTTTCTTTGTGACGCCCACTTTGCAATATAAAAATGTCATTAAACTGAGCAGTTTATTAAATAAATAATTAAAGTCATTAATGATAGGTACATTTTATTATTTGTAACAATTTTGAGTCATTAAATTTAAAGTGTCCGTTTTAAATTATGTACGTGATTCCATAAACGTATTACATCGTGAAATATAAAAAAATGTTGTAGAACTTCTGCTTTATTCTGTGAGGGTTTAGAAATACAATAGCATTCATTATAGGTAAACAAGGAGTGTAAAGGAAACTCCATTATAATGCTGTAGTCATAAATGAAACGTTTTGTATATGACAATTCTTTTATTTGCAAGTGGCTACAGCAATTTGAAAGAGTTCATCCATAGTAATTTAAGAATAAACGGAGTATATGCACGATATTCTTACAGTAACTACTACAAAGTTAAATTACACATTAATTGGATTGTTCTTCGTCGAGGAGGGGCACCAAAAAACCACTATGACGTTTTTTCAGGCAACGTTTTGTGCAGCCGAATGTGTACTTCTGAAGGTCTCTGTTTATTAAAAGAAAGAATACATTTAACGATAAGTTATATAACTAAACATCATATCCTTAATATATTAATCTAAATTATAGGTGATTGACTCGACTACTTACTTAAGACAAATAAATGGTCCGCCACTTGAATAAGTGTAAAAAACACATTGATGTTAAACAAACACAAAATAAATTAACAATTAAATGTAAATAAATATCTCTAATAAAACACACACTCGATACGTAGAAACTAACAAACATGAATGACTAGATAACAATATGATAATGGGAATTCCTTCTTCTATTTTATTTTAGTGATTAAATTTCTATAAATATTGCTTAAATTTTGTGTGTCCGTGTTATAATTAATGTTATTATTGTGTTTGATGATGTATATCATTTCAGCTATTAGACATTTTTATAATTGCTTTCTACATTTAAAATCGTAGGATTATCAAAATTAAAATTATGACCCATCTCACTATGGTGTACGGCTAACGCAGAGTCTGGTTTTTTGTTTTTGCAATTGTACTTATGATTTTTTATCCTATTACGTGTTTTTTGTTTAGTTTGGCCAACATAGCATTTATTGCAGTCAAGACAGTCTATTTTATACACTACATTGTGTTTGTCAAGAATGTTTGTCTTGTCTTTTAATTGTGTGTAGATAATGTTGTAAATAGTATTGTTATTGTATGTAGCTATGTGGACGTTAGTAGTTTTTAGTAATGGGATAAGGTGTTTAGTCAAGTTAAGTATATTAATAATTTTAGTATAGGTATATTGAGAATTAAGGGAATTAATTGGTGATGGTGTGTTAATGTTATAATTATAGTATAAGATTCTGTTAATAATGTTAGTAGGATAATTGTTATTTGTCAGTATATTTTTTAGAGAGGTTAGATTTTTAGTAAGATATTTAGGACTGCTTAGTTTTGTTATTTTGTTTTTCATAAATTTAACTATGTTTATTTTTTGGTGCAGTTGGTGATTTGATAAATCATTGATAGTCCTATTGGATGCCATGGGTTTAAAATACCAGTCAGTTAATAATTTGTTGGTGTCTTGATCTTTAATCAACCTCACATCTAAAAAGGGCAATGAATTATCTTTTTCAATCTTGTACGTAAATTTTAAATGTAGATTGTATTTGTTAAAAATATTAAGAGTATTATGTATTTTATCTTCAGGGATGCAAGTGATTACATCATGAACATAACTTATCATAAAAATAGGTTCAAACAATAAATTGTAACGAACATATAAAAGCAAATCGTGCATTATTAAGTTTGCTAAAATAGGGGAAGTAGGATTACCCATTGCTGTTCCAAATTTTTGCAAGTAAATTTTTTTATTACATGAAGTAACTTGCATCAAACAAAAATTCTACAATGTGTGTGAAGAATGTTAAATCTAGTGTAGTAAATACTTTTATAATCACGGGAGTACGTAATTGCTTTACAATTCAAATTATGTAAAGCCTGTATACTATTGGCGCGGAGTAATAAATCATAATTGCTTGAAATAATTCTTTATTTTCTTGTAAAAGCGGTACTTCTACGGTTAAGTAAAAACCAATAAATTCTAACCAAAATACGATCATTGTATCGCTCTTGCAGCATATCGACCCATCTAGGTCTGAGAACAATGGTTTAATCTGTGTAAACACGTTGCCATTAGCCCAGGTACTGACAAAACAAGAATCATAGCCGTATATGTGGGTATTATACCAAGATACAAAATAATGGTATATAATACGTAAGAAGTAAAATTTGTTTTGTGATCTACTATACGAATAAAATAAATAACATATAACCACATAATAATTCATATCAAGGTAGATTTTACTATTATAATATATTTACCTACTAAAAATATGATTTTCCAAACGTATCAGGTACCTACGCCACTGCAATACGGGAGATTCGATAATTCTGACAGGTTTATTACTCCGCGCGAGTATAGTATACTTTATCTACGACCACCTGAATACCGCTGACAACTTTTTGTCATATTATTATATATTGGTGGGATCACCATTCACTTCATATTTGAGTTTGTCACATACGGGTTCCTTATTTATGTAGTCGGATTCAACTTTTTCTTATTTCTTCTCATAAACATTTCCAAACTCTAAGTAGTTTTATAACATCATTAAAGTTAAACATAGTATTTCCTTTTACCACGTTCTTAAGAATATGAGCTTAAGTATGTATGTATATATGTTTCCTCTAGAATTTACATAACATTATGTAGTAGAATATTGTTTATAATCTTTAGAACGAACCTGTAAGATATAGTCATCCTGATTTCTAATTACTGATCGAACGTATGTAGAAACGCAAAAGACGCAATGTTATGTCGTTTCATTCCAATGTCCAATATTTTTGTCATCTTTAATAACCACCGAATATTGAGAAGAAAGTTTAAGTGTTGGGTTGAAGTTGCATTTGCATATGTATTTCTATTCACAATCAATCACCCGACCTTGATTTTAAATACTAATTGGTTTTCGATGCTCCAGTTGCTTGCACAATTGCGTCCATAATGTTGCCTATAAGAATGCAATTAAATATAACCAAATAAAATATTATCCTATTACGGTATTACCTGAATTCGTACTTTTAAAGAAGTTGCTATGTTGTAGAATAATTAATAACAAATTTTGTACGTCACAAAAACAAAGAGGTTATATACAACTTTACTAGTCTAACTTTAAAGCGCGCGTAGAAGTAATATCTGCTTAAAAATGCGTTTTCCCTGGTATATTGCTGGTATCTTGAAGTTTTGACTTTGTTCGCACTTGTGCGATTTAATCGTCGTAGATAAAATATTTTAACATTGTAACAACTTTGAAGTTTTTATCTTTTGCACGATAGATTGTTTTTTGAAATGCTGATTTTACCCATAGTTGTTTTCGATCGTTGTAATTGTATGTGTGCCAGTTCTTTTTAATAAAATAACGTGTCATAAAAATTATTTAATTAAGTTAATAAACAAAAAAACTATTTTGGATGACTTTATTTACATATTTTACATCGTAACTAAAAAAAATATGTTTGTACGTTCCAAAAGTGACAAAAACTTAAAATTTATGATGTGAGTATAATTTATAATCATTTTATATATGCAGAGTGGGGCACTACCAACAAATTATGCTGTAGCACTAAAACGACAAATAATGTAAATAATCTTAAGACATACATATATTGAGATTATTTGACACCACATTTTAAAAATAGTGTCGATTGTTGCCACTGTTCGGAATAAAAATGGTTCTATTTCTATAAAAGAACTCAATTGTCTATAAAGGAACTAATTTGAGTGCTTTTATAGCTCCCAAAAATAGAAAAAATATTTGCATTGCATTGGTAAATAAAATTAGCATTAATGCTTGTGTAATATTCCATAATATTTGTCGCAAACCAACATTATGAGAATTAGGTACCAGCAATTAAAAAAAATTGTATAAACAATACTAAATAAATAATAAAATATAAATCAACTAAAAAATATTAGTTTCTTTTCAAACTAAAAACTACGATATATTAATTTAATTAATTCTTACAGTAAATTATACTGATTAATGTTTAAGAGCTAGCCGGTTTAAGCAAGTGTATGGTTCTTCTGTTAATTTGATACATACTAATTTATAAGAAAACATAAATTTTAGTTTTACTAGATATCTTGCTAAATATTACATTTTAACAACCTCTCTCGAGTAACAGTTTCTTTAACAGTAATATGGAGAATTGTTGTAATAGCAGAACGTACATTCTTAATTTAATTATGTAAGTTGATTAGGTTTTTAGTACTCTTACTCTATCTCTTCAGTAGTGAAGTTACTATAAATTAATATAATAGATAACTACATCAAATTGGTAACGATATTTATTAACTTTTTTATAAGAAATACAGCTACTGATTTGCGTAAACATTGATAAACCAAATTAATTTTATATTAAATTATTAACTGTTCGCTTCATTCGGCACGTTATAAATGTAGGAGTTCGCTTGAATAATAATTGTTGAAAATTTTAGAATAATGTAATTGTGAACAGCTCGTTTATCATCTTCAATTTTCTGTCATAGTGGTAGACCTTATGTACTCTGTCTCAATCGTTCTTTATCTGACACCTCCTTAAATTTCTATTATTGGTTTTTCCTTTTATTACTCTTTACTTTTGTAAATGTAAATGACGGTATTTTTTTTATCATTATATATCATTTTACGCAACCATTAAATTGTCTGTACTTTTTTTGAAATTTTTACTATATAATTCACTAACCAGCACTGTTTTTCTCTTTTACGCGATGTAGAATAAATACAATTTTATGCAGACTTACTACGTTAATGTTGGATTTTCCATTCAGAAAATTCTAAAGACACCAATAATTCACTGCTTCACATTGATTTATGATGGTCAATTTATAATAATCTTTTAGAAAATTTTAAAAGCAGATCTTGAAACTTCAAGACTGTCAAGAAGTGGTTTACTAATTTAGATAAAATATCGAAGAACTGGATTGGTTTTTTAACATAACGATTTCTATTTTATTACAATATTAGTCCTATTAATTATTTATTGTTCGACTCCCATGTTATCTATGAAAATGCACAGTTTGATATTTTCGATACAATCAATTTTTGTTTTAATTTTTGTTAGTGAAAATTATCGATTGCACAAACTATTTAACTTTTCTTTTTGATTGACATTGCATTATTAAATGTAACATTACGGTATTGTTTAAAAAAAATTTCAAAGACTTAAAAACAGAAGTTGTACAAAACTTTGTCGGCAACCCATCTTTTCTATACTTTTTTCTTTATTTTCATTAAACTCACGAACTATTTTGTGATATCTGTAAGAGCATTCAAATTTTTCATTATTCTTTTTTCCGGCTCTGATTGCAATTGAAAAGTAACGATGAAAAATGATGGTATCACATTCATAAAAATTGCATTTTAAGTCACAAATTATTTATTGTTCTAAAGTAATTAATGTGTATTTGTGTTAACGAGAGAAAGAGTGAAGGTACACTGTAAACGGTTCTAAACGTTTTTTCCTAAGTTTCATTTACCCTTATAACAGTTTTCCCTGTAACACACTTTCTCCTGTAGGCACATTCTCCATAGAATTTTTCTCCTTAAGTCAGCTTCCCCTGAATTCATATTTCTCTTAATGCTTTCCCCCCTTTATTTATTTATTTATTTGTATGGCACATTTTAATGTTGTATTGTGATGTAAGTATTATGTATGGTGCCCCACAAGATCAGTATGAACCTGTATAGTGTGGTTTAGGAAACCACTAAACCTAAACATGCCACCCTTATTCAAGTTAGTATTTATATTCCTACAAATTGAGTGGTGAATTGTAATTTATTACGTTTAATTGTGTTTGTGTAACCACCCCAAATCGTTAACACAAATTTTATAAAAGCTTTAATCGGATTAATTGTTTTATTTCTGACCGGAATATTATAAGCTTATATTGTCATAGTTACGCTATCAATAAAGAGGGTCATAACTTTCTTGGGACATTATAGATTCTATATCTCTCTCTATTTTTCACAAATAAAAATAAAAATGCTAATATACATATATGTGTATATATTTATGAAATGAAAACTGAACCATATTTTATTTATTCGCTTCATTACAAATAATAAATGTACAATTTTAAATGTTCTCTAAAAATTACTACCGCCACTGGAAACAATTTCTTCTTTTGTATGGCTGGAGCTTCTGTTCACTACAATTGAGGTACCTGCCTCTTCTAATGGCAAAGTACACAACATATACGCGCTGTTTTATTTCTCAATTCAATGCTATCCTCCAGATACCCCTCCGCCACCGTGGAACTTTTCCAACCTCCGTGTCTTTTTAAGTTAGTCATAGTCGCTCATGCATTAGCTAGAGCAGTAGCAGAAGTGCGACAAAGGCAATATCCCGTATAAGAAGATGGGTTTGGCAATTCTAAATACATTGCGATTTTGCTAGAGATTTTCCCAAACATGTTTTTTCCAATTGTTTCATTCATTTTGTCGGAAGCTCAAAAAAAATCGTTCAATACCTTTAGGACGCAAAGACATATAAAATCTTAATAAAGGCAAAGCAGAGAACTCTAATTTCTTAGATACACCAGTTTTACTTTCCGATACGTTCACTACCCCGGTCTTCTATATCCGATAACTTTATATTCAAAAGTTCCTGACTTCTGCATCTTCCAAAATAACCCATAATCAAAACAACCTAAAACAAAAAAAAGGAAAATAAAAAATAAATTACCTTATGTAATAAATGAATTTCATTAAGAGCGTTTTTTTAGAAATCTGATAACATTATTAGGAGATAAAACAGCAGACTTTTTCGGCTTATAACTCTTACCCTTTCGTTTTAAAAAAGCCTCTAGTTCATTAAACTTGGTGATATCTCGTTTCTCATGTATATTCACCTTAGATTTTAGCGTTGACCATTTAGTTCATAAAGAATTCGGACTATATGTTTTTGAGTGCAACGAATAAACACAATTACTACCAAATCTACCAAAAAACAGTCGTTAAACGTTTTAAAGATGATCTATAAAAGTCGCGAACATCCACCTAAATTACATAAAATCCTGTGTAAAATGACCAGCCAATTCGAATTTTTTGTTCGCGTTTTGATCCGGAATTGCCAAGTGTGTCAAAATTTGACATTTTGAAAAAAACTGGAAATTTTCATTAAAATAATATCTTTTGCAAACTAGCGCATAACTTTGTTAAATGACGTCCGATCTTTATGAATTTTAGATATGATATTTTTCAATACTTCCGTAACATAGTGTCATAACAATAAAAAACTTATAAAGCCCTATAAAACCTCAGTATTTTGTTTTCACTAGATGACACAAACTATCGGTATTTTGCAACGTAAAATGGTGAGTCGAGAAAACTGTTTTATCTTTAGAGATAGATAGCTACTATAAGCAAGAAAAATGTGGCCAATAGACCAGAAAAACTTTTTTACTTAAACTTTTTTTTTATACGACGTTCAGTTTAGGCTATACACTTTTTTAAAAATCGAACTACATGGAATCGGCGCTGGCGCGCGGCGCTTCGCAAGTTTAGGAAGATTTATTGGATTGGGAAATGATGGGAATGTATAATTTTTTTATAAGCATTGCATTTCCCCTGGCACTGGCAACTTATATTGCATTTTACATTTGCTTTCAGACATTTACACTTCTTATTGCAATTAAATAATTGACATTTGCAAAAAGGACTAATATTTAAAAATGTAGGTTTTGCTTCTTTGGAAATTAATGTTGGCACTATACAATTATTGTCTCTTCGTTCGTAACCAAACTTTAGAATATCTGGCAGACCTGGCTTTAGCATAAATGCCGTTTTAAAAATTGCGCATTGTAAAAATGCTCTTCTCACATGGAAAATAAAAGAGTCTTCAGTTGGCGGCAAATCTCTAAAAAATGGTATTAATAGAATCTTATTTAAATAATAAACTTTAATAATAATTTGTCATAGATAGACACAGAGTTCTATAGCGACCTATAAAATCGTAAAAAAATCACATTTTAAGAACATTTTGTAAAAAATCTGTTTTGCAAGTTGGAAACATATGAGCTCTTAATTCATCCATATTTCCTCTAAAGTCTTTTTGGCCATACAAGTGCTATGATATTTTATATGTAGTGCTACTTTTTGTTCCAAAAGATAAAATATTCATTTCATCTGGTTTTTGGGTCAAAACTATTTTTAGGGCGCTTCTTTGCCTTTCTTGAACGGACAGCTAACAGAATCACATCCAGATAAACAATATATTGATAATAAATTATCCGCTAATACTTTAACATCCAGATGCTTCAGTTTTGCTAGTTCTTTAATGATTGAGGCACATGGGATAAATTTCTTTTTTCTTTCCATCCAAATTTTGCCATTTAAGGTAACTGAGTAAAACACTGACAAGATAAAAACATCTGTGTCCAAAGAATAAATAACAAATGCATTAACGGTGTCTTCAAAAAATTAGTAATAGCAAATATTCTAGTATCAGCTTCTTCATGGCCAGTAAACTTTAACTCATCAACAACTTTCGACTCCATTTTTGTGCATTTTATTGTTATTATTGAAGATAATGAAAATCTTCTGACATTCCTGCAAATACGATTTCAATTTGGTCAGGTATAACATAATTTTCTTTCATCAGTTTTTGTGCTAAATATGCCAAGGGGTTCTTTTTATTGTAAGGATTTAATATGAATTTCTTTCAATCAGGTATATCAAGTTCATCTCGTATTTCATATGTTTCAAAATGACAATTTTTGATCTTCTATATCTTTCTGTTTGCTTTAAGCTTTCTTCAAAATTGTAACGATCACCAATGCATACTACAAGGCCACAGTTCTGAGGCTTTAACTTTAATATTAAAGAGAGGTATTTTAAAATAATTCTCAAAATTTTCTGCTGTTCAAATTTTGATACCGCTGAGTAAGTGCCATCATATCTATTATATATGCTGTGTTAAAAGTCCCACCTTCTTCTATTGGCCTGCAGGAAAGCTCAACAGTTACATCTTTTAATTCTCGTAGGACAGCCTTATAGAAATAAGATTTGTTCCCTTTTTCATAATAATATTGTTTTCTGAATCAATCTCAAAAAGTGAAGATGGATATGATGTCCATTCGTGAGAAAATACTTTGATTTTTGCTTCCTCGTCAAGTTGTCGAGTAAAATGTAGGTTCCTTAACATTTTGGCTTCAATCTCATACAACTGAGACAGCACCGTTTTTTTGGTTTTGGTTTTTTCTTTTTCACTAAATAGCTCTAACTTTACTATCCCAATTTTTTCTGTTATTTTCTTCATTTGCCTCCACTATAGCCGCCATTCCAATTTCTGCGGCTTTATAAACATTGCTTGATTTGCTTATACACCTAGAATAAATATTAACTAACTCCTTTAGGTCCAGTTGAAATGGATTGACATTTTGTTTAAGATCTTTTTAATTTCTAAAATATTTGTATGAGTTTTAAGTGCATCGCTGTTTGAATTGTGATGAATTTTATTTATAGAAATATTTCTTTTCAATTGAAACATATTTTCCAATTCGTTAGAAACCGTGGACATAAAGGGTAGCGACTTTAAATACTTTTGTACTGTGATTTCCTGCATTGATATTCCATGAAACAATTTATTCTTAGCATTTTCGTTGTAGGTTTGCTCTAAAGCAATATCTGTCCAAGCACCATTAAAAACGCCGTTTCTTACATGGATATTAAATTTACCCTCAATGAAAGCAGTGTGAACTTCTGGAGCGGTTTCTTCAAGATT
The DNA here is from genome assembly GCA_030710515.1 of Abscondita cerata. Taxonomy (NCBI): domain Eukaryota; kingdom Metazoa; phylum Arthropoda; class Insecta; order Coleoptera; family Lampyridae; genus Abscondita; species Abscondita cerata. The sequence goes on along the minus strand of JALBCR010003291.1, from coordinate 390,853 downwards.
TTTCATATCCTGCAGATAGTGAGGAATATACGAAACATATTTGTAATGTCCTGCAGATATCATATAGGGAAGCATTTTTTCAACGCACAATAGATGCTGCTTCCAATCGCGAATTCTTTCTGCTATTATATACCATTACAGAATGCAAACCATGTTTATATATTGCAAGCCAAAAAAGGGCAGATGGACTACTGTCATATATTTGGTTAAATAATTGTAGTAATGGTTCAAGCTCATTTATCAAGTTACAAATAATTGAATACGAATGTGCAATCATATCGCTGTCTTCGTTAGTTAGATAAAGCTTTAGATTTTTTATTTCTTCCACAAGGTTACTAACATGACTAACCTGAGAATCGGCTACATTAGCATCTAAAATTCAGTCTCAAAATTGTTCCCAGTACAGCTCGAAAACAGCTGAATGTACCAAATTATGTGCACGTATTATTTTGTAATAATCCTTTCCTCCACTAATAATCTTATTGGCAGTCCCTGACAATAATATGTTGGCTTCGACTAGCAAGTCTTCTATACCTGAATAGGCATAATTCGCCCAAGCGCACCAAGAAAGTTCAAACATATATGGAAACCGCCTATTCTTAGAATAACATTTTCGTACTTTTCAGGAAATTTGGATTTTAGTCTTTGCGCCACTTTTGAACAATATTCTATTAAATTTTCAACAACTTCTATCTTAGTAAAGATTATCAAACGCGAACTGAGTGAACGCGTTTTCTTGCAAATTAGAAGGCATTAAAATCCCATATACAGCTATTTTTTCATCAACTTAAACTGCCATATCATTGATATAATGTTGCGCGTCTGGGTAACTAACGCTGTTTCCAAAATTGCTGACTATGTTAACAATTTTTGGACCTAGATTTCAGCTTTAAATATACATACATATTTTACATATTTTAGTTTACGTAATTATATATTTATATAAATAACTAAACAATTTGTTCAGAAATACCTGGTGCATGATATAAGTTAATAGAGTTTTTAAAAAATATATAAAATGTTTTAAAGAGACATTAAACAGCATGACAAAAACTTACCTTGTATGCTTCAAAATGTAAACGGCTAATCCTACATGTTTTGGTGTTTTCTTCTTCTTCTTTGGGTGCCTATCTGTTCCAGATGCTGGCTATCAAATTGGCTAATCTAACCTTGTTTACAGCTGCTCTAAATAATTCTGTGGTTGTCATCGAAAACCATGTTCTTAAATTTTTCAACCACGAAATCCTTCTCCTTCCTACACTTCTTTTTCCTTTCACTTTGCCCTGTAGTATGCACTGTAGAAATTCATATCTGTTTTCGTTTCGCTTAATGTGGCCTAGGTATTGTAATTTTCGTGTTTTAATTGTATTTAAGATTTCTTTTTCTTTTGACATTCTTCTTAGAATTTCAATGTTTGTTACATGTTCCATCCATGAAACTCTCAACATCCTTCTATACAGCCACATCTCAAACGCCTCGATCTTCTTTGTCGTTGCTTCTGTAAGTGTCCACGCCTCCACTCCGTATAGTAATACTGAAAACACGTAGCATCGTAACATCCTGAGTTTTGTGTTCAGGGTTAGTTCTCGGTTTTTAAATACTTTTGCCATTTTAATGAATACACTTCTGCTCTTTTCTATTCGAGATTTGATTTCTACAGAGTGGTCCCATTGCTCATTAATGATAGTACCAAGGTATGTGTATTTGTCGACTCTTTTAATTGTTCCACTATCTAATTTTAGTTGTCGGGTAGGAACGTTGTTCTTGCTTATGATCATGTATTTAGTTTTTTCGATGTTAATATCCAGTCCATATCGCTGGCTACTGTATGTTAGTCTATCCATTAGCTGTTTTAGATCTTGCATATTATCGGTAAATATTACTGTATCGTCAGCGTATCTGATGTTATTTAAGCGCTGTCCATTTACCAGTATTCCCTCTTGTGCATTGTCCAGGGCTTCTCTAAATATGTGTTCTGAATAAATGTTGAACAGTAGTGGCGACAATACACATCCCTGTCTTACTCCACGCAAAATTTTTATTGCCTCCGTCTGGTCTTCCCCCACTCTTACACTTGCTATCTGGTTCCAGTATAAATTTATTATTATCCTTAGGTCCTTGTCATCTATGCCTGTATTTTTAAGGATTTCTATCAGTTTCTGGTGCTGGACCCTATCAAAGCTTTTCTATAGTCTACGAAACAAGCATGGACCTCACAGTTCATATCTCTACACCTAGAGATATGAGGTGTAGAGATATGAACTGTGAGGTCCATGCTTGTTTCGTAGACTATAGAAAAGTGTTTTCAGTCCTGTTTAATGCAAATAAAAATCTTGAGAAATATTTAGAATCTTTTCTTCAAGTTTATCTTCTAATAGAACTTTTCCATCTTGGTCAAAATTAACTTCTTCCTCAGTAAGTATCCATGAAAAAGGTTGTATAATGACTTTGGTATAATATTAGATGCACATTCTTTAGTAATTGTCAAATTGTCTTGCTTGTCACAACTTTGAATAAGATCCTCCCTTAAATATTTTGCGAAGTTATAAACATTTGATTGTAGTTTATGAGGAGAATGACCTTAGTTCTTATACTCAGTATACTATTGGCGCGGAGTAATAAACCTGTCAGAATTATCAAATCTCCCGTATTGCAGTGGCGTAGGTACCAGATACGTTTGGAAAATCATATTTTTAGTAGGTAAATATATTATAATAGTAAAATCTACCTTGATATAAATTATTATGTGGTTATATGTTATTTATTTTATTTGTATAGTAGATCACATTACAAATTTTACTTCTTACGTATTATATACCATTATTTTTGTATCTTGGTATAATACCCACATCTACGGCTATGATTCTCGTTTCGTCAGTACCTGGGCTGATAGCAACGTGTTTGCACAGATTAAACTTTTGTTCTCAGACCTTAGATGGGTGGATATGCTGCAAGAGCGGCACAATGATCGTATTTTGGTTAGAATTTATTGGTTTTTACTTAACCATAGAAGTACCGCTTTCACAAGAAAATAAAGAATTATTTCAAGCAATTATGATTTATTACTCCGCGCCAATAGTATACAGACTTTAACAATAACTCTAGTAGAACAAATATAATTTGAAAGTTTTCCATCCCGTAAAACAACCATTATATTTTTTATGCAGATTTTGTAGCTTATTTGAGATTTCCTCTGATGATGGATATTGTACATTCCACTGGACACTCCACAACTGTGCTTCCTTATGTAGAATTTTCCTAATTTCGGATACTGTAAAACCTTTTTTTTTGATGAATAGGACATTTTCTATAAAACATTGAATTTTAATAAAAATTGTTTCGAATGAAAGAACCTCCGAGTCTTCCGGATTATTTCTTTCTGATTTTGATTTTTGAAGTAGTTTTAAAAATCACAAATTATGGTATGCACATTCTAGAGCAATCATGTCAATACAATTATCACCAAATCCTTGAATTCGATGCAAAAGTTGGTGGTCGTCTACAATTTGTGCCATTTTCCATATTTCGTTTTGCTTATTAAATGTTAATATTTGCTTCAGTTTTCTCACACCTTTACTGTCGCGATTGGATATTATGCAAATATTGGAATAAGAAGATTTAATTCGCTTACTAGTAGATTTTGAAGTATCTTCTTCTGCTTCAAGTCCTTTCCTGTACGCTTTTCTGGTATAAGGTCGTCTACATTTAGCGTGATAAACAGGATTTAATGATAAAAACAGTTCTCTTTTGTCATCGTAGTATCTTAGAGCGATGAAATAACTATCTCATTTATCTCTAGATGCTTGAAACAGATAATGTATGGCTTCTTTTGTGACACTTTGTACCGTTTCCTCACTACTTGATTGACACAAAACACACTTGTTGAAATCAATATTTTGACTCATAGTAAAAAAATTCTTAATGTCTTAATCACAATAACAAACACTTAAAAGACAAAATTAAAGAAATAAAATTAATGCTAGCCGTGGCAGCGCTGTTTATTCAAGTAAAAACGTTTCTCTGGTCTATTGCCCACATTTTTCTTGCTTATAGTAACTATCTATCTCTAAAGATAAAAAAGTTTTCTAGACTCACCATTTTCCGCTGCAAAATAACGATAGTTTGTGGCATCTAGCGAAAAAATAATTACTGAGATTTTATAGCACCTTCTAAGTTTTGTATTGTTATGAAAGATCGGACATCATTTAACAAGGTTATGCGCTAGTTTGAAAAAAATATTATTTTAATGAAAATTTCCAGTTTTTTTCAAAATGTCAAATTTTGACATATTTGGCAATTTCGGATCAAAGGGCGAACAAAAATTCGAATCCGGCAGGTCATTTTACATAAGATTTCATTTAATTTAGGTAGATGTTCGTGACTTGTATAGAGGTGGTCGAATTCAGCACCTCAGATTCATAACTATTACCAATTCATAAAAATATCCCAGTAATACACTTTCAGTGGCATCTTTTGACATAACATTATTCCGTGTCAGCCACTCCACATATATCTTGTATTCTTTTTGGTATACGGCTTCACTTTTTAATGGAATTAATAATTCTCTTACTTTTTCAACTTTTTTCAAAATCTGCTCTATTATATTTGGGGTAGAAAACACGTTTTTTAACGCAAACACAGTTTGATAACAAAGTTCTGTTTATAAACAAGTAACATAGCAACAACCTAGCAACACCAAAACTTTTATAATCAATGGTACCTGTTTTAAATATACTGGGAAGGTAATAAATTGGTACATTTTTTCCGTTTTAAAAATGGACAATATTTTATTGAAATCGGTCAGAAATAGAATTATCTATGTACCACGGGAATTAATGAGCTTTAATAACCTCAGGCAATTGCCATCTGTAATTAAGGCCCTTATAATTTTTTTGAAACATAAATGCCTATTACCTCCTTTATCAGAAAATAAAAGTTTTGCTCCTACTAGCTGCTCATTTACTTCGTTTTTGTTTTATTTTTTTTTAATAATAACACTTGACTTAATAATAAGCGTTTAACGACCTAAAAAAAGTAGGTCCACTAAATTTCTATCTCGTGAATTTGACGTTAACACAGATTATAAATTTTATTAAATGCGTTTGCGCATTGAAAATGCCAAATATTAATCACGTGTTTGTTCTTAAACGCAATTGCATCTAATTTTTAGTGAACAAAAGTGGTTAACAAAAAGGTTTTGTTTTCCCCTGTTTGTGTCGTTTCAGGGCTTCCAGACAATTTGCTAGTTCTTGATTCGCTTTGTTAAATTGATAATAATTGCACTCAGTATGCCATTTAATTATTAAGTAACCTCTCACTATTAAACTCAATGTTTGCATCTTATTTCACGTAACTTATCTTTTTAATCGTCGATGGCTATCGATGGTTATTCGATGATTAAATTGTTGTTAACTTTAAACAAAAAAGCGACGTTGTCTCTACCACTTTAATTATACGACTCTTCCAACAGTTTTTCGTTGGTCCTATTTATAATTTGTTATCACTGCCTTCCTGGATTTTTTTAAAAATTAGAAAATTTGCTACACTATTGCACGCTCTCAACGTTTCAAATTAGAACTATCATTTTGCAAATAATTATTAAATGACTTGTAATTAGCCTTAAACGATTCAGAAAATTATGCTGATTCTTTTGATATGTAACTTGTATGTCTATAACTTTCTAGTTGTTAACTTATTTGAATTTTCTCAACATTTCCATTTTTAAATTATAATTTCCAAATTTTCTAAATTTTAATTTGGCGCATCATCTTTCGATGATTTTTAACTTAGGAATCAATTCTTTGAATTTTTGTATCTCTATATTCCATGTTTTGTACAGGCTGCTTTTCCAAATAAATTTGAAATTTCAGATACGTTGTCATTTTTCACGGGATTTCTTTCTACATGCTCACAACACCAAACACTCGTTTATAAAACGTTTTTGGGTATTGAAACCTGTACTTGAAGTTGTTTTACACTATTTTTACATTTGTCGAAGAAGACACTTAGACGCTGGTAAATATGATTCTTAAAGTTTATATTACAGTAAAATTGTTTTAGGGATGCACTGTATATGGTTTTCTAGACTCTATGTTACTATACGTTTTTAAATTTAAGTGGTTTATCTATAATTTTTCTATTTATCTATAACTTTTCTCATAGCGTTATGTAATAATATTACTTAAGTATGTAAACATTATAGACGGTAAATTAGAACATAATATATAACAGCACAACCATTGCATTTTAAAAAATAAAATTGTAATAACTGTAACCTACCAACCAACACCGTTCACCCCCGATCACATAAAACTAAATTAAATTAATTAAAACAAATTTTACGTAAAATAAAAGGTTTGTTTTTAAAATTGTTATTATGAATGACATTTTTTGAAAGAAAGAAATTGTCATAACTGTAACCTACTAGCCAAAACCGTTCACCCCCGATCACATGAAAATAACTTAAATTGATTCAAACAAATTTTTCGTGAAAGAAATAGTTTTTGATATTGTTGTTATGAATACATTATTTTAAAGAAAATAATTAATTTAAAACAAGTGTTACGTAAAAGAAAAAAATTGTTTTTTAAATTGTTATGTTATGTTACGTTATTAAATGTATAAAAAAAATTGTAATAACTGTAGCCTACCAACCAACGTTTTGCCGTTTTGGCGCTCTCATTTTTGCGTTTGAGCTCCAGGATGTTTTGGCTCATGGATGTTTTTGGCGCTGGAACTTTTAGGCACGGGGATATCTTGGCGCCAACCCATTGACGTAAACAACGCAATTATTAGTATGTGCTTCAGAACGTTCATAATTATCGGGGTGATGTAGAGTTTTGCTATAATATTGGTAGATGTATTATACGTACCTACTAACAAATGGAGTGGTAGAGTAGGGCTTGTAGTATGCATCTCAACTTTTCCTAGAGGTTTAATTTCTTGCAACATTATTATTTAATTACTTATTTATTTTATTAATCTCAGTGTGTGTACTTTTTTTCTTGTAACTGCAACAATATTATTTTTAGTTAGTTACCAAACAGAGACAATTATTGTAATGCAAAACTTTTAGAACACTCGTTAGTGTAACAAATTGTACGCATTTCCAGTCCAATGTCATCTTTTAAATGCACTTTAGAAACTTTTGAGTTTACGGAAGGCAATTACGATAAATTGACTAGTAATTACGCTTATTAGCGATTAATATCGTCAGGTAGAGAAATCAATCTCGTAGAACTTTGCCTCTAATGGTATCTTCTAAACTTTCTCTTCGTTAGAAGTTTTTTTGTAATTTTAATAAATTTTGATTTAAAGTTTTTGATATTTGTTATTAAAACACTGTTCAAAAAAGTCAATTAATTTATTTGGTTCAAACAAATTTAATTTTAAGAAATACGTTATGTTTGAAGTTAAAACAATAATTAGTTTTATACTACGTAATTTTAAGTTACTGTATTTGTATATTCTTGTAGAGATTTAAAATTAAATAAAACATTTTTTTTGTTATTCTTTAAGGATGCACTATTAATACTATTAATATTAATATTATATTGATTTTTTTACCATTTTATTTCTAGTGTTATTATTTTTTTTTATCTTTCTTTATTGTAATTGGAGATGTCACCTAAAGATATACATGTAAAATATGTAAAATATACACTCAGTTGCAGTTTGTTATCTTTGATTCCCACAAAATGAGCTTTGAACTTTTGGTATTTGCTAATTATGATAGGTTTACAAAATATATAAAAACGTAATAATATAATTAACTTGGTTTGGATGCTGCAAACATACAAGTTTTAAACACAAAGATTTCTTTTCTATAAATACATAAATTAAAAATTTTGATTATTTGTTGGTAGAAATTAAAAGTTAATAAACAATTAACATCCGATAAACGTAACAATACCAACGCAAAAACATACCATTCCAGGGAAAGTGGGTTAAGGGGAAAAGCCCTACAAGGGGAAATTGGACTTACAAGGAAAACGCCGGTAACGACTGTAAACACAGGTTTTGAAAAGCATGAAGCGTTATAAAGGATGAGAATGCTACGTATTTGAGTGAATATTGATGAAGGAGTTGGTGTTAAGTTACTAATATGTAGTGTAGTATATGTTTTGATAAAAGTGCAATACGTAGTGTAACCTCCAACCTTGTCTCTTACAAAATATTCATAAGTTTGTATGAGTTTATAACCAAAAGAGTTTAGCACATTCAGCAGCAGTTAACAAAACGTGGAAAAGTTTTTTCGGATAGTCCAGGTAAATATATAGCCATCGTCCTGAAACATTTTCAGATGCTATTAAAACTAAAGTGCGTGTATACATTCAATCACTAGAAGACAAAAAATGGCATTATTTCCTTTGAAACTAGTAAATTTTTTTGGCTGATAAACTGGATATGAAAAAACTGCATAGGATGTATTTGAAAACGTACGCTATAACAATTCTGATGAAAACCAAAAAATAACTGCAGAGGATCTGATACAACTACAACTAGAAACTGTTTTACACAAAAAAAATCCTTTTTATTAGAGAAAAACCAACAGCCCCGGATTTGTACAATAGTAAACTTGCACTGGAGTGCTTTCGCCCAAATAGACGAAACAGCCTTAAGTAATTCTCGTTGATATTGTAAAATCTCTTACCAGGCGATTTGAAATTTTTTTATGTCAAGGACAAAAGATCACTGTTCCAAAATTGTTGAAGGTTGCAAGCAGCACGTCACACATAAATGTAATTCAGGTTAGTTTTTAAGATTCCAAGATTAAGAGAAGTTAATTAAATAATAAAAGCCAACAGAGTTTCATGTTCATGTTCAATATGAATTTATTTTATTACACATTAAATTGCAATTTTGCAATATGTAACTTTAACACATCTGTTTACAAAGTTGCTTCAATGCAAATGTATTTTCGGACGTGTTATAATAACACAAACCGACACTAGATGACGCAACACTTGTTGGTCGTATATAAGGTTCCCTATAGAAATTGTAGTCGACAGAGCGCATTTGTTCAATTGTGAACTTATAATCCTGAAAAGTCCCAAAAGGACGAAACAGCTGCCGATTGATTTGCGGTGTTTGTTTGCTATTGTACAATATCTTGCGAACTTACAACAAGCGATTTAAGATTTTTATTTATACTCACACTTAGTTGGCTATAATAGTCAAAGGATCGAGTTATATAACTGCTTACACTACACTAGATATCGCAACACTTATTTGCATTTTTGTTATGTCATCCTTTTCTTCTGTTTTTTTTATAGTTTCCATCTCTTCGTGTGTAAATTATTTTCTGAGCTGTTTGTTGACCTATATATTAATCTAAAAATTTTTTATATTGGCGTAACTCATCGATTCATCTGTTTCATCTATTTTTGGACTTAGTCCAACTCTATTATTAATTTTTTTGTTGTCTTTATACTTTTTATTTTATTTGTTATCTCTGCATTCCTGACTTGAAATTTTAATAATATTATTAAAACTTTTACTGCTTATAGATTCTACTACTTTTGTGTTTCATTACACCTTGTTTTTAAGTTGGGGCTACTCTTGGTCAAAGTTTGTTGTATTTTTTCATTAAATAATCGTGTCACCACTGTTTGGTGAAAATTATTTTTTTTAAGCGTACATTATTTTGGTCTTGTTGAAGTATTTGTTTTAAGTGGTTTGTACTGTATTTTAAGTATATTTTGTTTGCGTTAAATAGCACGTATGTTTTCGTTCCCAAATCCCTGCAATATTTATTTCTTTTGTTTTTTCAAATATTTAAATCCGTCGTGCCTACAATTAAGCTTGAAAGAAATAATTATTTCGATACTTTTTATCAAAGGTTCTCGTAGAACTCATAGCCACATTACGCCGTTTTGTTACGCTGACTCAATAAATTCTTTGTTTATTCCATGACAGAGCGTGTAAATCGTAATGTTTTTATGTGTAAATTTGATATATATTTTGGTCTAGACTCTGCCGTAAAATTATATCCCACGGTTAATTTTGTAGGTTTTCTTTTGTGTGTGTAGAAATTGAGAGAAGGGAAGTGAACTCTAAGTTTGTATATTTATGTTTTTAAGATCAATTCATAAACAGATTCAGAGGTACGATGTAACTAAAAACAAGTACAAAACTGTAACGGATCATAATTTTTATATTTAACAATCGCTTAATATTGAACAGTGTGCGTAAAGTACTACGTGTACAAACTAATAAAAGAGATTTGTATGCGTGTGTTAAAGTTATATTAATGATTAGAATAAGAAACCATTCGGTTCGCAAAAATAAAAGACGTTCCGTTTGACTAAGGTCAAAACAACGCTTGCAAACAATTCAAGTTTTCCTTATACCTGCCAATTAATTATAGTAATGCTATACCGTTTAAGGTATTTATCAATTAATTAGGCGTAATAAACAGTTTCTGTTCATCGGAAGAAAACCAAACAACTTTAAGTAAATTGATTGTTTACTCTGGAGAAGTACCGTATATTGTACTGGGTGCGCATTTAAGGGTAAACCAATTAAGTAGAACGTCCATGTACATTTTTTTTGTTTGTTGTTTGAAATTAAACTAATTGAGCCGCGGGTTGTAAATTTCAAGTTTGATGCTAAAGTAGTATTTTTTTTGTTTTGTGTCATTTTTTAAAAACGTTTCCTTTTAAGTGTTTACTTTTTTCTCGGATTTTTAGTAAGCATTTGTTGTGCATCTAGAAAAGATCTGGGTGGCGCCTAATAAAACCAAGAATCTAACGCGTGATAAGGATTTTTAGTCATCTATAAATATAGGTGAAAGATATTTTTCTAAACCCACCTCTCACCGTTAAGTTAATATGGCACTTTGGGACGCCGTGTTGCTATTTGAATTTTCATACCACAACAAACTATTTTACAAAGATTAGATAATTAAAAATCTGTTGGTCACAATTTTTAATTTAAAATACATAGTTTCACTTGAAATAATTTCGTACTTCTTCTTTTTTTTTGTTTTTAATTCATCTGACGCTGAACAAATTATGCAAAATCAGAAGGTCACAAAGCTTTGAACTGTTTGAACAATCGTTCAACCGATGCTGGGATAACAATTGATTTTTTTTGGTAAAGTTATCGGATCTATTAAATTACATTACAATAGAAATACATTGATAAAATTAAAACAAAATAAAATTGCAACAATGTATGTAAGTGAATTGCAAATTAATAATGGTAATACATTTTTTTACTCGTACTTTCTAAAACTTAAATTTAAATATTAATGGTTAATGTTATCGATGTGCTTATTGTGTTTCATTATGTGTAGCTAACAACAACCCAATTAAATTTTACTTTGTAACATTTTAAACAGATGTCCTTATAATTTTCCGTTTAATTTGAGGTTTTATTTTACACGTTCTAGGCCTTAACATCGACCTTTATTTATTTTGGAAGGTTTTATATTTTATTATTTGAAGATGCAGAACGTAAGCCGTACTGAAAATTACATACCTAGGTATAATATTGTATAAAACCCCAATTTCTAGAACACTATAATTGCATTAGTTAGTAAAATTTGAAGCATGAAGTAAATGTAGGTAAGTATAAAATTTAATTGACGTAGAAATATATTTTGATGCTACATAAACGTTACTTCTCCGGTACAGCATCCGTTATATTAATGTTTAATTGTCAGTTGATTCTAGAAAAGCCGATGTAAATTTTCCATGGTCACTTTGTAAAGTGAGTATTTAACACAATTTAGGAATGAAATGTGTTTTTATGTTTATATTTATTTTTAAATTTAAGTGTTTGTTAACTCAAATCGATAGTGATTAATCCTTAAACAAACTTTTTTATTTGAATACAAGTAATTTTGTGGTTTTGTCTGAGTTTCTGTGGCTCTTCATTGATCCTGATGAGCTTTAACATTACTAATCGTACAATTAACAACTGTTTTCGTCGACTAGTAATAAATAACATGAATTAAGTCAAATTGAACAAAACATCGATGTTGTCGCGACAGAAAGGCGCAAAAAGCTTTCATTAAATTTTGTAGATGGAAAATTGAAAAATATTTTTAGTAAGAAAATGATAAATGAAAAACTAGTTACACATTAAATATCAATTTAGTTGTTTTTTTATTAAAGTGTTCGTCGTTAAATTTTTTCCTCACAATTTTCTTAGCACATATAACGAATTTATATTTGAAAAAACTCTGATGTAACTCGAGTACATTCACAATAGGGAATTTTTATTAAAATTATGTTTAAGAAAATTATATTTCATTGTTTAGTCATAAACGTAAAAAGAAAACCCCCAGTACCACAATAAAATATATAATGTGTTCAGATTTAAATATTTTCATTTTAAAGATATCCAAAACACAGTCTTTTGAAATCATTCTTTAAACGCGTTGCCATTAGTCGTGACGTCAACACACGTATAAATGGTGGTTTGCTTACGTTTTAAGCTTGATTCCGGTGGTCATCTTTGTGTTTATTGGAATTAAAAGCGGGTGTTTATAATTGTATATGACATCGGAAGAGTTTAAATAGGGTTGTTCGAGCAACATACCGTCTTTACATATGTTTATGGTGATAGACTTTATTAATAACGAACGATTCAATTCCGCGGAGATTAGAGGTTTAAAGCTACATCGTAAGTAATACCTTTGTAATACATAATTTACATTAAGTAGACACCTTTTATTTGAAAATGAATTTGTGCTTTATATAATTACTACAGAATGCCATTAAGTTAAATTGGCAATGAAGGATATTTTTTACATTCAAAACAACCATGCACAGAAATACTTGGCTTTATCGACTCGAGTGTTAATTGCATTAAAGTTATCGCTTAGATTGCATTTAAAACATTCTTTAGTCGTTACAGTTATCGGTTGGCATTGCTTAGTTTGTTACTCTTCATAAGTGTCCCTAATTACACGAGATGTCGTTAGACACACATTTCACTTATATTCATTGCTCTACGGAAGATTAAAAGACCAACCGCTTTCTTGTACAATTGTATACTGCACTTAAGTATACACCTCTGAAGAGCTCATAATAAGAGCGAAATGCGCATCAGGTGTTTTTTCGTGCGTGTATGCTACTGCACAGAAATACTTGGCTTTATCGACTCGAGTGTAAATTGCATTTAAGTTATCGCTTAGATAACGATTTACATTTAAATCATTCATCTGTCGTTACAGTTATCTGTTGGGATTGCTTAGTTTGTTACTATTCATACGTGTCCCTGATTATACGAGATGTCGTTAGACACACATTTCACTTTTGTTACATATAATGGTTATACATCTCTTAACTTTATGCTTAAATTAGGAGTTCCTCAAAGTTTGAACTTAGGACCTCTCGTATTCGTCATCCTTATAAAAGATACAAGTGACTGCACAGTTTTGCAATCGCAGATTTTGCACTTATTAAATTGGTGTGCAATAAATTCTCGTAAATTAAACATTAAACAAATGTCATTTCCTTCACCCGTAAAGCAAATTCCATTATTTTTTCATACTGTGTTGCAAACACTCCTTTACAACAACGTTGCAAATCTACTAAAGATTTAGGTGTCATCTTTGAGTCTACACTATCGTTTTCAGAACGCCTAAAAAATATAACAACATCATCCACAAAAATTTTAGGCTTAATTATACGCAACTGTCAAGACTTCAGGCACGTAGCTGCTCTCAAAACATTTTTATTTTGCACTAATGAGATCAAAACTAGAAAACTGCGTTCTTCTCTGGCAACCTCATTGGCTCTACCACCAACACAATCTGGAAAACATACAAAGAAAATTTTTGTTTGATTCTGTCATTTACATTAGATTTTCCTTAATAGATTTGACATCTGTTCCCTTCATCTAAGAAGAATTTTAATAACACTAACAATTCTACATAAATTACTACATTCCAAAATCAATTCTCCTCAACTCATCGAGAAATTAAATTTTTATGTACCTTCACACTTAACGCGCACGAAGAATACATTTTTTAGTTATGTTACCCCAAAAACCTCTATTTTATTTAATTCCCCCATTTTATGTGTACTTTAATCAAACATGTGACTTTTATGATTTCAATCATTCTCCCCTTTCGTCATTAAGAATAACATTATGACATATCATTTTGAATTTTTAAATTCTTATTTTTACTACTTTGTTTCATAGTAGTATCGGGTGATTTATTTAGAAATATTTTTTAAATTAAAAAAAAATGAATAAAAACAATTTTATTTTATAATGTTTATTATCATACAAAAGAACTATTCTTTACATTTATTTCTTAAAAACAATTGCTTTTAAATGTTGACCGTAACTACGGTTAACATGGTCCATTCTAAAGTTCCAAGTTTCAATGACGCCTTTGAGTATTTCAAGTGGTATTTGGCAATGACTCGAGTAATATTAGCCTCCAATCCTTCAATCGTAGCCGGCTTAACCATGTATACTTTAGAGTTTAAATAGTTCCAAAGGAGAAAGTCAGGAGGTGTTATGTCACATGGTCTAGCCTGCCAATTCACAGGTCCAAAGCGTAAAATGATCTGTTCACCGAATCGTTCTTGCAGTAAAACCATTGTTTCCCGGACTGTATGACTCAAATTTTGTCAAAATCGTAGACTTCAATTTTAGGTATCAAATAGTCTGTTTACATGGCGCGATAACAATCACCATTTACAGTAATATTCCAGTTGGCCTCTGTTTTGAAGAACTATGGACCGATTTTTCCACAGGCTGTAGGAGCTGTGTCGGACTAAGTCTTTCTATTATGAAATGTCAAACACTACTGAGGAAAAATACCACTTCAGTTGACTCGACGCATGCGCAATCTGCAATTAAATCTCCATAATAAAAGTACTTCTAAATGAATCACCCGATATAAGTAAATTACAAATGTAAATTTCCTGTAATTGGGTTTATAAAACCTGTTGGAAATAAATAACATTATTATTATTATTACCTTCAAATGTTCAACAACTAAATAAAGTTAATAATAAAAACAATATTGCTATGAAACCAACAAGTAATTCTACTAAATATTACAAAGACATGTTCAAGATTAAAATAACATAACAAAAATTAATTTGTATTATTTGCTTGATAAACTTACTTCTAGGCGAGAATAACTCACATAGTGTTTGCTTGATTTAAACACACAAAATTTAACTGGTGTTCCGCTTTGTTCGTTTTATTACAATCACTCTTATCATAGTCGCTTACATTATCAACTAATACTTTGATATAGGGTAAGTTATAATTAGGTTTAAAGTTTTTAAGGGTGTATTTCCTGGCCCAAAATATTTAAAAAAGTTCTTATCAAATTTTGTCAAAAAAGGTCAACTGTCGGAGTTATAACCGTTTAAAGATGGCGTCCAAAAACTGATCAAACTTGTATTTCTTCGAAACGACTATATCTACTGCAACAAATCTTTGAGCTCAACTGATCTGGCAACATATGTCATTTTGTTTGTTAGAAATATCTCAACTACGATCGTTTTTCTTTTCTACCGCATTCTCGATAACTTTTTGTTTTTTGTTTCACCGTAATTAGTTTTCTTTTATGATCAATTTCTTCGAAAACCGTTGGATAAAACGATTTTCAAGAAGAGTAACTTTTTATCTAGAAAACATAGAACTTCAATAGTTTCAAATCAAATTGTCAGTTTTTTATCGGATTACAAAATAGAGCCCAATATTTTCTAATACGCCCCTGGAATGTACACTTCTGGTTGTAATTTTCACCATGTTTTATAATCAGCTAAAATTTGTTGATGTAGATATAGGTAGTCGTTTTGAAGAAATACAGATTTGATCAGTTTTTGGACGCCATCTTTAAACGGTTATAACTCCGACAGTTGACGTTTTTTGACAAAATCTTTTAAGTATTTGGAGCCAGAAAATACACCCTTGAAAATTTTAAACCTAATTATGACTCACCCTGAGTACTAATTGACATTTATACACGTATTTCTTTTGTCATAAACCCATGGACCTCTTTACTTCCATGTGCTAATAACGAAACGTCAAACAAAAAAATACCTAATTGAAATTAATTTAAACACTGGCAAAATGAAAAAAAATCATTAGAAGACATAAATTGTAATTTATTAAAAATTATTTTGGGTAAATTATGCGAACAATACAATTATAACAATTTTCCGTCATAATATTTTGAGGTACTTGACACACTCGAGTTGAAGTGGAATTGTTGTTAGTTACTACATGATCAGAGGTACTGCTAATTAGTATTAGTAGCCGATAAATTGTTCATTCTAGTCAATACTTTCTCAGCTAACCCAATTTTATTTGATACAGAATCGTCTATATACTGTTCCCTAACTGATGTTGAGTTCCAACCTCCTAATTGTTTGATTATTCCTTTTCCGGCTTTTGCCAACAACGTTGCCGAGTACGACGAAATAAGTGTTCAGTGTATAGTTCCGGATTCGGAAATCTATACACATAAAATCTTGGCCCGGTTTGTCTATCTGTCTCTCTGATCGTCTTCTCCTAAGATAGGTCCCAAGTTAACCTGACCTTTGACCTCCAACCTGGAACGGTGACCTCACGTCTTTAATTTCAGGTTTGTTTAGATTAAGCCCATTTTCAAATGGGTTTGGTTACTCAGTTTAAGATAAATTTGGTATCGGTACCAGAAATACTTTTGGCGACCACTTGTCTAGTACATTTCCCATTTCTGTAAGACAAGAAGAAACGGCGAGTATCCATATTCATCGGACGTAAATCAGCATACTTTTTATGAATCTTTAAAAAACTTGGCGATCTATGGTTGTTGACTATGCATCTTTTTTTTTTTGGTTTAGTATCTAGTAAAGAGATCAGTAATGAAGATTTCAGGTCTTGTATATCACCAACTTCTACCTGAACAAGCTCGTGTTTCCGGCATGCTCCAGTTATCCCAAATATTAAAGCTATATGTTTCAAAAAATCTTGTTTCAACACTTCTATATTAAATAAATTCATTTACCTTATTCATTAAATATCTTTGATCTGGAGTTTGGTATATAAAAATTTCAATCTCTTTTTGGGACTTTTTGGGCTTGAATCCACCGGATTTCCTCTTTAAAAATCTACATAAACTTGAGTAATTGCTTACATCTGTGTTGTGGTTGGCTTTGATAGTGGCTTTAAACATGGAATAGTAAGATCACAAAGAAAAAGATTTTCTTTCTTTTGATAGATACCAAAAATAGGCCACAGTGACAGTTTGTGATAAAATACACCCCTTTAGATTTTTTGTAAACAAAACTACTGTTTCTTGCTTTTCCCGCAGCCTCATCATCACTTACAACAAGTAAAATTACATTTGTAATTGAAAATTAGTAGACCAGTGTCATTTTACTTTGTTGTGGAAGTATATACCTGGATTGACATCACCAAAATCCTTTTCGATGTTTTTAACTTATTTGTTACAATATCATCAAATCGAATCAAATCAAATGTTTTATTTTTCTAACATATCACATATAAGAATGTAGGACACGTCAATAGATATACTATAATAGTAAAATAACACATATAACATAACATAATAAATACAAATAAAATATATATCGTCATTCACTAAATTAAATAGCATCTCATAGGCAACATTAATACTATGACATCCATATGACTAACATCTGCAACATTACACTATTGTATCATTCATATATTCGTTGCACTTATAAAAAGCTTTCTCTGATAAAATAGTTTTCACTTTTTTTTTAAATTGTTGGAAGGGTAGTGATTTAATACTAACATCTAATTTGTTGTAAAATCTTATAGTGGTGTATAAAGTTGTATTTTCATAACTAATGTCCATTCGTAATGATGTATGACTTAACAAAACAGAGTATTCTATATATGAAAATACACGGTAATGTAAGAATCTTGTGGTTTATGAATGTATTTCTGCATGTTGTCCTGTATGGAATATTAAAAATTAGCCGAATAATCTTTTCTTGAATTACAAAAGTCACTTTTCCGTAACAGTAAATTAAATCTCTGTATTTTTTTAGAGCCAAAAAAATTAAGCTCTACTATCAGCAAAAAGCGCTACAATTGTCATACGAAGCCAATATCGCAATTTTTCATAGAACTTCTTTCATGCGGAACATTTTTAGGCATTATTTTCTATTGTTGTTGGAATTTCTTCCAGCAAATTTTCTGTCATTGTGTGTTGGGTACCAAAAAAGTTTCGTTTTTAGCGGTTTTGCATGCATAAAAACTCTAGGTTTTGAACGGGAGCGAGTGTAGCGCTTCCACCATTTAGCGTGTTAAATTAAGAGAGTGTGGTTATTGTAGATAGATTAATATTCTTTACTTGTTTTTCATTTACACATTACAAATGATTCTATTTTCTCGTTACACTTACAAAAAAATAATAATTTACTCAACTTTAGCTTTCCCTTCTCATCAACACTTTATTTATTCTTCTGATTATTTCCTCTTTTATGTCTATTCCATTTATTCTTATCCTCTCCACCTCTTCTCTCGCAAACCCCTGTTACGGTTTATTTGTAAACAAATTAAAAAATATAGCAGTGCTAGAAGACCTTACCGGCAGCTCCTCTTAGTTGGAAGTGGTCGTGGGCTTATTGAGAATCGTTAGAATGAAGGCTTTTACACTGCACGAAAAATTTATAAGGCGCCATCTAGGATTGCGTATAAGAGATGTTCTAGGACTACTAGGAACTTGTAGACACAGAAACTAACCGTACGTTGGTAGAAATATATATATATATATATATATATATATTATAGCGACTAGACTTTATCAACACACATATAAATACATAGACACACCAATGGGTAATATCGTTTAAAGTTAATAGCAATATGTAGGTACAAAGTAATAATAACTCACGAGAGCGAGTTAAGAAATTAATAAGAATTCAAGGCAGAAACGTCTAAATAGGTTAGCGTATATGAAATTTTAGCGATTCACCGAGTTTGCGTTGCAAATATTGTTCTGAATGTACTTGACAACAAATTACGGAAAGTACCGGACCTTGGCCGATTATTTAAATAGTTTAAAAGCGCCACGATTAATCAGATACTTGTAAAAATCTTTCTAGTTTACAGGCTTTTTACATAGCGCAACGGGTACGTTATTAAATACACAGCCACGGTACGTATACATAAAACGCAACTAAATTTATGAATGACATGCATAAAATAATTAACTTAGCTTGTACATATAGGAAATCTTCGGTGTTCAAACGTTCATTGGCAGATGTGACAGCTTCGTATCCAAATCCAGTACTTATTATCTAATGAAAAAAAGGAAAAAACCAAAATGGACTCCGTTGATAACAGTTGCTGAGCTGCTCACGAAGAACCAAACAACAGGCTTATCTTGGGTGATGTCTTTGACCAGAAAGAGGTTCCAGGGTAGCTCCAAATTTCAACGCTAGTGAAAATACCAGACTCAACTTTGTTATTCTATAATTTTCGATTATTATCCATGTTAGCATAACAATAATTAATGATCCACTTATTAATTAATTCCTAGTAGAAAACGGAGTACACATAAAGAGACCAGTGTGACCTGCTAATAAGATAATTTTCTAGAAAAAGTAAAATAAATTGTCGAAATCGGCAATCTCAATAACTAAAATACCCAGAAAAATACAGCACCCAAATTCGTCTGCAACCCATGAGTGTAAACACGGCTGTCTATACTGTAGGGAGAAATTGGTCAACAAATCAATTTTTAATTCCGAATTTTTGTTTACATGCAAAATAATACAGTCACAACCCTCCACTTTCATCATACATTTTCTTTTGTTTTTGCCCGTGCTTTCATCTTTGTTTCTTTACCTTTTTCTAACATTTATACAATATTTTGTTTTCCCTGTTTTTATTTATATCTTCTTCATACATCATTGCCCTCTTTCCTGTTTGTATTTTTAATTTTCTAATTTTAATTACTCTTTATTATGTATCCAGGTGTCTTCCTATCTAGCCCTAGTCTACATTTCCAACATCTTTCTGGTATTTGTTTCAGTTTCTCCCATTATATTTCTATTTCTTTTTCAAACACCGTTCTCCTATTCCCCACACTTGCTCCAATATTCTATTTTCTTTTTTGACAATTCTCTTATCTGTACCTTATCTTTGTTGCCGTATCTTATTCTATACAATAAATATTTTCATTCATCTACTGTTCGTATTTCCTAATTTCAACACATCTATTTTCCATTTTACTCTTTGCTTTCTTTTTTTGGAATACCATCATTTTCTCCACATTAGCTTTTAACCCAATGTTATCTAAATATGTTTTATAACCCCCTATTATGCCTCTTATTTTGTTGACATTTTTTTGCTAGCACTACCAAATTGTTTGCGTATGACCAAGACTCTTTCCATTACTACTCCTCCTATTTGACGTTTTAAATACATCTTCTATCCTCTAAATAAATGGCAAATAGAGTTCGACTAATTGGGCATCCCTGTCTCAATCACTTCTTTGTTCAGAATTCTTCTCCTATCTTTCCATTATTTTTCGTCCTAAATTTTGTCTGTTTGTACATTTCTTTAATTGCTTTCACTAGTTCTTCACTTACATTTTTCTTTCTGAGTTTTTTCTATAATATTTCTCTGTTTACATTGTCGAAGACGCTGTTGTCATTTATTTTGGAGTGAATTTCTACTACACTTCCCAAAAGGTTCACTTTCAGGTTTTTTAGATGTTCTGCGTATCATACCGCTAGTGGCCTTGTTATGGTATGTTTTCTGGAATATTAGGGTTTTGGGTGTTTGACTTCACTACTGTTACGGATGTATTTATAAGTATTTTTCTTTCTTAGGCATCATTCCTGATTCACTAACTAGGTTTTAGAGCGACGTGATTGAACAAAAACCTAATCAATACCGTATTCTCATACTGTATATCTTGTACAGTTTCATAGTTGCAATTTTCTAACCGATGAGCATTCAGCACAACCAAAATCAATCTTTTTGATATCATTATGGCCTTATAAATAATAAACAGAGATATTGGACCTGCACCTTATTTAGTAGGGGTCGGTGGTTTTAAGATGTTAAAGCGTATTGTTGCATTTATACACGAACTTAAATGCTTTTTCAAGTTGAGTTTACTATCAAACATCAATTCTAAAAATTTGTTAACAGTTTTCTGAGTCAATAAAAATAAACACACTTTGTTTTTTCTTGGGGAATACTTACCGAATTTTATGCCCAGTTTTGCCGACTTGATTTATTGATGATTGCAAGCAATTTTTATCCCGTGAGTGTCTTTATAGATTTTTTTGCAAATACCATTTATTGTTGGTGTGTTTCTTTGTGGGACTCCGTTTTTCAGTGTTTGTTTGGTAGAATAATTAACACTACTTCGTAATTTAAAATGTCAATTTGTCAGAAACAATATTATAAATAATTAAACTCTTCCTCTTATTACAAATTTAAACAATTTGTCAATGATTCAGAACGTCTATGTCATGTCAAACGCTTCTTTTATACCAAGGAACACTTTCCGAAATTTTTCTGTATGTTGTATTCTAGGAAGAACAAGTGATCCCTTCCTTCTATAACCCACTTGTTTGACTAATAAATGTCTGTTTTCTAGGTAGTTCTGAAGCCTTTTGCTTACCATCATTTTCAAATCTTCTCCAACTGGAAATACTAATCGGGCCATAACTAGAGTGCATAATTTATTTTATTGAACTTTAGAAATGAAATTACCGTTGCTTTTTCAAGGTATCAGGGTAAGTCTTAATCTCCCATAATTTATTATACAATTTTAATTAGCTGTTTTTTATATCAAGTGTCAAATTTTTGAGCATATTATTTGATATGGTATCCGAACCAGGAGCTGATTTTGAATTTGGTGAGTGCGTCTTCTAATTCTAACAAATCAAACGGTAAGTTATAATCAAAAATGTTTTGTGTATCAAATTCTATTAAAATTTTCTTTTGATTTTATTCCATTAAAACTTTGCACGCCTTTCTCAAAATGATTGCAATATTGATTGCATTTTGTTCTATAGAACCGTAGTGAGTCTCTATTGCGCTGATTATTTTAGAAGATTAGATTGAGGTTACCAATCTTAACCTTTTCTACACGATGGATCTACTTCTTTTTGCTTTTTAATATTATCTTCCTAGCCTTTGTTCTGGAATTTTTAAACGAAATAAAATTTTCGATAGTGGGATATTTTTTTATTTTCATTGAGTTGTCTCCTCATTAAACCAAGCGGCAGTATTTTCTTTCTTGGTCCATTCTTAGTGATTTGAGTGTACTTTTTAGTTGCAGCCGGCATAATAGTTTTTATTACATTTTCTTTTATCTAATGGAAGATTATTTAGAACATTTATTCTAATCAGCATTTTTTATGTTCCATCTGATAAGAACGGCTTCAATTATTTCTTCTACCCTTTACTTGATACTATAGCCAAATCGATTGTTTAAAATGTATTTGATTTTGTATTGAATTTTGTTTAGAACCTGTGTTTAGTATTACAAGTTCCTTTCTGTAAAATATGTAAATTACTGAAAGCTCTTTGTCTCACCAAAAATCCGTGAATTCTCACAAAGCGGTTCACTCCAACAGCAGACACGATAGCGGGAGATTTGCAAATAAAATCACAATTACCCATCTGATAAACAAAGAATAGTTTTTGTACTCACCGAGGGGTTCCACCCCTTATCTTTGTCATCATTCGGTTAACTAGGTCCATTTAATTATTCCATACAGTAATTATATAAATTAATATACTCTTCGACAACTAGCTAGTTACCTGAAATAAGTGATGGCTTCCCCGGAAGCTCAACTTAGTTGGCAATCCAATGACCAAAATTAGGGGCACCTAATAAGGCTACTCTCTTCACCTGAATCATGTCATTTAGGTTCCCCACCTAAAAGAACCACGACATTGTGTTGGACACTGTGCACCGGGGGTGAATGGTTAAATGTTATTCAAATACACCAAACGACCTTTTTGTTACCGGCTCACTACTGACATGCGTCTCCACTATCGGTCTACTCAAATTTCAACATTTTCTAAATTATATAAAATATAATCTCATATTTTTCATTACAGGGTGTTTCAGAACTATGAGATCAAACTTCTAGGAGTTATTCAGTGCAATAGTAGAAAACATTTGAGTAGAGAGACCCATGTCCGGAATAGTGTCACTACGGCACTACGGCCATAAAACGAGTTAAAATTTAGAAAAACGATTTATAATATGATTTAATGCATTTAATTTTTGCCTTTTGTACATGATATCATCATAACAATTGTTCAAAATGTCACTGTCAATGTTCAAAATTTTATAACTGATGATTTTAAACAATTTACCGGCGCTTGTGTGTTGTTATCTTTAAAAACGATAACAGAGATTGTTTTTTGTAGCTGCAATCCATATTGCCTTAGTTGTGCTATCGTATTTGTAAAGTGTGCAAGAATTTAACAAAAATTAATTGTTGCTAAATGCTATAATGGAAAACTTTACCAATCAAGAATTGGCGGATATGTATTTGGCATACGTAGCATCAGCGCTGTTGTATCATGCATGATACTGGTGTTGCTCAAACTATAGAAACGGTCGATTTTGAAGAAGAGGTCCTTTAGCCAGTTGCCGACAAACCATTAAGTAGCATACGTCACATTGCTAAGGATATGAATACGAGTAACGCTTCCGTCTGGCGGGTGCTACACGAGCAACAACTTTATTCGTACCACTTCCAGAAAGTTCAAGGATTGACTGCAGCCGATTATCATCCTAGAGTTCAATTTTGTCAATGGCTTCTTCATCAAATCGCTGCACAACCAAATTTTTTACACTATGTTTTATGTGTCGATGAAGCCTCTTTCACAAGAGGCGGTATTTTTAACAGTAGAAATAGCCATGTTTGGGACGAAGAAAATCTCCATGCAATTTTTCCTAGAAAACATTAGTAACGTTGGTCTGTCAACGTATGGGCAGGCATTGATGATAATTATGTAATTGGGCATTGTTACCGGCTTTTCCTGTAGGTAGTTCTTTCAGAACTTTTTGAAAATGTTCCAATAAACATTCGAGAGCAAATGTGGTTTCAGCATGATGGAGCGCTGGCTCACTTTGTTGTACAAGTACGTGAGGATTTGGCTCAGCGGTTTGGGCACCGTTGGGTTGCCAGAAGTGGAGCAGTTTCTTAGCCTCCTAGGTCGCCCGATTTAACGCCGCTAGATTTTTTCCTGAGGGGACAAGTCTTTGATCTACAAAACGACTATCATGTTTTTCGTAAAGTCCGCCGAAATCATGTGCGACGTTTAAATTGGTGTATTCAGGTTGGAGGAAGAAATTTTAAACAATTGTTGTGATGATATCATGTACAAAAGGTACAAATTAAATGCATTTAGGCAATTCATCGTCTTTCTAAATTTTAACGCGTCTTAGGGCCGTAGTGACACTTTTCCGGACATGGGTCCCTCAACTCAAATGTTTTTTACTGTTGCACTGAATAACCCCTAGAAGTTTGATCCCATAGTTCTGAAACACCCTATATTAAAAATAAATCTTATTCTATCTGACAGTTACTCTGACAACAAAACCTCCGCACTATATATTTCTATATCCCATTGAATTTGTCTACAGGAAGGCATTTCTTCTAAACCAGATGTAAATAAAATAAAAACAATAACATATAATAGATAATTATATATTTTAGGAAATAAATTAAAAACCGAAAAAATATTAAAATTTAACTTTAACATTTCATAGTTCAATTAAATCTCTTCTAGTGTCAGTCTTCTAGCGTCGAGTGTGCGTCATGTAAGTAGACATTACATATTCACATACATTCACAGG
Source organism: Abscondita cerata (assembly GCA_030710515.1). Classification (NCBI taxonomy): domain Eukaryota; kingdom Metazoa; phylum Arthropoda; class Insecta; order Coleoptera; family Lampyridae; genus Abscondita; species Abscondita cerata. The sequence continues at coordinate 366,042 of JALBCR010003291.1, read as the reverse complement.
AACTGTTCTCTTTGCTCCTATAACTTCCAAGCAGGTATTTATTTTAATTTCATTATAATTAAGATTTTCTCTCAGGAACAATGCAACGCTTCCATGTGCCCTCTCTCAACCAGTTGTTTCACGCCTTACTGTGGAGTAGTAGTAAACTATTAAAAGAACACAAAATTTTAAAAAATACTTCCAAACATTTTAATAAATAAAACTAATATTCAATAATTCATAAAAGATAATATTTTTGAAAATTATTATTCATGAAGATAAATTGAAATTAATAAACTTAGATTAAGAAAAAAATGTTAATATCAAAATAACTTTGTTAACGAGGATTTTGATCTTTATTAACTAATTTTTTATAATTTCTAATTTTAATTTTGTGCATTTGTTACAGAAATGTAGTATTTTAAAATTATTCCAAATGTGATTATTAGAAAAAATATGATCACAAAAGAATGATCGTTAAATCTGAGTTTAAAATACTTTCATGATTTGGAACAAACATTGCAAAAAAATTGATAAATAACAGATTTGGAATTTAAATCAATTTTATCTTTATTGTTAGTAAGAAAAGGTAAAAAGAAAAAGTTTTTTAAAAACTTAGAATTAAAAATATTTGCTATTTTATAAGAAATAGGATCATCTTAAGATGTGTTCTTAGAATTATTAGAATGAAAGGTTGGTAAATATTTTCAATTCAAAATTGAACTATAACTTTTTGAGTGATCGTAAAATAATATTAAAACAGTAACAATTAGAAAAGAGAAATATTGTCAAATATTTAAAATAAAACGATATGAAATGAAATGTGTATTAAAAGGGTTATTAATATTAAAAGAAGTAGCACTGTTCGTACTTGGTTTATAATAAATTTAAGCGAAATAGTTAAGTCTAAAAATAAATTCATTCGTTCGTTAATAAAAGAAAAATAAATATTTATTTTGTGAAGACGTTTTAATTTCTTTTACTAAAATTGAAATATATTTACCATTAATATTTTTATGTAATATAAAATAATATCCGTTCTTTGTATGACTACTTTCAAAATTAAGATTTTCAGAATTTTAATTAACTAGTTCCAAGTAAAAGTCTCCAACTTGATATATATTATTAAAAAATGTTTCTTTGATCACTGTTATTTATTTTATTAAGACAGATTATTAGTATCATTATTCTATGATTTTTATGTTATACATTGAAGATGGAAGTTTTCATGTTGATTTGTACGAAAGTGAATCTGATTTAAAAAAAATGTGTTTTGATAATATTTTTTTCGGGTAATTTTGTGTACACAATCAATTTACAATAACTAATTTTTTTTAATATTAATTCTCGAAGGGAATTTGTTAATAACAGTTATTAAAGGGGTCAGTATCACAAACAAAATATCGTGCGGCAGAGAAAGTTACTTCGCCTAAAACAATTTTTATAATTAACTGGACCGTTGACCGTGTTTTAAATAAAGTTCAATCAAAAAACCGATTTTTCCACCTTTGAAGTGTTTTTCGTGTTCTTTTAAAAGTGTCAAATTTTATTGATTCATAATTGGAAAAATATTCTCGATTCCAATTTTCAATGCGGTTCAACAACTTAATAAAGATGATAATATCAATTTCAAAGGTGTCGTCATATTATTAAGATATCGATGTCGTATAACCGCAAGTTATTATTCACTTGACTCGATGATCGTAAATATTATTTTTACGTAATCGCAAAGTAAAATGCTTTAAGAAGTTTTATGGTAATGCAAGTTCAATATTCTATACCATAAAAATTGAATAAAATTTTATTATTATTGTTACAATATATTTAGAATAAATTTATACATTATTGAAACATTAGTTTTATTGTATTACTTAAAACTACTGTCATTACACAATCACAACGTCAGCAACAAGTAGAAATTGAACTGTATCAATTTCGGTTTAAAAATTAAAAGATACGCATTAATTTTTATTACGTCGGAACCTTAATATGGCAAATGATGTTTTAACATCAAACTATTAGTAAGATTGATGCATGTGATGGTGAAAATCCCGCAGCAGCATTTGCAGAAATGACTTCCGGCGCCCCGGATATATCGATCGTTATGGTACAATTCCATTTATTGATGTGAAGGCCAATGCTGTTGCAATTTTTGATGAAAAACTGCAGAATTTAAATTTAAATCGTTGATCGTGCGTTGAGTAATATTTTTATTTCGATGCGGACAAGTTGCAGAAAAAAATCCGATCAGCAGGAAGTACATCGGACGAGTCCTACTTCATCACAGTTCATACATTTAAGGGCTACAAATTCGGTGGTAAAGTGGTTCCGGTGAACGGATTTTTTACTCCCATTACAAACAGGACAAGGAAGTAAACGATATCCTCCGCATACTTTGCATGGTGTGCAAGCATCCATACTCTAAAAAAGAAATTATACATAATTAGTTGTAATTGTGGCTTCAGGGAATTTTGTGTAGATACATCGTTAAAAGTAATAGTAGAAATTGTTAGTATTCTTTTTGATGTTAAATTAAATCGAATAAAATTATTTAAAAAATATTTCAAATATACATTTTTTTATGAAATCAACAAATCATAATATTTAGATGTATTTATTAATAACACTTTCTAACGTTCTAGATTACTATTATTTTTTTGTACCTATTTGTAAAAATTAAAAAAATTACGTTGCGTATTTAAATTAAACATTCTCTAAATTTACACTTTACACCTGAAAAGCATCAAATTGTTTTAAAAAAATCATGGAAAAAGTAATACCTACATTTTTTTATTTTAATTAAGCTTTTTCTGTAGATAACTTAATGAATCAATAATAATAAAATTTAACGCGCCATATTATTATTTTGCTTTTTTGAATTGGTTGAACTGAAACCTGATAATTATAGGTTGAGAAATTGGTTGTGTTATATAACATTGAAAATGTTTATTCCAAAACTAATCAAGCATGGTATTAATTTTCACCGCCAAGTCCGGTCATTCCCATCAGTTCTATTAAATTAAACTAACCTGAATGTAAAACACGCCATAACGTTAAATATGTGTTTAATCCTTTTAATTAGAAGCAATTATGGGTATTTGCATGAAATAAAATTGGTACATATAACTGTAATAGCTGATTTTAGATGAAGTATAATAGGATATGAATTAATGGTGTACGAAATAATAAGTATATATATATATATAATAGTAATTTACAATAATGAAGTATAATATTTTTTTTATATTTTACGAGATATTTTAACAAACTATTAATTTTTATGCAACAATAAGTTTTGATTAAATTTCCTTTATAATTTGAATATAATTGGTTATAAAAATGTAAAAGTTTAATTTGAATCTTTTTTTGTGAAACATTTTTCATCCTATATATTATTAAATACAAGGCGTTGTTGCATTCTGATGATTTTTTATTTCAACATTTTTTCATTTCATATTTGATATTAATTATTTTATAGAATTATACCAATTTCAACACAATTTTATCCTAATTTTACTTAAAATTTTACAAAATTAATGGAGGTGTTTATTTTAACCACAGATACTCTTCATACCTCCATAATTTTTCAAAAGAAAGTTAATTTATTTGGGATGTTTTGCTTCAACTTCAATTTCTTTTTCTAGTAGGTAATTAAAAAGTATTCAAATTGCATATACTATAACTAATTTTATTAATAATTAAACTTTATAAAATATATAATGGGCACATTTGATTTTTGATAACATTAGTTGTCTCTACTGTAAAATTAAAGTTCTACTAATTTTTCAAAAAATGTCTTTATTTACAACAAACAACATACTTAAATGAATAAAGTACTCTCAAATTAACTCAATTATAAAAGCAGCTACTTCAGTACAATCAAGTGAAAATACCACAGTTTAAGATTCATTAAAAAAATGAAATATAAAAATATTTATTGTAATTTGAATCGTAATTTTTATTATACAGGGTGTTGTTATATTCGACCGACAATGCTCTACCCTAGAAAGGTTTCGTAAATTAGTGAATTTTGATATAGGAACATGAACCCTTTATATGGCTTAGTTGCTGAAAAACAGGGTGTTGAAAATTTAAAATAAAAATAAAAAATTTGCAATAAATCAAAAATCCCTTTTTTCAAATTTGGTGACCAATATGCTCTACAAGAACTTTTATACCTCCTAGTTTTTACGCTACTGGAGCAAATCATTTTTTTTTTAATTCTCTGTTGATTTTTGGTCGAAAAAAATAATATCATTTTATGGTGCTAAAAAGAACGGTCTTGAAGATATTTGCTTCTAAACAAAAGTCTGCAAGTACTGACATATTCCAAATTATTATGTGCAGTGCAATATGCCCGTCAGCGTTTTGCTAAACAATTTGCTTTAATCCATACTATTAAATCGATTTTTAAAAAAAGTTAAGCGAAAATTGTTCAAGAAGTAATACAAACTATTTTAAAGGCATTTTTAATTTATTGAAAATTTTTATTTTAAACTTTCAACACCCTGTATCTCAGCAACTAAGCCGTTTAAGGGTTCATGTATCAAAATAGATTGTGGTTTTTTTGAAATTTTATAACTTTTCTATAATTTTCAAGCAATACGCAAAAAAAGAAAATTTGTTTTAATTTAAATTTTTTATTCAAACCAAGCAAAAAACTCGTACAAAATTTTTAATGTTAAAATTTGTACAAATTACTGTATCTACCCTAAAGTACGTACGATCTCAACTTTGATTCAACTTATTTTTGACATTAAATATTGGTATCTTTTAAATTTAAAAAGAAATTCTAAAACCAAATTTGATTGAATTGAAACTCTTATTTAATTAAGAAATTGTTAACCAAACGGCCTGAATTTATCGCCTATATACATATCTAGTCTGATACGTGCTTCGCTACGTATAAAGTGAAATAAAAAAAAATTAATTTTAACATCAAATTCATTTATTCAAACAAAAATAGTTATTTATGATATAAGTTTCATTTTTAATGCTAGTGTTAAAAGTAAACCACGTGATTTACTTTTAATTCGCCGCTATATAATATTACATTTTTAATTGCAGTATGCCGGGTAAAAATTTCAGTTTTAGTAGCGTTTGTAGAAAAATTATTTTATTAATTGCTAGCTATTTTAAAACTTAAGCCAAAACATTTAGATAAACAATATATTTTGAGCATGAATAAACAAACGGCTGGGGGTACCGACTCTGGAACAGGCAAGATAAAGTTGGCCATGTGAAAAATAAGATTCCTCCAACTTCACACCACAAATTTTAAATGTGTGCCCTTGGGTCTTGTCAGTTTTCGTTTTCTTTCTTTTTTTTTCCGGATAAGTACATGGGGCGATAAATGAAGAACCGCTCGACCGATTTTGTGCAAACTTCACATAAACCATCTACTAAATAGTCCAAACAAAGACTAAACATTTGGTTTGGATAGGTGAGCCCGTTCTTGAGTTATAAAATTACAACGAAAAGTGGTATTGATTTTTATATAAATAGATTCTTATTAAAATGAGATTATTCTTTGTTATAAAAAATATTTTTTAAATATGTATTAGAATTTAAATTTTTATTATTAGTTTTACTAATATGAATTAATTATTTTCATCAATTGTTGACCAATTTTCTGATTTTTAAAACTAGTTATATTCGTTATTTAAAAGTATGTATATGTACAGCTGAGGGCAACAACCGGCTCAAACCGGTAGAACACGTATTCGATACGCGTAGCTTTTCAGGGATGTACATTAAAAATGTAACATCCATGGTCGTATTAATCTTACAAAAAAAACTATTTTTGGATTGCATTTTTTTAACATTGCTAAGTGGATTTCGGAGGTTTGAAATCTGTTATGTTCAGTGTTTTGAATACTTGTTCATTTTTTTCAGTTTTTACATGTACTACCAGAATTTAAAAATTAACGATTCATCATTTACAAAAGTGCTTTCTAGAATATGAGCTATTACCAATTGGCCCCTGCTACCGGGCTGCGATAATGCTGAATAGCAATCACCCCAACTTATAAATTTTTTTTAACATTTATAAATTGACTCAAAAACGGTCTGATGCCGAAATGACTGGCGGCGAAACACGTCGATACCAAAACAGCTACGGACAAACGTCCCATTTTTTTGCACTTTCAGTATATGCATAGCCGATCATTAAATTAACCCTTAACTTGTTTTCCAATACATTAAGTATCGTCTAAATTAAATATGTTGTACTTTTATTTGTTGGAAAGAAATTTATATTGCAGAAAACCAGAAAAATTATATAGAGTCAAAAACTACTAAGACTATTTCACAATGGAATATTGTTCTTGAGCGTTCTACAAATGGTAGAAGTGGAAAATTTAATAAATTAAAGTTATATACATATGTTTAATTTGCAGTTCGCGGACTATACATATTCAAAGACTTGTATGTTTATCTGACATGAATAGTTTCAAGTTGGACTATAATGAGAAAGTAAAATGTGTGTCTAACAACATCTTGTGTAATATGGACACGTATGATTAGTATAAAACTAAGAAATGCCAACAGTTAACTGTAACAACTGTGAGTGTTAAAGTGCATTATCGTTATCAAAGCGATAACTTTAAATGCTTGAAACACGTGTGTCGGTAAAGCCAAAATTTAACACTCACAGTCGTTACAGTTAACTGTTGGCATTTCTTAGTTTTATACTATTCCTACGTGTCTATATTACACGAGATGTCGTTAAACACACATTTTACTTATGTTCATTGCTTTACAAGAGTTTAAAAGACTAACCGCCGTCTTATACAGTTGTATATCGCACTTAAGTATACACTTCTGATGAGCTCATAATAAGAGCAAAATGCTGCATTAGGTGTTCTTTCGTTGCGTGTGTGCTTCTGTACAAGAAATACTTGGATTTAAAGTTATCGCTTAGATAGCGCAATGCACTTAACACTCACATGTCGTTACAGTTAACTGTTGACATTTTTCTTAGTTTATAATTTCTAATGCTTACTTACTAATATTAGTACGATATTGCACTTTGTTTCATTCATATATTGATCCCACATAGAAAAAGATTAAATCAACATTAGCCCAATATTGCATAGCTACTTGGGTGGATAGTTTGTCACCGCCTCTGCTATAATCTTTTTGCCCACTTGTGACAAACTCCTTCAGAAATAACTATATTCAATAGAGATTCGCAGACATAAATTTGATTTGAATGTGCCACCCGAACCTCAAGATTCTTTTTCCACCTGGTTTATTAATTTTTACCCGTTAGCAATGTCTTGATAGCTTAAATTCCGGCAATTATGTATTTTTAGAATAATATTGTTTAGAGTATCACATGGTCGTTTTTAGTAAAAATTTGTTCATGTGCTTGCGTAGGTTTCTGATCGATAAAAAAATGTTACGTGTGATTATAAGGATTGCGACGTTTAGTATATATGCTAGCTTAAGAGTGGCGTTTACCTATACAAAAAAGTACACTTTTAGGCCTTTGCCGTTTTGAATCTTGGAAAACCGTTTTACCATTTATGAACTTGAAATTATATTGAATTATAACAAATCGCCTCACGACAAACTAGACCTTTATCAGCCTGTGAAGCAGACAGAATTTAGAAAAGGATTCAGTACTACTGACCACCTTCAAGCAATACATAATCTAATAGAGAAATGCACAGAATATAACATACCCCTGTACTTGACCTTCGTTGATTACGAGAAGGTATTTGACTCCATTGAAAACTGGGCATTCTTGGAATCACTAAATTATGCAAGAGTTGACTCCAGATACACTAATTTATTAAAAAATATTTATGAAAATTCCACAATGCACGTGAAAATTGATGATGAAGTCAGCACAGACAAAATACCAATAAAAAGAGGTGCACGACAAGAGGACCCTATCTCTGCAAAATTGTTTACTGTCGCTCTAGAGGATGTGTTTAAAAAACTGTGCTGGGAAAAAAATGGGCATCATAATTAACGGAGAGTATTTGAGTTATGTTCGCTTTGCAGATGATGTAGTTGTTGTAGCGAGTTCAATAGAGGAACTGCAGAAAATGCCTATTATAGTCAGGCTAAAAATGAATTTAAAGAAAACCAAGTTAATGACCCCTGAGCCATTGAATATAGAAATACAAGGCCAGATACTAGATAATGTTGAAGAGTATATCTATCTTGGACATAAAGTTAAGCTGGGAACTGCAAATCAAGGAGTAGAAGCAACAAGGCGCATCGGACTTAGCTGACCCGCATTCGTTAAACTAGGCTATATTCTAAAAAGCCAAAAAACCCCTATAAACCTAAAACAAAAAGTGCTTAAATCATGCATTCTCCCAGTGACAACGTATGGCCTGGAAACGACTGCGATTACAAGAGCCATAACCAATAGCCTTTCTGTTACACAAAGGGCTATGGAAAAAAGTATGCTCGGAATCTCTTTGAGAGATGGAGTAAGAAATACTGAGATTCGTAGCAAAACCAAAGTCACAGACGTGATGCGGCGTATAGCTTCGGTTAACACTCTGTCCTACGTGAGCGGTAACACGCGGCCGGCGCTGTCGGCGCGACCGACGCGGTAATCTCAAAGCAATGGAAAATATAAAGTGTGTCCTGCGTAGCAACTACCGCGCGGCACGAGCTGTGCGCACGGTTTTGAGTCGGTACAGCCGGTCAAAATATTTGATAATTCCGCCTCTGCGACGCGTCAGTCTTGTGCCGTACAACGACGTTGTGTATTATTAAGATCATGTCTGACACATTTTACGAATTGTTAATTAGTAATATTAAAAATACCCGTGTTCTTTGGGATATGAAACACAAACACTACCACAACAGACTGTTGGTGGACCGAGAATGGACACGAATTGCAGCAGATCTTCAGGAAACAAGTAAGTAGTTTGAAATTTATTTAATAATAACAACCGGCTAAATTAAAGAAATATTTATTACAAACAAAGTATGTATAAAAAAAAACTTTAAAATTATGCTTTCTTATACATGACTTATTAATGGACGAAGTGTGAAAAATCTACAAAATTTCTTCCTAGCATAAATGGCGTTTTTTGATGAAGCATTATACCTTCTGTTGGGTTGCATATAACTTCTGGGATCAATCCTAAAACCGCCTCTATAATTAACCAAATCCACGTCAGATATGCCTTCAAGGTCCTTAATGATATTATGTAGTAATGTTATGGCTTTAACAATATGTACAGCGTTTTCGACATTTGTCTCGATTGCTTTTGTAGTATTCTAAACTTGGAAGCAATTGCTCCAAATGAGCACTCTACTACCATTCTCGCACGACAAAGTCTGTAGTTAAACACATCATTTTCCTCTCCTTCTTGCAATTGTATTCGTGGGAACGGTCTCATTAGATATTCTGTAAGTGGAAATGCTTCATCGCCGAGAAACACGTAAGGTGCCGTAATGGTTGAACCAGGCAAGTTTGTTTCTTCTGGTATTACAATTGACCCATTTTCGATTGCTCGGCGCAGGGGACAGTTTTCAAATACTCCTGCATCACTGTCTTTACCATAAGATCCAACATTTACCATTATGAACTTATAATTTGCATCTGTAAGTGCAAGCAGACCAATAGAAAAAAGTTTTTATAACAATAGTACATTGATCCAGATTTCGGCGGCCGCTTTATTCTTATATGTTTGCCATCCAAACATCCAATGCAATTTGGAAATTGCCACCGTGTCCAAAAATCGATAGCAATGTTTTTAAAGTCTTCTGTTGTGGGCTGTGGCATGTGATTCTTCATTAACGTTTTCCAAATTGCTTTGCACACTTCAATTATGATGGTAGATACGGCAGTCTTAGATATCCTGAAGGAATATTGAAGTTGCCTGAATTGTATCCCAGTTGCTAAATATCTGCAAAAACAGAAACGCATGTCTAAAAATACTTTACTATTGTTTTAGAGCAAATGGTGAAGAATAAATGGAAAAATTTACGGGATAAGTTTAAAAAGAGTTGAACAAAATACCCAAGCGCCGATCGGGAGATGAAGGAGGAAACACCTGTAGGTACAACGGCACTTGGTGTCACTTTGAATCAATGCTGTTTTTGAAATCTATATTAACACCTAAGAAAACAGAAGGTAATATAGAAGATTCTGACAGTACTTCCCATGCTATACAGTCTCAGGAATATGAAACTCAACTTGGCATAACATCACAGCCTTCAGAAGCAATATCTGATGTAGAACTTGATGCTGACGAACAGGCACATCCTGGTACTTCTCTTTCTCCGCCACCAACAAAAGAAGTGACACGTGTGCCTCGACAACAACAGAACGATGACTTAGAAAATTTGTTACCAGGGAAAGACATCCCAAAACTCCGATTATAATACAACGGAAGCGAAAGGCATCAGTTAGAAAGGAAGAGAACCTAGATATAGAATTTTTACGTTTAGAGGCTAAAAGGTTGCTCTCCTAGAACAAAATGATGAAGATGACGAAGATGTAAATTTTTTAAATCGCTTCTTCCCCATGTAAGACAGCTTCCGTCCCTGAATAAATTGTCGTTTAGAAGTCAGGTTCAGAATCTTTTGGCTGCTGAAATATGTAAAGTACAGAATAATCGGCATGCCGATAATTCAAACGTCGGATCTCATCACCAGCGTTTGCAATTTTCTAATAATGTTCCCTCTCCTGCTTCAACCCCTTCAACCTGCTTCTCCGCACCAATCTCACCAGCCGAAAATCCTCAGGCATCAACTTCTGAATATCAACAATATCAGTTTGAAGTGCATAGAATTCAAAATGATGGTTTTCTTGCTCTTTAATATTTTGATATCGATTTTTAGTAATACATAGTTTTTGTTAAGTACTTATAGCGATGTGTTAACATACTATAAAATATATAATAATAATAAAGTAGTATGTATTTTGCTTACCTTAAAGTTAACATTAACCTCTCTGCAACTGAAATTGGGCGTTGAAAATTGGTTTCTGAATATTTCATTTCAGGGGTGATTGCTTTTACAATGTAGTCAAACGTTTCGGGTAACATTCTGCTATAACCGCGAAATAAAACTGGACCTCTTGGACAAGACCTCATTTTTTCGTATAAATGGTGAAATTCCCCGTACTTGGATCTTTCTAAAAATACAGTATTCGTCTTTTGTCTTTTGTTGAGCCTTTTTTTACGCAGTTTTAGTATTCTTTGATAGTATGTGCTCTCAGTTAAAAGAATCTTGCGGTTCTTCGTCCAACAAGACATCTTGACAACTGATGCAAACGCTGCAAAAGCAGTGTTGTTACTGACATGCCCATGATGGCACGTAGGACACACTGGTCGCGTTAACCACCTACGCCGCAGTTGCAGCGTCGGTCGCGCCGACCGCGCCGGCCGCGTGTTGCCGCTCACGTAGGACAGCGCGTTAAGTGGCAATGAGTGGGGCACGTTGCAAGGGAAGACGATGACAGATGGCCAAAGAAAATACTTAATTGGAAGCCGAGAACAACAACCCGGAGCAGAGAAAGACCACAGAGACGCTGAGCAGGTGATCTACGCAATGTGGCAGGTGAAACCTGGTGGACAGTAGCAAGAGACAAAGAAAGATGGCGTAACTTGGAAAAGGCCTATATCCAGAAGTGGATTCAAAGTGGCTGAAAAGAAGAAGAAGATATGTTGGTTTGTGTATCGACCTTCACTTGTGTTTAGATCGGCACCCACGATTGAAGCTAGCAAGAAGGGTTGCAATTGATACCCAGAGTCCCCTAACAGCCATGATGTACGTTCACCATTTAAATAACACGTTTTACGTCGCTTATAAACCAAGCAGCCGCATCATGTACCGAACCTTGATATCATGCATTTATACTCAATACCTTCAAGTCAGAATCGCGTACAAATTGACAATTAATTAAATGTAAGCCATGTCTATTAATATATACGCAACCTGGAAATATATTGTGATCGGCTGGTGGTGGATAAATTCTTATATGGGTTCCATCCATACACCCAACAATCCCTGGAAATTGGAATCTATTAAAAATTCTAGCTTTCACTCTTTTAATTTCTTGTATGGTTTGAGGAAATCTGATATATTGGTCGGCTATATTGAGAAGAAAGATATATACGATTTCATGAAGATTCTGACTTACTGAAGCTTGTGGTATGCTGCACACCTACAGGTTTTTGGTAACTGCCATAAGCAAAAAAGTTTAGAGCCGTAATAAACTTTATCACATCAGAAATGTTCGTAGTTTTTCGCGGAGCATTTATAAAAGGAAGTAACTCCATAAATAAATTTCTAGCCACTTCCCTTGTCAATCTGTAATTTTTTCTTAAGCTATTAATTTCTTGTTAATGTTTAGACTTTGTGAGTTTAATGTGAAATTTATCACATGGATCGAGTTGTTTTATAGCAAATTTTAATCAAACTAGACCGGGGTCCTTCCAGAAGAAAAGTTTAGAAAACTTTATAGGTCAAATCGACTTAGTTGTTTTTTTTGTGTTCATTCTCAAAGAAGAACCAAACATTTAAATAAATAATTTCTATTTCAGCAATCATCAACTAACTTTTTTCCATAAAAGACTGATTTGCAACGACTTTATACACAATTTATTTTTTTAGTTAAGTTTTCCTACATTTACACAGGTTCCTCAGAAATCAGGATTGCATTTATTTGTAACGCGTCATTTTCTTCTAAAAAAATTATATATGTTTCTGGGTGGTTTTGGCGCAGCTTCGTCTTTCAATGGTTGAGCTGACAGCATAACTAATTCTTCTCTGTTCCTATCAACAATGACAAACATTTGAAAAACTTTTTAATAACTAACATGTGTATGTCCAAACGCAAAACTTCGGTTATAGGTGACAGTAGGGTACAAAATTATGTACTATCTATCCTAGAATTGGAGCTTGTTCGTTCACAATGCTGGAAAGGTCAAACCATGAACAACAGATGCTACAGAATAGGAATTTACCGACAATCGTTCAGCTGATGCAATGAATCGTTTGCGAACGAACATTTATAAAATAGATACGTTATCGTTATTGATTTGAAACGATTCGTCCACTTTTTCAGGTTTTTTTAAATAAATAATTAACTTAACAACAAACTGTCTGTATGTTCGTCTTCTCCTACGAAACGGCTGAACCAATTTCGCAGATCGATACGTCAAATTGTTCAGGAGTTGACCTGATCTTTAACGTCTGACCTGGAGCGATGACCTCGCGTTTTTAATTTCAGGTTTGTCTAAATTAAGCCCATTTTCAAATGGTTTTGGTTACTAATAAATATATATATAATGCTTTATTCTTTCACGTGTAAACATGTTTTTTTTTAATATTTATTACACGTGTTTAAACCCCAAAGATTTTTATTTCAAATAAATAAATATATATATATATACAAATAATCAGATCATCCTTCTACTATTACATTACATATTGTTATTCTATATTTAAATTTACGAATTTCTTTCATTGTTTTTTATTACAGTTCATCTTTTCTGCTTCTTTCCATGTTTTATCTTTTTCTTCTAGTATTCTTCCCACTTCCTACTAGATGACCCCACCACGACAGTTGCTTTTTCTGTATAAATTTTAGTGTACTTTCTACTTCCAGTTCCTTTCTTATGTTTGTGTTTCGTATTCTATCTGTTCTTGTAATACCTTTTATTTTTTTTAGGTACTTTATTTCGACTGCTTCTATCTTGCTTTTTCCTGATCTGCAGTACCCACGACTCGCTGCTATCAGTTAATATTAGTCTATATATCCATTTAAAGACTTTAGTTTTTGTTTCAACTGAAACTTCCTTCTTACTTAAAACATTATTTTTTAGTGCATAGAATAATTTATTTGCCTTCTTTATTCTGTTGCTGATCTTTTGCTTCCTGAATTCTTTTCTCGTCCAATACTTCTCCTAAATAATGGAAGTACTTCAATTCTTTCTCCTTCAATCTCAATTTTCATGTTTACTTTTTATTCTCCGATTGCCATTACCTTTGATTTACTTTTATTATTTATTTATTTATTCGTATGGTACATTATACAAATATTGTATTGTGGTGTATGGTGACCCACAAGATCAGTATAAACTGTACAAGGGTGGTGACAAAACCGTGTGCAATAGTGGATTGGTTCGTCTTAGCAAAACATTTACTTCAAGGTTTAGGATAACGTCATCCGCGTATATTCCCTCCAGTGCCTTGATTCTTTGCACTTTGAAAAAAGCTCCCTCCTTGCTTTAATCCTATATTTGTGTTGATTTTTTTGATGTTTTTTTATTGTCTCTCACAACTGTACTAAGCCATTCTTATAAATTATTTGAATCATTTTTATAAGTTTTATGCTTACACGACTTCCCTTTAACAATCTCCACACTGTGCCTCTGGGCACCATATCAAACGCTTTCTCTTGATCCAAGAAAAATTAAAAACTATTAAAATTTTTGAATTTATTACTGATCTTTTATTTCTAAATTTAAACTTTACTGACATAGTAAAGGGTGTGATTTGAATGCTCATCCTGTTAACGTGTTTCGGTCTTTTTTTCAACCACTGCTTTGATTTTCTTTCTCTTTGTATGAGAATTTGAGTTTTACTAATTTTCTATATTTTTATATCTCCACCAATCTATAGCTAAAGTTTTAGTTTTATTAATTATAGTTAACCCTAGTTACTTGAAATTTTTTTAAATATAATTTTTTCTATTAAAGCAAGAAGGAACATACCTACATCGTCCAAGAAATAAATATATCCAAAATATAAAAAAATTTATCTCTACAAAAACATAAAGAAACTGGTAGTTTACCTTTGTACAAAGATATTCCAATATTGATTTTTTTATTACACAAAACGACGATGGCAAATTGTAACGAAAGTGCACTCACCTGCTCCGTCACATAAAGATTCTAAAATATACGGGCAAACTGTAGAGAAATCTGAACTAACAAGATTATTCGTGAAAGATTTACACTTGAATGTATTATCACAATACAGCTCAAAAAACTTGCAGCAAACTATTACAAAAAAAGTTAAAAAACATAAACCAATTAAATTAAAATCACACAAGCATGATTAGAATTTCATTCCAAAATTGAAAAATGTAGAGCTGGATTATTAATAAATTAGATTAATAATTAATTTTAGAACCTCCATTTAAAAATAGGATTGCGTTTTCTCTAACTTAACAAAAATAAAACGTTTGTTCGAAAGTGTAATTACTTATAAGTTTCAATTTACCAGTAGTCAAGCATGAAAATCTTCAAAATAATGTAAACTAACATTAAGCTTCTGCGGTTATAAATTCTACATATTTTCTCGTAAATAAAAAGAAATGTTAATAATAAATTTCAACAATAAAAAAAATTACAGGTCTCTAAATACCCTTGAGTATCTTATGTAAATGTAATTTTCTAAACTAAAATACCAACCTTATAACATTTTAATATTTTTCTCAATTCTCCAGTCTCGTTCAATCTTTCAATAGTTTCCACGTCCTGAAAAAAAAAAGAAAACGATTTATAATTCATTGTAGCTAAAATTTGAGATAATTAAAAGAATCTCGACGTAAAAATGACAAATACTTGTTCGCTTTTAAAAATTCAAATTAAAAATGCAGACACTTAAAACAAAAGCTCTTAATCTTTCTACAAAACATAGAAGCTTTTATATTTAAATGAAAAAAAGTTTCATTTGTAAATGACACTTGCTTTGATAAAATACGTTGTTCTGTTACGGTAAAATTATTAATTAGATTTTAATAAAGCGATAATGTGTTTTCGTAAACAGTTTTTGATAGGTTTCGAGCATGTCTCCTTTAAAATTTGATATTGAGATCATGATTCCTCGGAGTTTTACTGAGTTGAGCGTACGGAGATAACGTTTGCAAACAGTCTTCCACTTCAGTTTAGAAGCGCAAATAAAGTACAAAAAACATGGCAACGATCGAAAATATTTGTACGCGAAATTTTATTTTAAAGTGCAATTTCACAACAAAAAAATTTAAGGGTTTGTTTGAATTAATATAAAAACTTGCTGTGAGACTAGTTGGAAACCAACGAACATCAGTAAAAAAGACATAGTTTAACTGAATAATTTGTTTAGAAAATATCAACAATTGCCCGTAAATTACGTTGTGTTTTTCATGATTTTCTTAGTTTTATAACGCTATATAAAGGACGTTCACCTTTACTCAGTCTTTCATACCCCGTTGATTGAACTACAAAATATACATCTTTTACTTCGAGAATTTTTCAAGTTGCATTTTACCATATGTTTTCTGTAAGATAATTTACACATTAGATTATACATAATTTATAGCATCTGCATGAGATTTTTTCAATGTCAGACGTTGTATACTTTACGAACAAATTTATTTTTACACTCCTTGTTATAAAAATTTAGATTTTTGTGGATATTCAAAGTTCAGGTTGTATGTAAATTTATCTATTTAATGCACAACTTTCACCTACATAAATTAGTTGATATAAAATTTATGTTACATAGACAGCATAAAAGTTTACAAATTTACAATTTGTTATACGCATCAGTGTTGTTATTATTGTAGTTTGTATAGATTTCAGTGACTGTAAATTTGAAACAAATAAAATTTAAAAGAATGGGAGTAGTAAATAGAACCAATAAACTTTAAATCAGTTTCAAAATACCCAAAAAAAAACCTATTTATAAACTTCGAATGTAAATTAGAAATTACTTGAAACTTGTTTTCGTTATATAAGTCAAGCGTATCTAGCATGTTTCAATGCTTGCGGTCTTTCTTTTTTCGATATTAGTTGCTGTTGCGATTTGATAAGCAGCGCTATAAAAGTTTAGAAATAATTAGTTTGAAATATGCATTTCCACCTCTATAAAGTAGTTTTGTGTGATAAAACGATTTAAAACTGGAAATCAATATGGCTTAGCTAAAAATTTAGAAATGTTCTTAAAGTATTTGCAACAAATTTTAATTATTTTTGTTTTTACGTAATTGGAGTAGCAACTCTTATTTATTTATATTTATTACACTCTTAAAGGAAATGCGGTCACCAAAGTATTATTTATTCAAAATTTAAGTTAGTTAAAGAAGAGGTAATGGTTATAAAAAAGTGTTCATGGTATATGTATTATAAGTGTGTGTTTATGACGTATTATACCATGTATATATTTTATGATTTTTAATTTTAATTTATTTATTAAATGCATGGTTATGCTAATAATAATTAGGGAAACGTTGCTATTTTAATTATAACAAATTAAATTAAAGAATTTCTAACCGACTTCCTCTTGCATTGAAAACTTTTCGGCTGCAATACATAAATCACTTCTAAAAAATTATTTTCTTCAAGTTATATAAAATGAAACATATCTTATTTATTTATCGATGTCTTTCAAGCACATCTTAAAGAAAAAACACGGTTACAAAATTTTATAGAAAAAAATCCTTACATAATTACTTTCATTGGAAAAAATGGTGTCATTTCAGCTACCAAATTGTATACCTATTTCTAAAGATAAATTCCACATGAAAATGCAAACTTGTTGAGAAATTAAGACTGGTATTTGCAAAAGTGCGATTAAGTTAAACGATCGTTTAAAACGGCTGTATGAATATCGTTAAAGAAACTCTTCTGTAATAGACTCCTCTTAACTATCACGCTACGTTTTGCGATCCTTAAGCACACCATGACATGAAATTTACCCGTCTTTCACATAATGCTTGTATGAATTACTAAAAATAAAACTTCTGTTTCGCGTCTATTTGACGAAAATTTACTTGAAACTTCTTAACGATGTGCTGATATGAAATATTTGAAATATTTTGAAACTAAGCAGTTTATATAATCTTTAAAACAGAAAGTGTCAGTAAACACTAACTTTTGAAATGTGTATTAAATTACTTAAATAAATTTAAAAAAAACGCAAATTAAAAAATCAATTACTTATTAGTCCCTGAACTAAAATAGTCTTATTTTAAATTTTTGTTCCATTTTTAAAAATGAAACTAATTTTTCCATAATAACTTGTTCAAAGTAGAACCATCAAAATGCTGCAGCGAGAAATTGTGTGCAGACATTGTAAAATTTTGAAAAATGCATTAGAGTATATAATATTTGTGTTATATAAACCGATATCAATTATTGTTTGACATAGATGAACAGTGACGAAACACCATGATTTTTGTGACAAATGTGACAACTGCGGATGAGAAAAGTGAGATCCTGCTTGTAAGAAAATGATTGTCTCGGTACGTGTATCAACCAATTTTGAAAAAGAAGGATACCGATGAAATAAATGTCTTTTAATGTAACGGGTAAATATGATTTGGCCGGTTGTTTAGTTTACGGACTAAAATCCAAATTTCCTGAAAAGTAGAAAATGTTATTCCAAGAATAGGCGGTTTCCATATATGTTTGAACTTTCTTGGTGCGCTTGGGCGAATTATGTTTAATTCAGGTATAGAAGACTTGCTAGTCGAAGCCAACATATTATTGCCAGGGACTACCAATAAGATTATTAGTGGAGGAAAGGATTATTACAAAATAATACGTGCACATAATTTGGTACATTCAGCAGTTTCGAGCTGTACTGGGATCAATTTTGAGACTGGATTTTAGATGCTAATGTAGCCGATTCTCAGGTTAGTCATGTTAGTAACCTTGTGGAAAAAATAAAAAATCTAAAGCTTTATCTAACTAACGAAGACAGTAATATGATTGCACATTCGTATTAAATTATTTGTAACTTGATGAATGAGCTTGAACCATTACTACAATTATTTAACCAAATATATGACAGTAGTCCATCTGCCCTTTTTGGCTGCAATATATAAACATGGTTTGCATTCTGTAATGGTATATAATAGCAGAAAGAATTCGCGATTGGAAGCAGCATCTATTGTGCGTGGAAAAAATGCTTCCCTATATGATATCTGCAGGACATTATAAATATGTTTCGTATATTCCTCACTATCTGCAGGATATGAAAAATCTTGAAGAAACCGCTCCAGAAGTTCACACTGCTTTCATTGAGGGTAAATTTAATATCCATGTAAGAAACGGCGTTTTTAATGGTGTTTGGACAGATATAGCTTTAGAGCAAACCTACAACGAAAATGCTAAGAATAAATTGTCTCATGGAATATCAATGCAGGAAATCACAGTACAAAAGTATTTAAAGTCGCTACCCTTTATGTCCACGGTTTCTAACGAATTGGAAAATATGTTTCAATCAAAAAGAAATATTTTTATAAATAAAATTCATTACGATTCAAGCAGCGATGCACTTAAAATTCATACAAATATTTTAAAAATTAAAAAGATCTTAAACAAAATGTCAATCCATTTCAACTGGACCTAAAGGAGTTAGTTAATATTTATTCTGGGTGTATAAGCAAATCAAGCAATGTTTATAAAGCCGCAGAAATTGGAATGGCGGCTATAGTGGAGGCAAATAAAGAAAATAACAGAAAAAATTGGGATAGTAAAGTTAGAGCTATTTAGTGAAAAAGAAAAAACCAAAACCAAAAAAACGGTGCTGTCTCAGTTGTATGAGATTGAAGCCAAAATGTTAAGGAACCTACATTTTACTCGACAACTTGACGAGGAAGCAAAAATCAAAGTATTTTCTCACGAATGGACACCATATCCATCTTCACTTTTTGAGATTGATTCAGAAAACAATATTATTATGAAAAAGGGAACAAATCTTAATTCTATAAGGCTGTCCTACGAGAATTAAAAGATGTAACTGTTGAGCTTTCCTGCATGCCAATAGAAGAAGGTGGGACTTTTAACACAGCATATATAATAGATATGATGGCACTTACTCAGCGGTATCAAAATTTGAACAGCAGAAAATTTTGAGAATTATTTTTAAAATACCCCTCTTTAATATTAAAGTTAAAGCCTCAGAACTGTGGCCTTGTAGTATGCATTGGTGATCGTTACGATTTTGAAGAAAGCTTAAAGCAAACAGAAAGATATAGAAGATCAAAAAATTGTCATTTTGAAACATATGAAATACGAGATGAACTTGATATACCTGATTGAAAGAAAGTCATATCAAATCCTTACAATAAAAAGAACCCCTTGGCATATTTAGCACAAAAACTGATGAAAGAAAATTATGTTATACCTGACCAAATTGAAATCGTATTCGCAGGAATGTCAGAAGATAATGAAAGAACAATAAAATGCACAAAAATGGAGCATTTGTATGGCCAAAAGACTTTAAAGGAGATATGGATGAATTAAGAAAATAAATCATAACGAAATATTTGACGTCGATGATTTTATTAAATTTTATACAGTTTTGTTTAAGGTAATTGTCTCTCTCTACCTCTTGACTATTTTAAAGGGGTGCTTGCGTTTTGAAGTTGTAACAAGAAAAGCAACTTTGTGTCCGATTAACAAATCTGTATGTATTTACATATTTATGTATTAATTATGACATTATTTTATTATGATCACGTTTAACTATACGATATTCCTTTTGCGTATGTTCGTTTGTTTTAATACGAATATTACGAGCCATATGGCTGATAAAATATAACTGATCGCCATTGTCAAATTCGTTTTAGTTCGTTGAGTACGTAAGCTACATTCGTACCGTCAGTGCTTTAGCCGGTTGTCTTGGTACTATCAGCTCTATTAATATGATGCTATAGGAACTGCATGCACAAGCAATTTCCGCGTCCGTATTTTGCGGAAGTATAAACAAACAAAGAATGCTACGTTCGCAAGGAATTATTGTAACCTTGCAAGCTAAGCATCCCAACACGCCAGACGGTATATAATGAGGCGAACGAGTCAACAGAAGAGAGACCCAGAGTACGATACGGCGTAGTAACCAAAGTGACTAGTGCGATCCCAGCAGTTCCGCGTTCCTATATGGCGCTTACTCGCATTCCGCTCGCAGCAAACGCATTAACATTAAACAACTAACAGCGCGGTTATTGTAAGTTAAAATAAACTCGTATTCGCAAACTCAACGTAGTTTTCTCTGATGCAAACCGGCGCCTAGAACTAACCCCTAGCCGCCACAGTGGTGACCCCCGACGTGATGTATTTGATCAGAGAAAGGTCACCGTTCGAAGACTTCACCGCAGAATTCAGAAACAACGGTGCAACGTCTTATCCAGTGACGACCATCATCATATTTTTCGTGATCGTCCTGTTCGCCGCCAAACACTGGTAAGACTCCGACGCACATACGAGTAATGGGAGGTTCTGAATCTAAGGAAGAGATCATCGTGCAGAACGCAAACGGCAGCGCATCTGCCACCCTAAACACCGCCGAAACTCTCCACACAATCACCGTCGTATTATTGGTATTAATCATCATCCGGTTCGCCGCAAAGGACCTCTGCGCATTTCACAAGAGGAAGGTAAACCGCGCGGCCACCAAGCTCCAGGCACAAGCGACAGTGTAATCTTCGAGACGACATCAGATCACACTGGCTGCCGCGAACAAACGAAAAATGGCCCCCACAATCGCAACCGCTTCCGCGAACCTCACGACGCCTACAACGACCCCCGCAATCGAACGCGTAGGCGTACGCATCCCCCATTTTGGCCGGAAGACCCTCTCATGTGGTTCCTGCAAATCGAAGGCCAATTCGCTTTAGCTGGGATCATCGCGGACGAAACAAAATATAACTACGTGATCGCCAATATAGATACCAAGCATGCCACGGAGGTACGCGACATCCTTCAATCACCGCCGACCGAGGGCAAATACGACACCCTCAAAAGGAACTAGTCAATCGCCTCAGCGCATCGAAATCGCAAAAGATACAGCGATTGCTTGAAGGCGAGGAACTCGGCGACCGCAAGCCATCGCAGTTCCTACGACACCTGAAAAACCTCGGTGGGAGCACCATCCCTGACGACTTCCTACGAACCCTATGGCTCAACCGTTTACCGGCAACGATGCAGGCGATTCTGGCAACGCAGACCCACGACGACCTCGATAAAATAGCCGTGCTCGCCGACGCCGTAAACGAGACGCTCGCATTCAAAACGTATATACGTGCGACGCACGAACCCCCGCATGGACGCCGAACCCCGACGCAACAGGCAACCCGCGTTCCGACAATCACGACCACCATCTCGAAGCCGTTCCAATTCGAGAGATCGACATCGAAATTACGACCCCAATAACACTGCCACATGTTGGTACCACCAAGTTTTCAAAGGCCGAGCGAGAAAATGCCGCGAACCGTGTGATTTCCCTTCGGGAAACGGACAAGGCAGTCGATAAACGCGGCCAACGACAGCCTCAACATAACCCCGCGCCGCCTCTTCTTGCACGAGCGGGCCACACGACAAAAGATTCCTAGTGGACACCGGCGCGGACGTCTCAGTTTTTCCCCGCAAGTTAGTTAACGGACCACGACACAAAACATCATACGAGCTGACAGCAGCGAACGGATCCAACATCGCGACATATGGTTTCATAACCCTCAGCCTCAATTTAGGCTTACGACGATCTTTCACCTGGCGTTTTATAATAGCAGACGTAACGAACCCCATAATCGGAGCCGACTTTCTGCACCACTACGCCTTGCTGGTGGACATCCACAACAATAGGATCACCGACCCGTTAACAAACATATCACGAGCCACTGGAGTGACCTCAGACCACGAACGGCCTACGATACGCGAAATCTCAGGGACGACACCGTTCCACGAAATTCTCAAAGAATTTCCCGAGATCACGAGACCTTCGGGCGCACCGCACGTGCCAAAACACGAAACGAAGCATTACATTCGAACCACTCCAGGGCCACCAATAACTTGCAAACCACGCCGCCTTGCACCCGACAAATTGAGGATTGCAAAACATGAATTCCAGTCCATGGTCGACATGGGCATCGCTCGCCCGTCAGACAGCAGTTGGGCATCACCGCTGCACATGGCACCGAAAACGGCCATGACTGGAGGCCTTGCGGAGACTACAGGCCCTCAACGCCCGAACAATCCCTGATCGCTACCCCGTGCCACACATAGAAGACTTCGCGCAAGGACTCCGAGGAAAAACCATATTTTCGACAATAGATTTGGTACGAGCATATCACCAAATCCCAGTTGCAAATGAAGACATTCCGAAAACCGCAATTACGACACCTTTCGGACTGTACGAATTCCCCTTCATGTCTTTCGGACTACGAAACGCCGGCCAGACTTTTCAGCGTTTTATCGACGAGGTAACCCGAGGTTTGGACTACTGTTACACCTACCTCGACGACATACTCGTAGCCTCCACATCCGAAGACGAGCACAAAATCCATTTACGAACACTGTTCACGCGCTTACAGAGGTATGGGATACTCATTAACCCAACGAAATGCCACTTAGGCGTCACGAACGCACGTTTCCTCGGATACCAAGTCTCGAGCAAGGGCACGACACCACTGGCGGACAAAGTGGACGCAATCAGGAATTTCCCCACGCCGACAACGGCCAAACAATTGAGACAATTTTTGGGCATGATAAATTTCTACAGGAGATTTATACCAGGAATTGCCGAACTGCAGGCACCGCTAAATGACCTGCTCAAACGCAACATTAAAGGCGCAAAACCAATCGAATGGCAGACCAAAGCAAACGAAGCTTTCGATGCCTGCAAAGAAAGACTGGCACAGGCCACGATGCTCGCACACCCCGAACCCGGAGCAACCCTTGCCATAGTCACTGACGCCTCAAATAACGCAATCGGAGCCGCTCTCCAACAACGCATCGACGACGACTGGGAACCACTCGCATTCTTCTCCAGGAAACTTTCAAGCGCAGAGAGAAAGTACGGGACCTACGACAGAGAATTACTAGCGATCTACCAAGCCATAAAACACTTCAGACACATGGTTGAAGGTAGAGAATTTTCTGTTCGTACGGACCACAAACCCCTGGTATACGCATTCCGCCAAAAGCCGGACAAATGTTCCCCCGCCAATTTCGTCACCTAGATTTTATATCCCAATTTACAACAGACATCCGTCACATCTCGGGCACGGAGAACGTCGTTGCGGACGCGCTATCCCGCATCGAAACAATCGCCACAGCCCCGATCGACTTCGAAAGTCTCGCAAAAGCACAGGCCACGGACAATGATCTGCAAACGCACCTGCGTCTAGGGAATTCACCCAACTAAAAAAGTGATTCTCCCCAACACGGACACAGCCGTATACTGCGATCTGTCCACCGCCAACGCCAGACCTTTCGTCCCTACAACCCACCGCCAGCACATTTTCAACACAATGCACAATCTGGCGCACCCGGGAACGAAAGCCACAACAAAGCTCGTCAAACAGCGTTACGTTTGGCCATCCATTGACGCCGATTGCCGACAATGGACACGCGCATGCATACAATGCCAACGATCAAAAGTCACGCGACACGTAAAAACACCTTTCGGAACGATAGCGAACCCATCCACACGTTTCGAGCACATTCATATCGACATAGTGGGACCGCTCCCCATATCGCAAGGCAAACGTTACTGCCTCACCTGTGTCGATAGATTTTCACGCTGGCCCGAAGCATACCCAATCGAAAATATCGAAGCCGAAACAATCACGCGCACGTTTTACAACGAATGGATCACACGCTTCGGTGTCCCGCTGCGAATAACCACAGACCAAGGGCGACAATTCGAATCACAACTGTTCAAACAGTTCAACAAACTCCTCGGCACCACACATTTGCGAACAACGGCCTACCACCCGCAATCGAATGGGATGGTGGAGCGTTTCCACCGCCACCTCAAAGCCGCCATCCGTTGCCACGAAACGAAACAGTGGACCGACGTACTACCCACGATTTTACTAGGACTACGAGCAGCATGGAGGGAAGACCTGAACTCATCTGCAGCCGAACTGGTATACGGCGAACCCCTGAGACTCCCTGGCGAATTCCTAGTACCAAAACAAACGCCCGCAACGGACCCGATAAATTACATAACGAACCTCAAACGCTACTTCGCAGAATTAAGCCCCACAGCTGGAACAAACCACGCCAAACCAAACACATTCATTTTTAAAGACCTACAAACGGCCCAACAGGTATTCGTTCGACGCGACGCAGTAAAGACGCCACTCGAACAACCGTACGAGGGACCATTCCCGGTTTTAAAACGAGGAGATAAAACCTTAACGTTAAAAATAAGGGATCGCGAAACGACCGTCTCCATCGACCGCACGAAACCAGCCTACGTAGAAGGGAACCACACGCAGACGACGCAAACTTCAAGGACAACCTCGCCCACCACGGATCATCAAGGAGACACCGCCTCCAAACGAACACCACACACCATAACAAAGTCCGGAAGACACGTTCATTTTCCCAAGCGCCTGCATTAAGCGCGCACGCAAAATAATAAAGCGGCAAGGTAAAGCATACGCAAAATTAAACATTTTTGCCCACCAGCTCCGTTTTATCGTGGATTTACCCACTAAGGGGGACCCATATAGGAACTGCATGCACAAGCAATTTCCGCGTCCGTATTTTGCGGAAGTATAAACAAACAAAGAATGCTACGTTCGCAAGGAATTATTGTAACCTTGCAAGCTAAGCATCCCAACACGCCAGACGGTATATAATGAGGCGAACGAGTCAACAGAAGACAGACCCAGAGTACGATACGGCGTAGTAACCAAAGTGACTAGTGCGATCCCAGCAGTTCCGCGTTCCTATATGGCGCTTACTCGCATTCCGCTCTCGCAGCAAACGCATTAACATTAAACAACTAACAGCGCGGTTATTGTAAGTTAAAATAAACTCGTATTCGCAAACTCAACGTAGTTTTTCTCTGATGCAAACCGGCGCCTAGAACTAACCCCTAGCCGCCACAATGCATTTCATCCACCACATGTCCAAGTTATTATCTTATCAAACAAGTAGGGTCAAGACATCCAAAAACATTAGCATTTATGCAAATATAAAACCGTAAGTAATTGAATTAAAAAAATTTTTTTTACTTAAAAAACAACTGAGTTTAGTCTAACTTTATTGTCTATGAAAAATGCCAACAGTTAACTGTAACGACTTGTGTGTGTTAAAGTGCAAAACGTTATCTAAGCGATAACTTTAATGCTTAAAACACACTTAAGTTATCGCTTAGATAGCGCTTTACACTTTAACACAAACAAGTCGTTACAGTTAACTGTTGGCCTTTTTTCTTAGTTTATACTATTCACACGTGTCCCTGTTATACACGAGATGTCGTAAGACACACATTTTACTTATGTTCATTTTGTATCTGATTGTGTATATAGATTTTCTTTATGCATACATATAAAGGTTTTGATAAAAAAATATAACTTTGTATGTAAATCTCATGTTCTCTTGAATATATTTGTATGTTAAATTAAACGTTTGATTTGCGCGTGCTCTTCTTTTATATGTATAAACAAGGGTGGTATTCAAATTTTATTTGAGTTTGCCAGTTTTATCAGTTGCTATTTTTAAAACCTATGTCAAAACAACTTTTCGTAACTAGTGACATAGTATGTAGATCATTGATTATAACAAATGTCACTTTAAAGAGTAAACTCGGGATAGATGCCTCACTAGGAAAGATGGCCTGCGACTATAACACTCATCTTAATTACTAGACGGAGTCAAAAGTATAAACTAATTTTTCATAAACTGGGCAAAACGACAGCTAATTGAAGGTAGTGATTTTTAATTTCAGTCCTCCACCTCAAAAAATTCTTACAAGGATATTTATCTATTAGTGTTTGACTTCCTATCGTCGTGTGCTACTAGGCTTTAGTGCAATATTTTAGAGGGTATTTTAGGAAAAGATTAAAACAGAGAAAGATACCCTTTTTCCGAAAGTCATATATTAAAATTTCCAGCATGCCGACTAAGTATAAACGTAAGCCTGCAATTAATTAATTCTGTACAAGTTGTTACCAATAATTTACCGGTTATTAACAAAATAACATCAAAAAAGGGAGGGGGGAGATAATTACTATGCATATTTATTTGATGCGTTGTCTCCCAAACTTTCATATTGAAAGACAAAAAATTAAAAAAACAAGAATATTTTAGATGGTATGCCTTTTTAAGTAGCAGCCTCTTATATATTTTTTATTACTCTGAAATATTGTTTCATTCTCGAACAGACCTAAATCAATTAAAATAAAGCAAAAAAGTTATCAAATTTAATTTTTCGAAATGCCCGAGGTTTTGTATGCATAACGTAAGTGTAAATCTTTACAAAGTGTCACTGTTATACCGATTTTCTAAGTGTTGAAAAGATATACAAATTATTGTTGAATTTAAAACACATTTAGCTGTCACACAATAGTTATTTAGGTAACGAGTTTGGGAAGAAATTTCTTCTCGAGAAAGTAATATCAACCTAACAAAAATTGCCCTATTTCCTCGGAAACTAAGAAACACCGCCGTGCGGGAAATGGAACTTTCCGTGCATCGAGAATAACCGGGAAATCAGTATTCTTAGGCTATGAGTACAGAAAGTATTAAAATTTTAATTTTTATCGAATGCGAGGATAATAGTAGAACTCGGAACGAAGTTTACGATTCATTTAATGAAACACATCCGTATTCAGTCAATCAACAGTCAGTAAGATAAAATATAAGTTTAGAGAAACTGGAAATGTAGATATTTCAGAACATGGACGTACAAGCGTTAGTGAAGACCAATTTTGATGCGTATGGTAGATAATTCTCATAATATTTCACGATTTATTCATTAAACAATAAAATTAGTCAGACCATTTGTACATTAGTCACAGTACTAAATAACGTTAGGAAGGAAAAATATCATTCGTACAGAATTCAATTTGTGCAAGAACTTAATCAAGACGATTCCGACCGCATCTTACACTTTTCTGAAATTATGATAGATTTATGTCAAGTAAATAGGAAATTTAGGCCGAAAAATACTCTTTTCCGACAAAGTCACGTTTTGTCTCAATGGTACAGGGTTATTCACTATAAATTACCCACCCCTTATTATCGTTATTATTGCTTGTAGAAAATAAAGTTATACATGAAAGTTGTATGGTTCTAACTAAATTTTCTTAAAATGCCATCAATAGTTCAGATTCTCGCCGTTTACAGGGCGCAACAAAAAATGATGTATTTTTTCAATGCAACACTCTGTATATTATTATATTTTTGAAGAGATCTTTTTTTTTCTGATGTCAAAAAATATAATACGTTGTCTTATATATTGAGCCGTTATTGAGTTATTCATCGTAGAATATCACCGTAACTTGATACGGAATTGTTAATATTGTCAAAGTAAGCCATCTAGAATGACAAATGTTGGGTTTGATAATTGATATTTTATTAATTAAATCACCAAAATCGTTTATAGTGAAGCAGTTGGCTGGAAATCCAAGCTTACTCTTGACGTCCTACCGGTGGTTTCATATGCTAACTGTGATATTCTACGATTAATAACCCAATAACGTCTCAATATAA
Organism: Abscondita cerata; assembly: GCA_030710515.1. Taxonomy (NCBI): domain Eukaryota; kingdom Metazoa; phylum Arthropoda; class Insecta; order Coleoptera; family Lampyridae; genus Abscondita; species Abscondita cerata. Next base: position 337,633 of record JALBCR010003291.1, on the reverse strand, counting down.
AGATTAAACATATTATATTTTTAAAATCAGAAAAAGATTTCTTCAAAAATATAATACCATGTGTTACATTAAAAAAATACTTATTTTTTTTTTGTTGGGCCCTGTATAAGGGCGTTAGTAACTGAACTATTACGGCATTTTAGGAAAATTACCAGTTAGAACCATACAACTTTTTTATGTATAACTTTTTTTCTACATGCAATAATAACGATAATAAAGGGTGTGTAATTTATAGTGAATAACCCTGTACAGTAAACTGTGAAAATTGCAGGTATCGAAGTCGGCTAAATCTTCATTGGATGGCAGAGATACATACCCAACGCACACATAAATTAAATGTGTGGGCTGGAATACTGTTACCGGGAAAAAATATTTAGATTTTTTACAAAATGATTTTATTTCAGCGCTTTCCTAACCATAATGAACCTGATATTTCTGAAATACCATATGGTATTGAGTAAAACCCTTCGCACTATGCGCGTTCTGTTTGAGACTTTATAGACAATTGTTTTCCTAGGAGGTGGATTGGCAGTCGAGGACAGATAAAACAGTCCGCAAGATTCCCAGATCTTACACCCCTTGTCTATTTATGGAGATAGTTCGGCCAAACTGTAGGTTAATATAGCACATAATTTAAAAAAACTGCAAAATTCTATTAGAAATGAAATACACAGAGTTACCCCAGAATGAATTTATTAAGTGCAAGAAGAATTTCTACACAGACTTGTGTATAGCCAAAAAAGTCGGTGAGTGGCAAATCAAGTAGCTGCTGTAATGACAAATTCAGAATTTAAATAAGAAGACTAGATGCGGAAAAAATTGAAAGTAAACCCAAAAAGCAAATCAGTGAAAAAAAACGGAATGACTCAAAAAGCAAAAGAAAAACACAATTTAAAAAGAAAATCTGAATGAGATACAGACACAAACAAAAATGTGCCTTTCCAAGAAGAAGACAATGTACCTAGTGGGGAAAATAAAACCAATTGTATTGCAGAATGTAATGGGCTAATATAAGGATGAAGATATCACATTTTTTTAGGAAATATAGTCTTTATACACAACATTTAAAAATAGCTCATTTTTGCATAAGAGCTTGTTACGAGAAACTCACTTATTTTTCATTAAAAAATTAATTAGTTTTTAAAGTTTATGAAGATGGTCGCCGTTGTCAACTTACAACAAATTAATTTCAACAAAACAAAGTTTGACCAAACATTTTTTGTAATTAGTGTCATTCTACCATACGGTGAATACTATCAACTGTAAATGACTTCTGACAACTGCATACCTTTTCTGACTTTAAATAAATCATGCAAATGTTTGTTGGTAAAAAATCCTATTAATTATATAAAAACCTAAAAAAATAAGTTTTTGAACAACAAAACGTTTTTAAAGAATTAATTTTTGTTAGTAGAATGTATACAGGGTGTTGCTATTCGACCGACAACGCTTTGCCCTAGAGAAGTCTCGTAAATTAGTGAATTTTGTTATAGGAACATGAAACCTTAAACGGCTTAGTTGTTGAGATACAGGGTAAAATATAAATTAAAATTTGTAATAAATCAAAAAATGCCTTTATATTTTTTTAAAAATTTGGTGACTAATATGCTCTTTAAGAAAGCCACTAGACCTGCACTGCGTACTACTGAACGATGTAGTTAAAGATCTAGATTTTTTCAATTTACTTTATCAAACAACAGTAATACGTTTAACCAAATAAACGGAAATGATTTTCCTCGAAAAAATAACCTGGTATTCTGCAAAAACATTATTAAGCAATGGGTTTGCAGACAAACATTGTCTTTGATTGGCAGTTAATTAGCAATGTGTGCTTTATAAAATATTAAAAATTTGGTCATTGTACCAACTAAAAGAAGAAATATGAGACAGTACCTATCAAAAAAAAAGTATGAAAGAAGTGAATGATTTGTGTTTGTTAAAAAATGATAGAATTTTTGAATATACAAGCGTTGCCCAGAAATTTATGCTATACTTTCTTTTCATTTGAAGTTACCTGTTTCCTGTTTCTGCCGACAGATAGCGTAACTGAGGACAGTCCCGTCGTTAAATTTCTCATTGAAGAGAAACAAACTGTGAGGAATAGTCACAAAAGTTTGTACGAAGTCTATGGAGCATCTGCAGTCGACAGGAGTCTTGATTCAACACGATAACGCTCGACCTCACACCAGTTTAAAGACTTCTGAACATATCACGAAACAGTGTTGGACAGTGTTACCTCATCCAACTTACATGGCCTTTACCTGGCTCTCTAAGACATCCACTTGTTTGGGTCCTTAAAAAATAGAATTCGTGGAATACATTTTGTAGACGACAAGGTGATTTTCGCAGTGAAGAAATAGCTTCAAGAAAATGATTGATACATGCCCTTGTGTCTCGCTGGAAGAGGACCTTAAAACTGAAACGAGCTTATGTAGAAAAATAGAATGTGTAGATAAAAGTTCATTATTTCATGTGTGAAATTCTCATTATGTTTTATAAATAATTGTTGACCGACCTTGTATATTACATATTTAAGCAGTAGAACTAAGGGCGCTCTAACTCTAACAAAATCGGTTTTTAACAATTTAAGAAAATCAAAATGTAATCAACGAATGTTTGATGTGAAGTTAGGGTTATCAAGAAATTTGTGAAAGCGTTAAATTAATAGTCCGAGAACCAGAGACGAATTCCTTCAATCATTTCATTTTGACCGAAAATTGTAAATGCTTTAGAAAATTGTATCATAAAGTCTTGTTAACGTCAGCTGCGGTTTCGTGGGTGGGTCAAGCACCAGTCCCTTCTGGATATCAGCTGACAATCTTTCCACCAAAAATACAGTCAGCTGACGCTTTTATTTATTCAAAATAGCATAAAAATTATTATTAGATAAATTTTTAATTGAGGAGAAATCACTAAATATTTACATGTATATTCTTTTCATATTCGTGCGATCAACGGACATATAATCAATCACTTTTTAGTCAGCTGACTTTTTTCTCAAGTTATTAGGTTAACTACAATTTGATAAATTTTAACAAGAATGAAGTGATTAAAAATTGTTCTTTCTGCGTTCGTGGGATGATACTACTGGTATATCCACCCACGAAACCACAGCTGACGTTTACAAGGCTTCTCAATATAACGCTCTAAAACATTAAATCGTAAAGCAGAGAGTTAGTGGCAATTGTGAAATTTAGAAAAAGACAATGGAAACATTATATTAATTCGCTAAAACTAAAAAATAACAAAATCAAGAAAAAATGTGGTAGAAGATAGTGGCCAACTACTGTTTTTTTTTAATATTTTATTAATGATCTTTCGCTTATAACCTATCAAACAAGCTCTCCCCTTTGGATTGTGGATTCTCTATGAAGGAAATAGAAGAAGTTGTGGTTTATATTCGTAATTAATTTTGTCACTTTGTTGAATCTTCTTTTGCTATTCACTTGTTTCTTTTAAATAGTGAAAATGAATGAAGAAACAACCACAACTTTCTTTCTTCTTTTTTCAAGAAACTTCTACAGTCTAAAGAAGCGCCATACTTTGCACTTTTCAATTTTTATTACTGGAGCAAATTCATTCTGAATAAGAATAAATTAAAATCTAAAGGCATTTTTGGATTTTAAATCTAACAAAATAATAAAGAAGCAGTAAGTCTTTCATAGAACGCACAAATGCAATTTTTTTAAAATAAACTTTACAGTCCAGTCCATTCAGAATTAATACAACCCGTGTAATTAGTCCACTGAAATGTTTTTAAATTCGCATTTTCTTTACCTTTAATGGAAAACGGTAACTTTCTATAGTAATTAATGAAAAATTACCTTATAAAGATTTAATAGAAATTATTATAAATCTCTAACATCGCATTGTATTAAATCCGGTTTTGTTTATTTTTAACAACTCATTATCGATAATTACTAACATTACCAATAAAATGATAATTATAATCGTTATTTTTTATTCGTATCTTAATAACGATTAAATCTTGCAGTAAAGTGGTAATTTTTAACCCAAACTGCAAAATAAGGATTTTTAGAAACCCTAACTTGATATTTGAGTTAAATTAATGAGTACGTATGACATAATTAACAATGTAATTTTATGTTGATTGTGAACACATATGAGATAATTAAACGCCAACACCGCCGGTGTACCTACACTAATTTTAAAACGGTAGACATTGAACCTCTTATTTTAATTAGTTTTTTGAACGTAAATTACTACACTCATAGGTTTAAGAACGGTTTCATTAGCGGTCTTGAAACGTAAATAGTAGTAAGGGATGAAACAGGATGATTTCATTAGAGCCACAGGTGCGAGGCGATCAATAAAATGGGGAACGTGTTTGCTCTGTTCACGTCTCACGTACACTTTTGCTGTATACCTTAAATTGCGATATTAACTTTTAGAATTCTATTGTTGAAGCTTTACAAAAGTAAAGATTAAGATTGTTGCGAGAAAGTGTAGAAATTGAAAAAAACGTATTTACGTGTATATGATAAATAAGCACGTGAACTTTTGTGCTACAGCAAGGTCGGTTACAATCTTATGGCAAATTTTATTATTGAAAAAGTGTTTTAAATAACGAAAGTGGGTTAAGAGGTTATTAAGGCTAATTGAAAGAATTCAAAATTGTAAATTCTACATGTAAACAGTTGGTATTGTAGAAATTTCGTGTTAAATGGGAGCAATACAAATAAAACACATGTACGCATATAAATTATTTATACATTTATTGAGAGTTTGCGAAATTGGAATAGCACAGTTTAATTTATATTTTAGAAAAAATTGAAGGTAATTGATAGAGTTTCTACATAGGCAAAAGTAAAAAACAAGTGCTTAGTCACAGTTTAGATATATTACATTCTCTACAAAAATTAAAGTGAATTGTTGACACAGCGAAGTAATAACAAAACAAATTGAACCTACATTCCACAGATTAATAATTGTAATACCGTTATTGAATTGTCAAAACGGTACAAGAGTATATTAAATGAAGGACAAAATTTAATATTCCTGTTAGTATTGAGCAATAAGTGGAGTAAGAAGAAAATATTTGTATTACGTATTAATATAAAAGAAACTAAAACAAAAACCTGGAAAAAGTGAATTTAGAAATAAGAAAATCAAAAATTTAGCTCCAGAAATAATAATTTTTCTTAAAACTAAATTGATTCAGTTTGAAAAATATTCGGTTACTTAATTAATATTTCTAATATTAGTAAATATTTTAAACATTGAATTTGTTACACCTCAGGTAATTTGCTTTGTATAGATTGTAGATAATTTGATTGTTTGCTTGAGGTAGAACATATTTTAAAGGAATATCCTTAAATCTAACTAATAGATTATAAAAATACCTAAGTTATTATGAAAAAACACCTTATTCAAAGATAGTTAGAATTGACTATGTGCATATACTCCGTTCTTTTATGAAAGAGAACAACGAATTGTTGGTAAAAAGTGATTTGTTTACGTACAAACGGAATATTCCGTATACAGGGTGGTGCTTTGAAAACGGGTCATAGGTTAATGGTTTTGGTATCAAAATGAAGCTAAAATTACTCCGTATAGCTGTTGCTATTAAGAGTCAGCTGAATTTCACGTTGTTTTCAAAAATTTGTCAATTAAAATAAAAGTAAATTTTGATAATGAAAGAAAAATAGTATTAGGTTGCCTAAACAATCAACGTTCCTTGTTTTTGACAATAAGCCTGAATGCAAAGTCATTAATAAGCAAATAAAAAGCTTTATTTCCAAGGAACAGTTTCGAATGATATTAGAATTAAATTAAATAGAAAGGTTACAAAAGTAAACATCAAAAATTACAAATTTTTATTGATGAATTTTCAAAAAGACCGTGTAATTCAGCTGATTTCAGATAGCGAAAGCTATACGGAATAATTTTAGCTGCGTCTTGATACTAAAATCATTTTTGTCACATGAAACGGCTAGCAGGAATTCGAAAAAAACCAGTTTACAATGCTAAAACCCGTTTTCAAAAGCACCACCGTGTATACATAAGTTTAAATTTTTACAAAAATTTGAAAAATGATTAATGAAATGAAATACCATTCACACTCAGATGCAGATAAAGAGAAAGTTCTCTAGGACAAATAGTATGAATAAAATATAACAATAAAAACATTGCTGTTTTCGATGTGAAGTTGGTTGTGAAAAATTGAGATGTGGATTTTGTGGCAAAAATGTAACAAAACCCGAACATAAAAATATCAAAGTTTCTCAAAAATTATTCAGTTACAAAAATACAAAAGTTAAAAAAAAAAGTCTTATACAACAAATTCGGAAAAAATCTGAACTGGTTCACACAAATCAAAGATCCTTTCGAGCCTGACTCCAGGTTTCTTGGTACAAAACCAATTTTGTAATACAGTAGATTATTATCCTGTTTCCATTGCAACCTAAAATGCTTTTCTAGCAGTGTTTTCACTTTATCAGCCTTTTCCTGTTTTACTTTCATACTTTGGTATTATAGTAGGCTAAAAGTTTTCAAAATGTCTATTTTTCTTTGTTATTATTTTATATTCGTTTTTCTTCCATTATTTTTTTTGCTATTTATTTAAACTACCATTTTTTTCGTCATTGTCGTGACTGGCGCTTGGACCGGTCCATTATATGTCGTCATGCAATGGCTGTGCTATTATATTTAATGTTCTTATTACCTTCTATAACGTTTACACACTTAATTAACATTATTACATATGAATACTAAGATGGGTAAGGGTTGGTATATTTACGTTTTAGTGGTTTTCCTGAACCTTGGCGCAAAATGCTTTGCCAAGACGAACCAATCCACAATTGCACACGGTTTCGTCACCACACTATACAGGTTTATACTGATCTTCTGGGGCACTATACATAACAGTTACATTACAATACAATATTTAAAATGTACCATACAAATAAATAAATGAGTAAATATTAATTACAGTTGCACTTGTAGACAGGTTCTCCTCTAAAATCTAACTTTCTTGTAATATCAACAAGAAATTAGAAATGCGTTAAAAATAAACACTAATAATGCAAACATACAATACTATCTATTAACACGAAAATATGCGGATGAGAACTTTACTATTCATAAACGCGTTCGGTTATTCTCGGCTTTCCCTTTCCCGCATATTCGAATTACCGCAGCTATTTTCATATCATGGCAGCATGGCATAAATTATTCGTGTTTCTTCTCAATTTTCTCCAAATTCAGTCGCGCAACATATTCATTGGGTTGCGTAATATTGAAGTTTATAAAATTAGCTTTCAATTGATCAGTTGTTTTCATTACTTTCACCCAAACATAATCACACAGTTTTCCCACTTCTATGACCAGCCAAATTAATTTTATATAAGCTTATACTAAAATATGCAATTTTAATTCAATTTTTTTCAAATTTTAACCCTGTAAGTTTATCTAAACCTCACGACTTTTGAAACGTCATGTATGTAACTATCAATTTAAGTCAGAAAAGAAGCGTCTTCACCGTAACATTACTTCTGACAGGAATATTTTCATTTCTTTTTATTTTTAAGATACAGTGCAGCAATATGCACAAAAAATTTTTGGACAACAAAACAAACGTAATTACAATAATTAAAAGTTTGCAGAAAAATTCAGATTTTTATATTTTTTTCATGTTAATACTCAAAACCAGTTTATCTATATGAACATTAGGTTTTAATAGATCCATGGTACGTCGCACGTTTTAAAATGTTTTTTGAAGAAGTCAAACCCATAAAAAGTATTATGTTGAAGTTTGGAGGTTTGTCAATGGCAATGGTTTTAAAATATCACCCAATATTCTTCATTCAATTTATGTTTTTTATAGATAACCATACGAATAAATAAATAAATAAATAGTTAACAGAATCATTTTTTTTTTTAATTCTTTGGAGTACCTTGCTCTTAAAGACCAAACAATTTTCAAACTCGAAAATAAACTGGAAATCGACTAGGAACTTAATTATCTACCAACAGGTGACAGCGGTCTCGCCACTTCATTGATAGTGATCGACAACTTCAAAATAATTTGTTGAAATCTATAGTTAGTCAGATGACGGCTATAAATTCAACATTGCAAAAAACAGTTTAACGCACTTTTCCCAACTGAATTGAGTTGAAATTAGCTATTCCTAGTGATTTTTGCAGACTCGCGTTTGAGCTACCCTACACTGTTGAAACTCAATAAGGCGAAACACATGTAAGTAAGTGCCGTTCGTGATTCTGTATCACTGACTACTAATTTAGCAAGAATTAAACATGTTGCTATAAAAGTGCGTTTAAAATTTTATTTATTAACAATAATTATATATTTCTTTAGTCACTCGTTTTTTTATAATAAGTCTTTATCTGCCAATATTACACAACCTACAACTGCAATATCTATTTTATTTTAATATTTATTTCTCTTTTCATCATACATCAACATTTTCAGTAGGTTGCTGTGTTAATTTATGTTTTTCCATAAAGCAGAAATCACTCTACAATCTAGAAGTATCCTGCATTTGGACCGAATAGACAGGCGAAAAGACGTACATAATTTAAAAACCGTTCCTATCTTTCATAAAAGAATGACATCAATAAAAGACACTAACACATACAGTACTTTAATTTTAATCTAAAACCACTTCTGGTAAAACTGAAACTGTCTTGGTACTGACAATTTTCCCAAAAAATTGTATTTTTACTTAGTGTTAGTTTTTCAATTTTTAAATTTTTGATTTATTTTTAATAAAATACTTTGAAAATAGTTTATAATGGCGCAGTTACATTTAAATCAAAAACAGCTGAGATGTATTTGTTTGTACGTTTTATGTTTTACAATATTTAATAAAAACATCAAAGTACCCAAATTTAAAAAATGTTTTCCTAACATTTAATACTTGTTTAAAAAAAGTTTTGGTACTAAAGTTTATAAAGTAATTCTTCTTAAATATAGAATCGTTTAATTGCAAATAAACTTTGTTAATATTTGAACTCATCACAAACACCTCAACGTTTCAAATACATACTCACATTGAAAACAAAATATTCATTTTTATAATTGGCAACTTGTGGAGGAGAGTCCTGGTATATTTCAAATTTCAAATTTAAAAAATATATCAAAAATTTGATAAAACCTGTTTCAATGTACCTACTTACAACCAAACATCTACCGATGGATGTGTAAGCTTTTTCAAGAAATCGGTTCTTATATAATTGATGTCAACTAATCATTGGCTTAAAAACGATTCCAAATCGCCTGCTGAAAATTTGCAAGATGTTGTACAATTATGAACAAACACGGAATTACGTTCGAATAGTCATTTATCAAAAATTTGCAAACAAATGTGTAAGTAGGTACTTTACAAAAAGACATTTTTGAGGCAAACTAACGGATGGCTTTATAAGGGTAAATCAAATATAAACGAGAATTTCTGTCTAGCGCACGCTTCGATATCCGGACGTGGGCTAAACTGCTCTCTGCGGTAGGTGTGGATGTCACGTGATGAGTGAACAACAGGTACACCCGAGTGTTGCGCAACGGATTATCATTAAATTTCTGTGAGTGTCAAACCCTCTAAAATTTTCCGTAGACTTGAAGCTCAGTTCGGGGATATGTCCCTAAAGAAAACCCAGGTGTATGATTGGCACATACATTTTCGGAAGGAAAGTCAGCTTCCTCGCACCAGTTTGGCCTTTGAGAACGTCTTTATACCGCAAACCTAACAATCAAAAAACTAGAAGTCATGTTTTAGACACCTACATTGTGATTAATTATTTGAAAGGACACAATAGTTCGATAAGACAAAAGTTGCGCTATAAATAGTAAGCAACAATAGTATCCAAATGTTAGTGATTTTTTAAATATTTAGAAAACCTGTGGCTTTAGGTCTTAAAGTGGTTATAATAGACGTTTTGAATTGGATATAACAGATTACACTTTTTCGTTACAATTTTTAAGATTAACCTAATTTTTTTAAAGGTTTACAATTAATTTGACAGCGCATCGAGGATTAGTTGTCTTACAACCACACCCAACGTGTGTTACCGTTATATTGTATAATTTTTTTCTTACTGCGCATGCGCCAAAATAACGATAACGCTGGAAACTGCTACTGTAGGTGACCAAAAATCACCCTAATAATATCATTTTTATTTTTTTATTCTTCGATTATAAAACTCATCGTGATAGATCTCATATTGCAGTATTGTAAAATCAATATTAATAAACTTCTCGAAAACAGGAGAAACAGACACCTTTTCTTATTCCTCTCTTCGAGGATCGGGTTGCTCTAGCATTAGATGCATGTGTATAATACGCATGCGGTATATTCAGCGGGCGTGTGGAGACCGAATTATTAAGGATGAGGAACGGAAAAAGTTTGTGGTTCCGATTACCTTCTTACAAGTGTATGCCTATAAAGACATAAGAAAATATTTTAAAAATTTATGACAGACTAGATAGCTCTTATAGAGGTAAACCCTGAGTCTCTTAACTGGCAAATAAGAAGAATTATACCACTTTTTTACAAGCCCCGGTTTTAAGAGTATAAAGTCATTAAACCAAGTCGCTTAAGCTGTAAAATAACCTTACTGACATGGATAGAATTTTTCTTGAAACTGAGTGGCGACGTCTCAAATTATGCTATTGGCTCCGACAATAACAAAAATTTTTAACAAAATTAAGCACTACCAAAGAATATTAACTACGGTAAAAAAAGCAACACGTAATCGATTTGTTTGTGAATGACCTTGAGCCATTCAGCCAAATAAGTAAGGAAGATCTTACTTAGTACATTGGCTTCCTTCCATATTTATGTTAGATTATCAATTTTTGAAGTCTGAAACTATCTAATTACAAAGGTAACTTTACGAATCTATCGTAGGTTTTAAGAACGCCACTGAATTTGTAGTCGACAACCAATATGCAAAATTGACAAGTGTTGCTTCTTTACAGCAGATGCTACATCGGGAGCATGTTTTGACAATTAAGCTGATGATGTTGATGCTTTTCACTGTTAAGCTGATGATAATGATATTAGCTTTGTATTAATGGATTACCAGTTAGATACATTAAACAATGATTGGGCTTTATTAAAATTTATAATTCGATTTTAAAATTACTTTAGTGTGCACTTTGACAAAATACGTCTCTACCTCACAGAGATTTATTTTTTGTTTCAAATGAAAGCTGTAGTTATAGGCTTCTTTTATTCAATTATAACAGTTATTTGTGTTTCACGGCCAAAAAATGTGTCTCTTTTAGACGAGTTTGAGATTAATACAATTAAAATCAAACGAAATCACACTTTTTGACAGTGGTGCACATACAATATTTTGGCCACCTTTATTCTAAATATAGTTTTGGGAACTTATTTTCAAAGATTTATGATGAATATAGGTAACTATGACAGAAAAATTTGTTATTAGCAGTCAAGTCAATATCTTTATGTAAGTTTAGAAAATATGATGGATGGCGAATCCCAAAAATGAAAGCGGTCAGAAGAAACATATTTTTCGGCCGCTTTTCAGTACTAAATACCTATTCACTTTTTTGTATGGGTCGCCTAAAAAATATATTTATTGTAACACAAGTAACAATAGTCATAACTTTAAACTTGAAATGAAGATAGCATTCGAAATTACATGTTAAGTTACATGTGTTATAATATATTGTTACAATAAACAATAAAATAAATAAAGCATTTAATTTCTAATTACGTAATTGCAATTTATGGTTATAAAAGTAATCTGATTGCACATACTAACCGCAACAGGTCTACGATGTGAGTAAATGTTATTAGTTTTTTATGTTAGCAGATTGTACCACATTATGCGGTTGTAATTAACCATTTACGTATAAGAAATAAACTAAATTAAGAAATAAGGAATGTAATGTTTTGAGAAAAATTAAAAAACTGGTTATTTTCAATTATTCTTTAAAATATAATCAATGATATAACTATTGTACCCATTGGCGTAGAAAACTTGAGATATAGGAGTTATTCAAGACTAATAGATAATAATTTGTTGGGATGCTTAAAACTTAAAACGATTAGACCAAATCGGATACTTCTTTCTGCGAGTTTCTTTGAAATTGCTAGACTAATATTTAGAAATAAAGAAAAGTCGAAACATTCTCAACACGTTTTTAGTGGAATCGTGAATGCTCGAAATTAACTCAATAAAAAAAATATTTTGGGCAAAACAAAGATTGGCGGGTCACCTAGTAAATTATAAGACAAATCTTCTTATATAGCGACTGCCTGTCGTCGTAAAATAAGTCTGAGACAAATTTAATAATACCTACTCCAAATTCTATTACAGGTAAATATCCTTGTAAGAATACCTTAAAGTGTAGCAATAAAATTAGTTATTAGTCAACGTTTTGCTCAGTTTTATGTGTGATTTATCACTTCTTGAAATAAGGGAGTGTTAGATGTGCCTTCCACGCTCTAATTTCAAGAAGCTTTGCTAAAGTTTACATAGAACTGGGCAAAACCTCAAGTAATTAAATATAAAAATATTTACTTTGTTAAGCATGAAACCAAGATTATCTAGTCCAGACGTGCCAAAAATCATAATATGCACTGGTTATAATTAAAATTTTTAAATTGGAATCAACAGTACTAAGAATTAAGTATAAAGAAACGGAATGATTAAAATATGCCAATGTTAGTTTTGAGGAAAATGGAAGAAATAAACTGGAATAAATAATTTAATAATTCTCCAAATTAATTAATTCATATTACAAAAATATCAAAAAGATACAGATAACAATAATAAAATATAGAAATTAAATGATGGAAGAATATTTCAAAAATTAAAGAAAAAAAATAAAATAACTGAAGTAAAGAATATACAACGAGATGATATGGAAATATGGATTAGGAAGTAATAAATACCAAAAATTATGCAAAAGAGAAAAAAAAGAAAATCTGAAGAAATGATAAATAATAAATTTAAATAAGGGAATCTAAACGCAAGAGTGAAAATTGGTATAAAAAATGTGTACAACCAAAAAAAATATTAAAATTTATTGAATAAAAGGAGAAAGAAGAAATTACTTTTAATTTAAAGAAAAATTAATTTCGAATAAAAATTTTAAGTTTTTATAAAATTTTGGAGAGGGAATAATGCAACATACAAATTTGAATAGATGAAATCAAAATTAAGGTTACTATGGTTTTTAATTGAATGATAAAAGAATATATTGTCAATTTTGGAAGATAAATAAATTCGAAAATAAAAGTTATTTATAAATACATAATAAATTTTATGTTTTTCGCAGTATATTTACATCGTTCAGCACGAAGCCAAGACTACACAGCCCAGGCGTGCCAAAAAATTTAGTTTTTTTTGTGTACGCACTCGTTATAATTATTAATTTTAAATTTTATTGTAACTACACTCACCGACATAAAATTCGGGACATGCAAAATTCAAACTAAATTCAATGTGCGATAACTCTTTCCTCCATTGTCCGATTTCAATGTTTTTTTTTTCAAAATGTAGATAATTGGTTCGGTTTTAATTAATTTTATTCAGTTTTCAAAAATACAATTTACGTGTTGAGATATACAGGAAAATAAAAATATGTATTTTTTCTTTTAACTTTGTAACACTCTGTAGAGTAATGTAGCTATTAAAACTAGACCGGATATGCATTTCTGCCAAATTTGATGCATTTTTAACCTTTTTGATGTTTTATGTTTTTCGGTGTCGTTATCGATTTAGGAGATATGAATTTTTGAAATGAATATAACATTTTTTTATTTAATCTAACTTTTATTAAAAATGTAGGGGTTTTAACATTTAGTCGTCTATGCATTCCTTTAATTAAGTTTTGGATAGCCTCCTGTGAAATATCATTCCATTCTTCTTCCAAAGCATTTCGGAGGTGATGGAGAGTAAATAGCTAGCTGTCCTCGGCGTTCTCTGATTGGTCTACCTAACATGTTCCATATATGCTCTATGGAATTAATGTCAGGACTACGAGCTAGCCAGCGCATAACATTTATTCTAACCTCTTCTAAATATTAGACCACTATTCTGGCAGTATGCGGACGGGCATTGTCATGCATAAAAACGAAGTCGTTACCAATAAATTGTGCATAAACAACAACGTGTTCTTCTAGAATTTCTTCAATGTACGAGGATTTATATTGAAAAATTCTTAGCCTACTATAGAACCAAACAAAATTTCAATGTCAAAATATTTTATTACTCAACATATTCTCCTCTTAATTGGATACATTTATTACAGCGAATCTGCAACGTCTCTAAACCTTTCAAAAAAAAATGTTTCTTCTTACTCTGCAAACCAGACCTCTACAGCTTCTATTGCCTCCTTGTTGGAAGAAAATGTACGACCTTTTAAACTTTTTTTCAGTTGAGGAAAGAGGTGATAGTCGGACGGAGCCAAATCGGGTGAATAAGGCGGGTGTTCTAGTAATTCAAACCCTAAATCACGAATTTTTGCATGGCAACATGAGATTTGTGTGCAGGGACGTTGTCCTGCAATTTAATATTTTCCCGTAGAGTGATCAGTAATATCGAATAGTAATCTACAGTTATTGTTATACCCTTATCCAAAAATAAATCATGATTACTCCATGGCAATCCCAAAAACTGAAGCAAGAACTTTTCCAGCAGATTTTGGACACGAAACTTCTTAGGTCTTGGAGAACCAGAGTGTCACCATTCCATCGATTGTTGCTTGGTTTCTGGATCATAGAAATGTACCCAAGTCTCATCCATAGTAACAATTCGGTTCAAGAAGTCTACATCGTTTTCAAATCGAGCGATGCTTCTACCCTTGCACGCTTTTGGTCAACATTCAGACATTTGGGGATCCATTTTGCAGCCATTTTTCTCATGTTCAAATTGACGTGAACCATATGATGAACGCGTTCGTATGAAATATTCAGTGCTTCAGATATCCGTTTTAGCCCAACTCGACGGACTGATAAAATCATGTCATGAACTGCTTCGATATTTTCGGGGACTGACAGAAAAACTAGCCTTCCCGATTGGTCATCATCTTCAATGGAAAATTTACCTCTTTTGAAGCTTGCATTCGAATTTTTGACAATCGCATACGAAGGACATTGATCACCAAGGGTATTAAGCATATCTTCGTAAATGTGCTTACCTCTTAACCCTTTTAAATACAGATATTGATAACGGCTCGATACTCCAATTTTTCGATTTTCACAATTTCGGTAGACATCTTTTTTCATTTAATTTATTGCGTGACTCTGGTTTACTTTTTTGACGTCAAACTTTACACTGACACTTCTTTGTACAGTTAGAGTTCCTCTGTCAATAAATAGAAGTTCTGTTCGAGAGTCACATAAAATACCGCCCCACACCATAATGGATCCACCACCGAAGCTAACCCTTTCGCTAAAATGACATTGTGCGAATCTCTCCCCTTGTCGTCTCCATACTTTTTCTCATCCATCAGGAAACCTCATGCGAAATCTGGACTCGTCAGAAAACAGAACTTGTCTCCACTCCTGTAGGTTCCAGTTAAAGTATTCTTGCAAAAAAAAGTCTATTAACTCGACGCTGTCTGAGGAGCTCTGGTCTAGTTGCCGGTCTTCTGGCCCGTAAATTGACTTTATTGAGTCTTCTTCTTACCGTTATTTCATTGACATCAACTAGTATACCGATCTCTTAAAACTGAAAGCCTAATAAAGCGATTCTCAATGGCGGTAGTAGCACGCCTTCTTCTAGATCCAGGTCTTCTACCATAACTTCCAGTCTCACAAAACCTTGCAACGGCCTTTTCTGCGCTAGATTTTGTAAAACCCAGTATATCAGCCACTTCTCTATAGGAATAATCAACATCATGCAGAGCAACGGCTCTAGCTGAATCTTCGGATGACAAAGGCATCGTGAAATAAAAAATAAATTTAAAACTCACTCACGACACAACGTCTTAAATGCTGGAAATGTTTGACAAAACTGTTTGACAAATCAGACCGAATACGTATCCAGGACAACTCATATCTCCTAAACCGATAACGACACCCAAAAACAAAACATCAAAAAGGTTAAAAATGCATCAAATTCGGCAGAAATGCATATCCGGTGTAGTTTTAATAGCTACATTACTCTACAGAGTGTTACAAAGTTAAAAGAAAATATACACTTTTTTATTTTCCTATATATCTCAACACGTAAACTGTACTGTACAATTATCTACATTTTGAAAAAAAAACAGTAAAATCGAACAATGGAGGAAAGAGTTAACGCACATTGAATTTGGTCTAAATTTTGCAGGTCCCGAATTTTATATCGGTGAGTGTATATGATTACTATTATTATTATATACAAAACTCAATTTCTTGTTATATGTGACACTGTACCTAAAACAATAAATAATAATAATAAATAATTTTAAATTAGAATCAATAATACAAATGATTAAGCACGAACAAACAGAATTATTAAAATATGTCAAAGTGAAGAAAGTGAAAGAAATAAATTAGAACGAGAGTTAGATGCTATTATTTTATTTTATTTTTTCCTTTTGACTTTCCCAGCAGTTTTAATTATTAGAAAAGGTTCATATAAGAAATTAAAATTGTTTTTTTCAAGCACCCTTGCTAAAGAAAAGTAATTTTATGTAAGTATAAATAATTGTATGTATATATTCAAGGGAGAATTCAATAGACATAAGTCGTTTTATATAAATCAGCTTTAGTTTTCCTATACTACACACCCACTACAACTATTGAAAGAAAAGAAGATGTTCTTAAAAAAATTGTAACCATATCCTTTAATTAAATTAAATTTTACTAAATACTATGCTTATGAGGTGTATGAATAACAAAAATAGTTGGGTGCATGCATTTATTTTGGACCTGCATTATTTATGCAAAAAAATAAGGCATATCAGGCAACAACTGGACTATAAAAACAAATGGAAAGGTGAAAGTGGTTTATGCTAAAATGCGCAATCATTTTTCTCTATCAGTTCTTCTACTCGATTTAAAAGGAAAATAAAATTTATAAAAAAAACCGAAATAACAAAAAAAAACAATTTAAACCATTCTTGGCGTTTATTAAAACAACTAGTTGCCGGTCATGCAAAAAATCTTGCATACACAGAATTAAGTTTTATTTTCTACAATAGCCTGAAAAACAAGTTCTAATTAATTTTCACGCATTGTCTTCTTCCTTTTTTCATATGAATTCTCCTCCCTTACTGCGGTAGAAAAGCAACAGTTAAAAAATGTCGAACTTTTTTATTAACATATGTAAATCATTTGTATATTGCATAGCAGTGTTGAAACTTGATTCTTATTAAACAATTTGACCTACAAGCACGACCTCATTCTATCGACTATTAATTTCTTATAGATGTACTCGGAATCAAACAGGTTGATGACCATCCAACTTTCTACACATATGTGGAATATTATTCACGGATGATGTGGTCAAAGATTATCGTAACAAAATTGCTGGCATGAGTTATTTTTCATAATTTTATTTGCCATAACACGTTTTTAAGCATACATTTTAGCTAATTATTCAAATCAGCGGAGGTCAAGGCTTAAAAATTATTTGTTTAATTATTTACGTAATCAATTCGTTTATATAAATGTTCATAATTATTAATGCCGACAAATTGTTTTATTGATTTTTGTTTGTTAAGGTCAAACTTTTACCTTCAACCGTACAAAATTACCTGTCACCTAATGAATCTGACACAAGTTATATGTTCGAACAATACTGGATAAGGTTGATCTCTCACCTAAATTTAAGTGCGCAAAGTAGTAATTAGGAAACGTTTATGTGAAGCAATAGAAAACACGCATGTTTTGTTGTTGTGTAATTTACGTTAAATCATGTCTCTTTCATCTCATACACTTACGTAACAGAAACCTGGAGCGTTTATTAGAGTTTGAGCTTTTAACGTTGGGATTTAAGATCACGAATTCTATAGCTTAATTTTAGACGATGTTGTCGCTTTAGTTGATTTTTGTGTCAAATTGGATTTTAAATTAATTGTCTACCTATGTCTTTTGTTACTTATTTAAGAAAGAGATTTTTAAGTGCATTTAAAGAAAAAAACTTTATATGAACGTATGTCGTAAACGTCTTAACTTTTGAGGTACAGGGTTACAAAATAAATCATTTATTATTAGTATCGGTAATACCAATATTTTAATAAAATTTGACATACTTTTACTATGTATTAAGAGGAATTTTTTATCGTACCGTACCATATTCTTTTTTATTTCCACCAGTGAAATTCGTACAGATTTTGACCTACCTATTTTGGCAGACATTGATGGTACGCCACTGATTTCTCTTAAAATAAAAACTATGGGACTTTTTAAACAAATTTAAACTCATGCAGAGAAACGTTTTTATTTTTTAAGCAAAAACCGTGCAACAATTTAAAAAAAAATGCTTTGAAATGATTGTAGATTTTGAAAATAATATTTTTAACAAGGAATTAGTGGAGTACCATCAATGCCTGCCAAAATAGACAGGTCAAATGGTTCCTTTTAGATATTTTAATGAAATTTGGCATGGATGTACTATGTACAAAAGCATTTTTAATACTACATTTTGTTATCTCTACCAGTGGCGTTCTTACGAAATTTGACCTGCCTATTTTAGCAGACCTTGATGGTACGCTACTGATTTCTTTTAAAATAAAATATACATAAAATAAAATCAAACTTGATTCTATCCGATGCACGACTTTACCTAACAAATACTATTTCTCTGATGCATAGTGATATTATCATATTAACGAAATTGTTATAATCATCATCATAATTAAAAGTACACCAAGATGGTTTCTCTGTTGTATTAATTGTTTATATTTGCAAAAATTAGTTTTGAGGTCAATAAAATATGGTGTAACAGTGTGCTCGTGTTTTAAATCACAACTCGAGCATAAAACCTTACTACACACTTTGTATTATAATAACTATTAAGCGAAAATCGTGCATCAGATTGAAAAAAATTAAAAAGATAAATTTGTTTGAAATGAGGATTTAAAAGAAATCAGTCGCGTGGCATCAGTGTTGACAACATAAGCAATCAGAATCTACAAACCTACTGCTGGTGAAGATAAAAAAATGTGGTACATTAAAAATGCTTTTGATACATACATACAAGTGGGGACCACCAACAAATTATTCTTAACACTAAAACGACAAATAATGTAAGATTGTACAGGTGCTCCAGAAACACGTACTATATCAAAGTTGGGTTATTTTAAATAGAACACCCTGTATTTTTTTTATTTTTAAATTCTAGGATAAAAATAATGTATGTTCCTTAACATGTCCCTATACCAACTTACATCAGTTTTTGAGATAAATCAATTTTACCTGATTTGCAAACCCTCCAAAAAATGCAATAACTTCAAGATAAATAAGAACAAGCAATTTTGCTTTACATCACTTTTCCTAAGAACTTTCAACATCCCTTTTGCAATATTCACTATTATGTTATAATGTACTGAGTGTTTTAAATACTACAGCATAACACTAACCAGTTAAATCCTAAATAACTTGCTTAACTTAAATGGAACACTCTGTATTTCTGTAGCTTGTTGTAATTAGGACTAATTACCTTTTAATCGGTATTAGGGTTACCAACCCCTAACTCTGATAGTTTTTGAGATATTTTAAAATTTGCTAGTTTAACAATTTGCAATTTAAGTTACCTGTGAGATATCAGTAAAATGAGCATTATCTTGCAAACATTTTTAATGTATAGGCCAATACAACTTTAAACATTAGCCTTAAAAAAATTATTTTCAGAAAAAAACGACAGAAATGTGCTCATGACTTATGCCCGGTTCTAAGAGTCAGTCAAATCACGCCCACCTGTCACAAACAACAAAAAAAAAAAAAAAACAAAAAAAAAAAAAAAAAAAATAGCAACACTTGTTAACGGTTAAAGTTTGTCAGTTCAATATGATCGATTGCAGTATATTTAACACATACCAAACCCATCTAGTAACTAAGACTAAAAAAAAAAAAAAAAAAAAATTTCAAGGTAACTACCCACATCCTAAATTGTTAAACTATCAAATTTTAAAATATCTCAAAACTATCAGAGTTAGGGGTTGGTAACCCTAATATCGACTAAAAAGTAATTAGTTCAGCTTTCAACAGGCTACAGAAATGTAGGGTGTTCTATTTAAGTTAAGCAAGTTATGTAAGTTGCTTGTTATTATTATTAATCTTAATTTGAAGTTATTGCATTTTTTTGGAGGGTCTTGAACATCAGGTAAAATCGATTTATCTCAGAAACGGAAGTAAGTAGGTATAGGGACATGTTAAAGAACATACATTATTTTTTATTGTACAATTCAAAAATATAAAAAATACAGGGTAATCTATTTAAAATAAACCAACTTTGATATGGTACGTGTTTTAGAGCACCCTGTACAATCCAAAATATTTTTAAAATGTTGTTTCGAATAATCTGTACGCCTTAAAATTTTTAATAATATTTGTCGTTTTAATGTTACAGGATAATTCGTTGGTAGTGCCCCACCCTGTATATGCCAAATCTCATTAAAATGGGTGTATAAAGTGCTATTACAAAAATTAATAATAAATAATTTATTTTGGAAAATTTTACTACCATGTACCTCAAAACTTATACGTTTAAAACATACGTTCATATAAAGGTTTCTTCTAAAAATAAACCTAAAAATCGCTCCCTTAAATATTGACATTCAAGTAGAAAACACCTTGTATAGATTCATGACAGAATCATTTTAAAATTATTATTAAAGATGCGTTATCGAGAATTTTGGCGCGAAGCGTTATACGCATTGAATCATGATTCGTCGTAGAAGTAAACACATGTTTGTCAAAGTTCTTAAACCTTTTAATTAAATAAAAAGATAAGCAATTCTATTTTTTGTAGAATTTATTGTAATTCCGTTCAATCGTTAATAGCTTTAAGGTTTGGTTGTCAAAAATCGTATTGGATCGATAACATATATTTCGAGAACAACGAGAAAATGGCGTCAGGAATTGGATGTATGAATAAATTATCGTATTTAAAAATTTTTGTTGAGTAGCAGAAATGGAAGTTATCGCTAGAGATGGTTGCTATCGTAGTTGTGTTAGAAGAATTCACATCGTTTGCAGTCAAAAGAATGATAAAATTCCAAATTGTGATGGTTGAAAAGAAACTCTTATCAAATCCAAACTCGCAATACAGAGGTATGAATTTCTTATTTGTTGATTGCATAAGTTTTGGAAGATATTGTACCCTACACCATTGTTTTGTCATTTATTGGCTCGTATAATCAAGAAATCGTGTTCATTGTTTATTGGTGTTTAATAAAACATAACCTCGATTACATTCTTAAATAGCGTTTGGTAGTTTTTGCGTTTTTTTCGAATTGAATTTGTTGTGAAGCATGATACTTGGAAAATACAAATAAAAATTAAATTTGATTGTTAAATCTAAGTTGTTAACGTAACTTTTAATAAATATGTCATACGATTATGAAAGACTGATCTAATCTTAATTTCAATTTAGATTAAGAATTGGTAGTTTTTGTTTTTATTGAAACGATATTTATATTATATTATTATAATGATTTGATTTTCATTACAATTATTGTGTGTACAAGTGTACATATCTTATAAACTGTTTATGTTGTAAAATTGATTGGTTTTGTAAAATAGGAGCATTCAACTTTTACCCAAAATCCCTATATATAAAAAGAAGTTTAAGTTCAAGTTGTTTCTATCGTAATTTGTTTCTTACCATCGCTGAATGAAAACAAGCGCTCTACACTTGTAGAAGCTCAGCCCCAGGACCGGACAGTATAGCATGATTAAACATTTTTCAATAGAAGTTAATAAACAATTGCTGGCATTGTATTATTACTTATTGACCCAAAATCTATAATAATCTCAATACTAAAACAGTACAAAAATAAAACAAATGCAAAGAGTTATCGACCAATAAGCTTAACAAACAATTCATGTAAATAATCGCGTTTTATATAATAAAAAAATAATGGTAATTGTGTTATTTTACAAAATTTTGTTTGTTTGTTTGTTTGTAAAAAAAATTGTGTTTGTATTTACATCTTTCATTAAAATTAGCCTTGACAAAGCCTCATTCTGATAGGAGCAAAACGTTGGCCATAACTTTATAAAAAGGCCTCCTACCAGAGGCCGCAAAATTTTGAGAATACAAACTATAGTTTCACACTAATAAAGTTTATAAAAATGTTTTTCCATATAGTATTCATTTTCAAAAAATTGTTAAGAATTAGTCCATTATTTTTTAAAAGTTGCAGTCCCACGATAAAACACGTCCGCTTCTTCCGCTTTAGTTTCATATACTTTCAAATCAAAACAAATTATGTAATTTTTTGACTAATTATTTATTGTCTAATCTTACATCGGGACTATTACTTACATAATTGATTCTTATATAGCATTTAATTTATGTATATAATTTAAAATGAGTAGATCGTATGTAATGTATTATGTAGGTAATTGTAATTTAATTTCTAATATTTCCGTTAAATCATTCGACACACTTTTTGTAATTGCTTTTAAAAACAATGACAATTTTATCAACCGTTAAAGAGAAAGTTCTGTGAGAAGATTTAGGACCGAATGTATCTATAAAATTATTTATTGTTAATAAGCAGCAAAATTATCAACATCGATTTAATTGGTTTAGTTGTAATCCTAAATAATAGGTAGTAGTCATATTGTGCTAATTTTATTTTATAGGCAATAAACATTTGTTAAATTATTTAAATTATAAAAACTATTAGTAATATTTAATGGTCATTATTGGGTTTATTTGATGACCTTGTATTTTCAAAAGAATTTTTAAGTAATTTTGGGTATGTGTTTAAAATTGCATTTAAAAAAATTCGAATACCATTTATTTGGTATTTTAGAAAATAACGCAACTTTTGGTTTTGTTTCGAAAAAAATTTAATTGTTAAGATAAATTTCATTTTGATCGGAGAAAAATTGATTAATTCCAGTCAAATTTGGAGAAAATTCTTATTAATGAAATCACATATGATGCGGGCATTATCGTCTTCACTATACAGTGTGTTCAGAACCTCCTTTGTTAAACGGAAACTACAAGTACTAGTAGATACAGCCCTTTAAAAAGACATTGTTATATGAGTTTTCTTTGAAATTGATATAATGACCCGTTTTCGAGAAAAATAAATTTAAACTTTTGTTTTATTATATTTTTATATCAAGTAAGATAATTAATTTTACAACAGATGCTCTACATGACTACTATTTGTCTCAATTTTGAATCATTATCGAAAACTCATATGACGATGTCTTCTTTAAAAGACTGTAGCTCACTTAAAAGCATTTTTAGATTAAGATAATTTGAGTTAAATCGACATAAAATAACCTCTAGTACCTGTAGTTTTCGTTTAGCAAAAGAGTTTCTGGCACCCTGTATAATCAGCCGTTTTAAATATTTAAAATTGTAATTATTATTGTATTAGTTTTATTCAAAACCATCCTTTTTTAGAGCAAAATAAAACAACATTTTGTTTAATAATAACATTTAAAACAAATATTTTAATTAAAATACATTACACAATAAAATATGTTTTATTTTTCTTGTAGAATGATATGATTATATTTTGAATAAAAATGTGAAATATGTAAAGTTCAATTAAAATATAAAGCGTTTGTTCTACTTTCAAAGTAAATTACGGCCACAGACAATATAATTAATTCGAATTTTTTCAAAATCGAATAAATTCAATCAAAATTATCCTGCTGTTTGTGTCATTAACTTATTTTACGTGATCGCAACATTTTATTGACAAAATTGTTGGTTAAATTTACTTTAATTTTATTATACGCTGCATTAAAAAATTTATTCAAGAATTAATGCAATTAACACGGTAAGCAGTAAAAAAAACCATTAATTTAAAATTTTGTTATCGCTAAACTAAACAATCTATTAAATTAAAATTAAATTTTACTTGGATTGAAATTTGCAATGCAAGTTTGTAAAAGTGCAAATATTTTAAATTTTATAGACCACAACCAAATGACGTTTATTATGTTGTTACAATTTGCTTATAAATTACAAATTAGTTTAGTGGTAAATTTAGTGAGAAATGCATTGAGTAATAAAGTACCTTAACTGCAGGATTATGCACGAATATTTCAATTTTGTGGGACACAATGAAAATTTATCTCAAGCATAATCAATATCTAATATTCTTATAAAATTTGTTATAATGGAATTTTATATATTTGTTTATCAGTACCTGAACGTCTATAACAGTATGTATTTCTTAAATGGTGCTGTCATAAAACTGAAATTTCATAAAATTTTCAGCATATTGTGACAGGTTTATCTTCATTTAATAATTAAACGAATGACGTTCGTATCTTATTTTATGTTTGCCGTTTTCATTTCACTTTTAAATATATTATTAATAAATATAGTCATATCTATGTAAACTTTCTTTACATATTTTTTTTTGCAACGTGAAAACGACAGTCGTGTGAATATTTAAATACATAATTTATTGCATCAACGTAAAACTTCAATAATAATAATAATAATGTATTGATGATAACTTTTATCTCAAACAAAACATTAATTAGAGTCACAGTATTCTTTTTTATTATAGTTGCAATTATAGTCTCAATCATTCTTGCAGTACATATTCATAGCACACACAATCTGATAAAAATTACTTGGCAAAACGTTTCGATTTTATTTTATTATTTAATCTTGTTATGAAGCATATTAATATTATTTCATCATAATCAAATGTATAGGCTATCTTTCAAATTATTAATCTTAGTTTATTCTCAAACATTAATTACAAGTAATTGCATTAGAACAATCTTGACAGAGCTTCAAAACAAGAGAAACATGTTTTTGCATTGTTTTGATAACTAATTAGTAGCGTCTGACTGACGTTAACAGTAAGAAGAAGATAGAAAATTGCCTATTTAAAATGAACGACAAAGACATTAACTATATCTTACAGAAATGTAAACAATTCAATAATAATTATTAAATTAAATAATTTTTTAACTTTATTTTTTATGATATACATATTTTAAAAATAAAAAAATTGCGTATAAATTTACATATGGCAGTAATTTCAAATTTGGTTTTATTAATATCAGTATGTAAGAGTTTTGTGATGAAATTAGTTATACAGTGTGAACAAAGAAATTCAAAATAGGGGGTTATTTATGGTAATATAAATAAAACGCTGAAAGAGGTTACTTTTGAATTTTTGAAAAGTCATATTTTGACATGAAATTTGACAATATTGTGGATGCTACCATCGCAACTGTGTGAGTCACCAAACATTTTTTTTAAATGGAAGCATATACTTTTTTTTTAAATTGTAAGAATTCATTTTTAAGTCAAAATTATGGCAATATGGTTATTTGTCACAAAAAATACAGTATGGTTTAAAAAATATTGCACATAATTAAAAAGATGTAAGATATGAAAAAATGTTTAAAATTTACTAAAACTATAATTTGTAATTTATAAATCAGCAGTTAATATGACAAAGCTAAATAAAACATAACAAAAGGATAATACAATTATATCATTTTATCAACACAACAAAATATTAAGATACTAACATAAATTTAAATTAAATTAATTACTTTTTTTAGAAAATGATTACACTAATATAAATTTAAAACTTGGACCTCCATTATTATCTGATAATCAAGAGTTTGCTCATTGACGCTATCAAGGTATCAATATAATTAATATTAATCGTTTCCCATGCGGTATCAATGGCTGCAATTAGTGCATTACGGTTTACTGGTATAAAATTTGGCCCTTGTTGTCTTCGGATAACAGCAAGTATTCGAGCCCAAACATTTTCGATAATGTTAAAATCTGGGCTTTTTGCTGGCCAGGGTAACAGCTCCAAGTTATTTGCTTGTATCCAGTTGCGCACAACCTGCGAAGTATAGGGTCATCATATCCCGATAGTTAATTATCGAATGTTCCAAGAAAATATGTGTAAATAGTAAATGGAATCTACTAACGTAACGTTAAGTCGTTAATTATAGTTACATAACTCTCCTTTCATAAGATATAGTTCATATTAATATGCTTATTGTAAAGCTTCGTACACACCTGAACAACAAACCGAGGAACAAACAGAACAACGAACCGAACGGCAATCGGAACATTAATTTGGACGGTGCTACGTACGAATTTTAGAACAGATTCGCAAGTCCTGATTGTTCCACGAACGGTTTGCGGCGTTCCCGCAACTTGTCGGTTTTTCTCCGACATCAAAGAAAAATGCGCGCGAATGCGTTTGCAGGTTTGGACGAATCTAAACAAAACGGCGAACAAACTTATGCGGGAGAATTAAATTATTTATTTTTGTCCTCCCTTTTGTGGGTTTGTTGTGTTTTAGGTAATATTATGGAGTTGACAGAAGAAAAATGTTTTAAATTAATCAGTGTTTAAGAATGCAAGAAAAAAATGATGTCCCTATTAGCATCATTTGGGCGGGAAATTTCCAAAATAAAAAAGCGAAGTAAATTATAATTTTTACTCTTCTTTGTGCGTAAAATTTGGTTGGCACTATCTTCTTGTTTTCCGCAATTTTCTCTTCTCAATAATAAATATATATGAACTGAAAACTACTGAAAATAATTATGGGAACAGCACAAACGTTCCGTTTGTTGTTCGGATTGTGGAAATCATAAAAGATCGTTTGTCGTTCTGTTTGACTTTCGGTTCGTTGTTATGTTTGTTGCTCGGTTTGTTGTTCAGGTGTGTACGAAGCTTTACAACTTAAGCAACAATTTTTGGCGAATAAAGATTAGTTTGTGATGTAATATTAGAAACACAAATTTATATCATATCAAATTTATGACAACTTAAAACCAAGAACGTGTGTTATTGCTAAGAAATTATTAAGGAAAAAGCGCAATTGCAGTGTAAATATTTATAATTAGATATTTTCGAGGGGGGGGGGGGGGGGAGAAAAAAAAAAGTTTATAAGTCCTCTATTGTAATCTTAATACTTAAAAGAAAATCCTGTCCATTAGCATTATAAGGAAATGGTTTTTACTTTATGAATAAGTTTCAATAACAATAGAATATCCTTGCTTGTTTAATTTACTTCCTTTGAGTCATATTGCTCTAAGGGTTGTTACATTGGTCATTAGAAGTATGTAATAAATAAACAATTACCTACTGTTTGAGAAGGGGTAGTGTGAACCAATAAATAAAGTAAGAAATGTAAATTCCATTTTAGTTTAAAATTTCAAGTGTTGTGAAAATGCCACCTCATCTCGGTGCTGATTTGAAAGCGCGGATTGTTTCGGAATTAGCGGCGGGCCGTAGCGTGCGTGAAATTTCACGTATGTTAGATATACCAAAAAGCACCGTAGGGCATTACCGAGTAAAATGGAATCTTGAACACACTTTGGAAAGAGCCATCGGAAGTGGTAGACCTAAAGTATCTACACGTGCTCAAGATCTCGAGTTGTTTCATTACGTAACAGAACAACCATTTGCTACATACTTCAGGGCTATAGCAGATACACATTTTCCCGGATGCCGTATAACTGCACAAAAAGATTAAAGGAGATGGGAATAAAGAAGTATAATGCTGCTGCGAAAGAAGTTCTCAGTGACGAAAATATGAGACGTCGTCTGGAATTTGCAAGGCGATATGTGAAGGAACCTTTGGAATTTTGGAATCGAGTGATTTTAGCGACGAAAAACGTTCAATAGCCGCAACGATGGACCACTAAAAGTTTTTAGAATGGAAGGAACTCGTTACGAAAATAATCACATATGTCCTAAAAACGAAGTGGTTATTTTTCTGTGAATGTGTGGGGTTGGTTAGCGCGCGGGGTCCAGGAGTTTGTTGGGCTATCGATGGACGTCTTGATTCTGCTGCGTATTTAGATATTTTGGAAACTATTATGAAACCTTCAGTCGAAGTGTTTTATCCAGACGAAGATTATATTTTCCAACAAGTAAGTATTCTTATTTCACTATACTTTCTCCAAAAATAGTTTGGGATCTGTTGAATTAACATTTTCATAATGTATTTTTGTTGTTATACTTCGCGGGTTGTGCGCAATTGGATACGAGAAAATAACTTGGAGCTGTTACCCTGGCCAGCAAAAAGCCCAGATTTTAACATTATCGAAAATGTTTGGGCTCGAATACTTGCTGTTATCCGAAGACAACAAGGGCCAAATTTTATACCAGTAAACCGTAATGCACTAATTGCAGCCATTGATACCGCATGGGAAACGATTAATATTAATTATATTGATACCTTGATAGCGTCAATGAGCAGACGCCTCCAAGAATGTATCAATAATAATGGAGGTCACACCCATTATTGATTTCTTATATTTATTTATATAGTAATACCTTTATTTAAAAAAAAAGTTTTCATTTAATTTTAAACTATAACTTGGTATCTTAATTATAATTATGTAATAAATTCTTGTCAAAAACTAAATATATACGTTGACAATAAGAATTGCCTTAGTTTTTATTTACACTTTTTTATATTAACTACAAAAAAAAAATTAAACGTCATATTTTGTAAGGACTAAATATTATGAATAGAGAGTTTAATGATTTTTTTAATAACTTACAATAATTAGTAGGTTAGATTTATTTAAAAATAAGTAATAATCAGTCAACCCAAATAACCATGTTTAGTTTTTGATTTAATTTAAAAGTTATTGCTTGTAGACGTTTTTAAATCAAAATTATTTCTAATTTTATTTTGTAAACATTTCCTAAACAAAATTTTGATTCGATAATTAATCGAGCTATGGTGTTTAATTAGCGATACCTTCAAATATATTCTTTAAAAAAAAAAAAAAATTAAGTAAGCAACGTAAATTACCTATTTTCTAAAACGTGCTTAGTGTAATGATTCATTCTACAGTCCTTCTATAAGATAACCCCTGCTGAGACTACCTGCTGTTAGAATTGTAAATGATACCCTTAAGCCCGTTTCACAATGTGCAAACTTTTGTTTACAGAAATTGTGGTGTCCAAGTTTTAAATTTCATGCGTGTACATGTTCAAAATCAAATTACATATTTAAAAAAAGTGCTGAAATTGTTGGCCATTAACTAGTTGACAATGTCCTAAGCGGGTATACACATTGTTACTAGAATTTTCAAAACATTCTGGTCAAATTGACCTCGTTTTGGCCTAACGTATATTGTTTAAAGGTGTGAAAGTAAGCAATTGCTTCTTTTCGACCTACCCATCTGATGGGAAACGTTTCGTCTAGGAAGCGATGAACATCTACACCAAAGTGTGAAAGGGTGTCATTCTCCTGATACCATATATCTTTTCTTGGGATGTCAGGATCATTTACATTTGTAAACATTGCTGTCAAGGCAGAAAGTAAAACAACTCGTTCGGCTGTTGGATTTCCTTAAGAAACAGTCCAATCATTGTTCTTCCAGTTATCCTCTGCCCACACATTAATTTTCTGGGGATTCTGAGTATGCACTTCTAGTGTCCAGTGTGGATTTTCACGGGCCCAATAACTACAACTATGGCGATTACAACACCATCCAAATAACTTGTAGCTTCGTTAGAAAACAAAATGATTAATCTATGGTGATTATCCTCGGCTTTAATTAAAACGTCAAACTTCGTATCGTTACCTACTTGAGGACGTCACCGACTCGTAATCTTGGATACCAACCACTTTCTAAGCAGGTTTTGAACAAATATATTGAAAATAAACGTTGGAAATAGAGAGAGTGTACAGTAAAAGAAAAAACAATATTAAACTACAGACACGGAATGAAAGCGATGCGGTATAAAGAAGGAACAGTCAAAAGAAAAGGAAACGTAATTCTGTACAAAGCTGGAAAAAGCAAAAACAATAAAACTTGAACACAACTGCGTTTCTTTTTTTTTTCTCTATTCTTTTTTCATAACTCATTGCTCTCATTTCGTGTCCAAATCTCCTCAAATTTGTTTCTTCTTTCACTGTATACTTCCTAGCCCCAACGTACATTTCCAATACATTTCCTAAATTTTCTTTAAAGTTACTTCCTATTGTTTCCATCCCCAAGCTTACCATTTTTAAACTTTTCTTTTCCAATATAATCTCGTGCCATGCCTGTAGTCGTTATAGTTACCTTGGCGTCCTGTTCGTGTTGTCGCCCGGTAGTATGAAAGTTTTTGTGTAACTTGTGCTTTTTTTCTTTGATGATGTTTGTTTTGAGGATTCCTCATAGGTAATATGTAGGTCTACGATACCCCCACAAAGCGCTTCCATTCTTTTTGATTTTCTTTAAGTTTCTAGGAGTGACCCCGTAAGTTTTTGTTTTTTTTACATTTTTAAATTTAATTGTAAAGTTAGGTTCATTTTGCCGTAAGAAATCAAATCAAAGAGAGAATTTAATAAGAACACGTTCAAAATTTTTGTCGCAAAAAATAAAGATCATGAATTTATTACAAAAAAAATGTATACATTTAAGCTTCTTTCTAGTTATTAAACACAATTAGAGAATTCCACAAATCTCTAAATCATGATCACCTATTAAGATGGCTTCCCATTCCAAAAATAATTTAAATATTAAACTATCTCTTTCCCGATGTCAAACTTCCCGTTCAAAGTTAAAGACAATTTCAACTAGTGATAGAATGCGGTATGCTATAGCAAGGGGTTGCAAGTTGAGGAAGCCATGGTTAGGAAAGTAATACAGTTTTACAAAACTACGAGGAACGTACCGTTTCGGATCTTTAAGCGACACAATCTTTTTTTAATTGTAGATCTTAAAATGTGCTTTAGAAAAGATGCACGAGGACAAAGTCCAAGGAATTTGAATTCGCGCCCGTTTACAAGTATATCATGAATCCCAAAGCGGTTACGGCCGGTGAACTGTATGGTGAAGTCAATCTGTTTACGCCAAGCGGAGAGTTGAACTTAGAGGTATTATGGTATAGTTCGAACCACCGTTCATCAGTGAGTTATTTGCGATGGTCCCGTCGATGCCGTTTGAATTAAAAACCTTAATACCGTTTTGAATTATAATAAAATGTTGTGTTTGGCTAATTTAGAACCCATAAATTAACACAGTATGTGTATGCTATGTTTGAAATCCAGGATTTGGCCCAAGTTTCCCCGGCCACAGCAGGCAGGTGAGATTAATGAAATATTATTGTTGGAGATGCGGTATGGTTTATGTTGACTTCGAAGAAATAAAATGCATTACATACATCATACCAGGCGCTTATCATTTCAACCGATGTCTTGGTTAGAGGTTTGCTGATTGCCGGATTTCTCCCAATAATCGAAAGTAGAAGAAAAAACCAATGATTTCACGGCCAGGATCGCTTCCTTGAAGCAAATAGGCATTATTTGTTACGTGTAAAACGAGTTTTTAATGTCATCTTATAACCCAAAAATCAATTTGTAGAAGAGATTTAACAATTTCTGTTGAGCAAACAGATTTTAACACATTCTTCTTTTGTAAAGATTGTTGTTTTTAAAAGTTTGGTTTTAGGAAGTGCAAAGCCTCATTCAGTACTATTAAAAAAAATTTGTTAATATTAAATGAATTTAACAAAAAACTATAATGAGTAGTTCTTTTACTTTTATGAAAATAACAAAACAAAACAAGATACACTAAAAACATAGAAACTAAAAACTTGTTGCTTAATTGTTAGCCATTTTTACAGTATAAAATATCACACGGTGAATAAATTGAAAGCCTAAAATTTAGGGTTTTGAATTAATTTTTATTCATAAACGTATGTCGACGTTAGTATGATCTTTTAGACAGGTATCTGCATTACCGATAACAGTAATTATAGTACATTTTATCAGATATTACTCATTTTATTTAATTTCTTGTATTAATTTCTCTGAATTATGTAGTTACTTAAAAGCTTAATATGAATTCTTAAAAACAAAAATTAAAAAATAATAGTACAGGTTATAATTTTTAAAAATAATAAAAACGTCACTGTCTATATACAGGGTGTCCAAAAACTCTCCTGACAAACGAAAACCGGAGATTCCTCAGATAATTTTAAGACAATTTAACCCAATTCACCTAGTCCGAAAAATTCTTCCTAAGGGAGCTAGAGCTCTTTGAAGATGGCGCCTGGTAAAGTAAAAAATAAAAGATAAACTTCGAACTGACAACAATTTGACAATGAAAAACGTAGGTTTTACTTTTGTTGGCAGTTCAGAGCCAACCTAGTGCAAACATATAAATTTAACTTTAATGAAAAAAAAACAAAAAATTTTCAAATCCATTTTTCTAGAAAACGGTGTATATTAATGACTTAAAGTAAGAGTATCTTTTAGTACTAGAATACCTGAAAATTTAATAATCTAGTGTCACAAATGCTTAAAAATTAAAGACAAAAAAGTTATGCGTTAAAATAACCGTTGACCTACCCAAAACTGACGCCTATGACCGGTACTAGAAATTTGCAATTGATGGAATCGATTCATCTCTGAAGGCTAAATAAACATACCAGTTTTTGTTTTTCTAAGTAGAAGCGTTCTAGATGTATTTACAAAAACTATTTACAATGCCCATCTTCAAAGAGCTCTAGCTCCCTTAGGAAGCATTTTCGGACTAGATGAATTGGGTTAAGTTGTCTTAAAATTATCTGAGGAATTTCCGGTCTTGGTTTGTCAGGAGAGTTTCTGAGCACCCTGTATAATAAGAATTAAACCTGCTTTTTGCTCAATGAAGATATAAATACAAACAATTCAACAAAATAATATAAACAATTAAACTGATGAGATTTCACCCATACCAACATTACCAAATACTGAAAAGTCACCTAAAGCGATGACTACACCACAAGAAGGATATATAGAAGGTAATATAAAAGTAAACGTCAAGTAACAATTGTTTTTTTCTAAACAAAGTAAATCAGGAAGAAATGTCGGTTTACCAAAACGTTACCAATAGTATCAACGACGAAGTTACTTGAAAGGGAATAATGTGGTGGAAACATGAATTTTAAAATAGTTTTTTATTGGTTATCATGTTGCTGTTTATGATGCTATAGTTTATGATAAATAATTAAGATTTTGAAATTTTAAAAATGGTAATCACATTAAATGTTATCCTAATTTTAATTAAATAATTCTTTGGTTAATATTAATTTCAAATTGGTTTTACATAATAAAGAGACCACAATTTGCAATCAAAACAAAACGTCAAAATGGGAAATGTCAAAATATTAAGTACGAGTTGACAGATGATTGTTACAGTCGCATATATTAACACGGCAAACTGAAGTTCCTTGATTTTGTTTTTCTAGCACATGTGAATAAAGAGAAACAAATTGTAACACAATTATTATAATCGAAAACGATACAGACCGTTTTTGGAGCAATCTTAGATTTTCAAAGACAGATATCTTCCGAAGACAAAGTTGACTTCGAAATGCCAACAAGGTGTCCCCGGCAGCCGCCACCTCAAAAAGCTTAAATGGCATGATGGGTTGACAGTTACCTCATATGAAAGCTCTTTTAATTTTCTGTTCAGCTATATGCATCTTATTTTGTTGAGGGGCCCCAAGGGCATAATTTTCAAAATAAAAAAAATAAAAATATACTGCAATATGGTCAAGAATGTCAATTCATGTTTACAAGGAACATTCATTAACGATAAAATTTGTCTCGGCAGCCCCCATCTCCAAAAATCTTAATTTAAAGGGCCGGTCAAGTGGCAACTCATATGAAATGTATTGTAATTCCTTTATTTAAATAGAGACATCTGTTAGAGAGCGTTTTGAACAATTTTTTTATTTTAGTATGGAGAACCATGATGGCACATTTGAACATTTGTTACGTTGATTATTTGTTAAACAATCTGCAACCAATTTTGTTATTTTTTACATTTTCTATAAAATTAAAACCAAGAAAATTGTTTCTCAAATTAACTTAAATTTTAATGAAAACAATACACAAAAATAATGATATTAGGTACCACTCGACCATCTCGCCAGTAGCTCCTATTGAAATTTTAGAAAACTAAATTGAATGAAATAAGTAGACCTTCTTTAAGAATGAAGTCGGTGTTGTTTCAAAATACTTTGAATGTGTGTTCGATTTTATGCCGGACAAATATTTAATGTGGGAACAAGTGCAATATGCCCACACCTCATTTCTCAACTGGTTTGGCAGTAGTTTGTTTTTTTTTTTTTCATTCGGAGCCTCTATTGGCACTGCTACTATTACCAAAGTAAAGTGCTAATGATTTGGACTGTCTCAATCATTGAATAAACCATTGTTAATACCGTGATTCTCTAAATCAACAATTAATTCTTATTTCCAACGAATAAGTTATTTTTTAAATTCACATACACTATTAAAAAAAAACAAATCCTCTTTTCTTAGACCCGATCATTAAGTTTGATTAGCTACAAAATTTCTGTGATTGCAAAGAATCAAATAAAATCTAACATATGAGTGTCACTCGACCCCAATCCCAAATTAACATTTTTTAGAAAAGGGGTTGCACCTGTTTAGCATCACAAAGTACATTTTTTGATTTGAAATCCACTAAAACTTAATGTGATCTTACCTACTAGTTCAACATTGTTTGCATTTTCAATTGTTTTAGGAGAATTACCAACACCTTCCATATAAGGTGTCACTTAACCCATGTAGTTTCAGATTAAAGTTGCAGAATGGGGCGCCAGGGGCCCTGTTCATTTATCAAGGCCAAAATTTATGTTGATGAATGTCTCTTGTAAACATGAATTGGCTATTTTCAGACCATATTGGAGTATTTCTTTAACTTTTTATTTTCGAAAATTGAAAATTGAAAGGGCTTTATATGAAGTACCTGTTTGTGACCCATCAAGCTATTTAATATTTTTGACATAGGGGCTGCTGGGGTCATCCTGCTGATATTTCGGGAGTTAACTTTGTCTTTGGAAGATGTTTTTCCAAACAAAAATTGACGTGTCCCGAGTTTTTAAAGTGTAAGATTGCGGCAAAAACGATCTGTTTGGTTTTAAGTGGGCCACCTCTTATATACCAGCATTCATTGTGCATATATCAGTTTCTATTTTCCATGATAGTTTTGTCATGATTCAAATCAACAATTTCAAAAACTAAAAAAAAAAGACAATAATTTTGGCAATAGATTTGCGGGATTACTTAGTAACAATTAATAGTCAAATTTCTTCATTGACGTTTCTATCAACATTTATCAAGATAAATATTTATATTTCAAAAGGTATCGACTCTTATACGAGGATATATTGAAAAATTTTTAGCCTACTATAGAACCAAACAAAATTTCAATGTCAAAATATTTTATTACTCAACATATTCTCCTCTTAATTGGATACATCTATTACAGCAAACCTGCAACGTCTGTAGACCTTTCAAAAAAAATGTTTCTTCTTGCTCTGCAAACCAGACCTCCACAGCTTCTATTACCTCCTTGTTGGAAGAAAATGTACGACCTTTTAAACTTTTTTTCAGTTGAGGAAAGAGGTGATAGTCGGACGGAGCCAAATCGGGTGAATAAGGGGGTGTTCTAGTAATTCAAACCCTAAATCACGAATTTTTGCATGGCAACATGAGATTTGTGTGCAGGGGCGTTGTCCTGCAAAAACAAAACACCTTTGGATAGCTTTCCGCGTCTTTTCTCTTCAATATTTTCCCGTAGAGTGGTCAGTAATGTCGAATAGTAATCTCCAGTTATTGTTCTACCCTTATCCAAAAATCAATCATGATTACTCCATGGCAATCCCAAAAACTGAAGCAAGAACTTTTCCAGCAGATTTTTGGACACGAAACTTTAGGTCTTGGAGAACCAGAGTGTCGCCATTCCATCGATTGTTGCTTTGTTTCTGGATCGTAGAAATGTACCCAAGTCTCATCCATAGTAACAATTCGGTTTAAGAAGTCTACATCGTTTTCAAATCGAGCACAGATCGAACGCGATGCTTCTACCCTTGCACGCTTTTGGTCAACATTCAAACATTTGGGGATCCATTTTGCAGCAATTTTCTCATGTCCAAATTGACGTGAACCATATGATGAACGCGTTCGTATGAAATATTCAGTGCTTCAGATATCCGTTTTAGCCCAATTCGACGGTCTGATAAAATCATGTCATGAACTGCATCGATATTTTCGGGGACTGACACAGAAACTGGCCTTCCCGATCGGTCATCATCTTCAATGGAAAATTTACCTCTTTTGAAGCTTGCATTCCAATTTTGACGGTCGCATACGAAGGACATTGATCACCAAGGGTATTAAGCATATCTTCGTAAATCTGCTTACCTCTTAACCCTTTTAAATACAGGTACTTGATGATGGCTCGATACTCCAATTTTTCGATTTTCACAATTTCGGTGGACATCTTTTTCATTTAATTTATTGCGTGACTCTGGTTTACTTTTTTGACGTCAAACTTTACACTGACACTTCTAATAAGTTATTGTTCGTTGCTATGGTAACGCAATATTTTGTTTATGCAAGGAACTGGTCTAGGCTAACTAGATATCAATACATCCTCGTAAAAATAAACTCAGTCCATAGTATTCCTTTTTTATTTACATTAGTTCAGATATAGGTTGCTCTTCCTAAATGATTAGTTTTACATGTTCATTAATTTTCCAAAAATTATGAAGAAATAACATAGGACAAAGAGGACGATAAATTAATAAAAAATTAACGAAGAAAGTGTAATCCAAACAAAAGACTCGCATGAACATAGAATTACGAAAATTCGAAATACTATTTAATTTTGAACGTCAATAAATAGAAATGAATTAATAAATTAGAATTCAATTATAAACGTACTACATTGTTGGCTTTTTTTTGTTTTTAAAAAAAAATATTTTCACTAATGTTTGTATCTATTCCACGTAAAATCAAAAAAAAAATTGTGCAGTAAATAACCCACATTTGATTGGCCAAATTCTTTTCGAGTTTATAGATTTAAAAGTTGTAATTAGTGTTGATTAAAATAGTTTCCGCGTCGATGCATATTATTTTAATTCTGGAATAGTTCGAACTAACTTTTAAATAATTATAGCAAAGATAATTAATAGGTATTATGTGCGTGAAATCCTTCATTAATTGCAATTTACCGTTAAACATAATGTCCTTGAACTTTGACATTTATCAAATCGTAGTTTTGCATCAATTAGAGGTAGATATAATTTAATGAAAGTTAATGTAATCCAGTGTTGGATTTGATAATTACACTAACGCTTTACGTAATGAACTCCCTTAATGCAATCGTTCTGCATAAAAACTATAATTGGGTCAGTTATAGATCCAGACAAAGCTTTAGAGCGTTACATAACAAAAATAATAAAAACACGATCTGAAAACAAGAAGCTTTCCCAGGATTCAAGGACAATCGAACGACTTACCCCTATATGCTGTCCGTCGACAAACACCTGTGGCACTAGAACATGGTCGCAACGCATGCGATCTCGAATTTCAGCCTGAAATTCGGTGCTCATGAAGACGTCTCTTTCTTCGAATTTCACGAGAAGGGTTCTTAATATTTGTTTTACTTTCATGCAATTGTTGTATGTTTCTCTCACAATACCCATTGTTGTTGTGTACACCACCAGTTTTCCTCCATCTTTTTCCTTGTAGCTCTGAAATAAATATTTTAATTAATTGAGTTACAAGGTTATTCCAAAATGTTGTTGCTGCCATACAATGAAAACGTTCCTGGATTGTAAAGTTAATTTTACTTTGAGTCCTTGATCTACATTAAATATTGTGTTTGGGTACCTGTAGATAAATACCCTGCATATTCAACTAACTTCTAATTTTAGAAAATTGCATTTTTATAGAAGAGATAATAAAGTTTCACAATTACAATTGGTCGATAAAAAGTAATTATGTTTAAAAAAGAAATAATGTGTATAATTTCAAATGAAAAAGATTTTAAAGAAGCACAATTTGATAACGACATAAATAAGTTTTTGCAATAAAAAAATTACTCCTCGTTTTACATTATTAAAATCAGTAAATAATTAAAACCTTTTACATAAACACTTTTTTTTCTCAGCAAATACATTATAAGTAACGAATCTCGGCAGTTTCAAGTGCAAGTATCCTTTAATTCTAAAATTGCAGTTAAAAAGACATCGTTTGAATTAATTTTCAAAATTAATTATACACTATCTTATTCGCAAATGTAACGATATTTAATTTCTTTGAGAATAGTTAAGCTTCCAACTAATTACTAGTCACCATTTACATCGTTCTTTTCAATTATAGTATTAAGTTTCACTAAAAAAAGTAAGAAATAGAACTCTCAGCAAGTTGAATAAAATAAAGTTCAAACGAAATTTTGACTGAAACAATATTTAGTTCATTGAATTTGTTTTGAATAAGTAAGAAGGCCGAAACGTCCTCGACTTTGAAAAATTCATTCAACATGAAATTATACGTAGGTGGTAGCGTAAAGTCGTATCGTACGCACAATTGGAAAATGTGTAGGCGTCATTCAAATACATTTTCAGATGAGTTGTTGAGTAAAACAATTTGAGCACTACTCAATAACATACGCTTCGCTCTATAATTAATTTAGTGATAATTACTATTAAGCTAATTCCTTGCTGATTAACAAAGCGTTACTAATAAATACTTTCGCGAAACAAATTAATTATAGTAATTTGAAAGATGTTTGAGCAATTTACGTATGTTGAATTATGATTATTTTCCATTGAAAATATCAAGGTAAAGATTAATGCTCAAGAATCACGTATTGCAAGAACGTATACAGAAAACAATATGAATTTTTTAATAGTTCAAGGAATAAATATGACAAATAATTGTATATTACATCTACTGCGCACACTAACGAAATTGATTTCTGTTATCGTAATAGTGCAATCGAAAAGCACAAATTACTTTCGGGGTCTCTTGAGGAAGAACTTAAAGTTCAAGGTATAATTTGACAATTAATAATTGGAACTTAGAACTAGAACATGATTTACCTTATTGATTTTATTAATTTTACTTTGGAAGTTAAGCAATTAATATAAGTACGTAAATTTTTTTTTTTTTTTGAAAACTACACCATTCATTTACAATTAATTATCAAGTTTTATTGAAAACTCAAAGATCCGTAAATGTTTAATCAGTTCGCATAATAATTCATGCGTGAACTTTCATTTTTGCTTAACCAATTTTTCTCGATTAAAAACAAAGAAGTAATAGATATTTTTTTCGAATTAAATAATAGCATACTGCCTAATTTTCACATTCATCATTACCAGCGTCTGCTTTGAATTTAAATTAAAAAGTTTAATGGTCCCCATAAAAACGATACTTGTAAAATATCTCCCAAATATAGTTTAAGACCGAGTAACCAAAACCTCAATTAAAATATTACATTGTTTGAAAAATTAGAAACTGAATATTTTAAAGTACCATCAAATTTATGTGTGATTAGAGAAAAAAAAAAGTATGTCGAAATGCGTATGTTCAGCATATATATTTCGTCATAAGTAGGGTTAAATCGAACAAAATGTTATTTCCTGATAAATCAGAAACGTTGAAGAGAAAATTATTATATGTAAGTTAAGAACATCATGTATCGTATGTCACACACTAAAATATTAATAATCTATTATAAAAGTAAAAGTAATATAAAAATACATGTTCTCGCAAAGAAAAGATGATCAACTTTCACGACATTAAACATTCACTGTGGATAATAAATTGACAAATGTTAGATAGTGCAGATACTATTTTTTAAGAAATAAATCATTGCCAGTAATTTTACTGCAGTCCTTGTAAATTTAATAAACATTTGTTTCTAAAAGGACAGGTAACAGTAAACATTTTAATTTAAAAAAAATGTAAAAATTGATAGTAAAAATTTAGAATGTTCAAATAAATCATTGCAATTAAATTAATTGCATTTTGGAAAAAGTGGGTTAATTATTATTCTCAAAAATATCTAACAAAACATTTTCAAAATTTGAGAAGATTTGATAAAGTATTGGTTCTACTGTACTATTTATGTTTCAAGTAAAATAAAACAAATTTTAATTTTAGGCATCAGATTTTTTTGTCTCTAATATATGTTAGACGGAACTAAACGATTTCTATTTCACTAAAGGTTTTAAAAATTAGGTATAGTTTAGCTAAAATAACACTTATTTTAGTTGGAAGAGTTATTTAATTTGTTTGGTAATATTTTCAAAAATATTCTTTGAGACATTTATTTGGAATAATATCCAAATTTACAAGGCGTGTTTTTAAAGTAAGTACCGTTTTTATTTTTCGCCGCCGCGGTTTAGCGCATGCGCGTCGTGTAGCTACATCTGTTGGGAATCTTCCGTTCAAGTCTACATCTGTTTGCGTGATTGTAAAATGCCGCCGACTATTGAGAATCCCGCCGACTGTGAAGTGCGTGCTGTAACACGTTTTCTCAGTGCTAAAGGCTTTAAATCAGCTGACATTCATCGCCAAATCAGTGATGTTTATGGTAAAAGCATTATGAGTGATGGAATGGTGCGGAAATGGGTTAGGGCATTTAAAGATGGCCGCACAAACATTCATGATGAAGAACGAAGTGGGCGACCTTCAGTAATTACCGATGACTTGATTCAAAAAGTGGAGTCTAAAGTGAAAGAGAATAGACGATTCACGATTTCGTCCTTATCTGAACAGTTTCGTCCTGTCTCAAGAATTGTTCTTTATGAAATTGTGTCCAAACGCAGGCGGCGTCCTTCTTTGACGATGGAATACAAAAGCTGGTCCCCACAATACGACAAGTGCCTTAATATTGGTGAAATTATGTAAAAATAGAGTAAAGTATAGTCTTTCAAATAAAAAATGTTGATAAAAAAATTTTTTGTTATTTTTATTGCAAAACGGTACTCTTTACTTTAAAAACACGCCTCGTACATATACTTAACAAAAAATTTTAAAAATTACCGTAGTACCTACTTACAGAAGTTTTTTAAAACTTGCAAGTTATATTTTTCAAGATTCTAAGCTTATGCGACCTTATTGTTGGGGGTAAGTTTTCTTTTGTTTTAATGATTGTGTATAGGCCATCAAATGTGACTATAACGTCAAATTTTAATTTTCGTTACAATGTGTCAAACTTGATTACCCCATCAAGGACGCTCATTTAATAAATAAGCAAATCGATTGCGTCAACTAACGGCATTGATCATAACGTCATTGTGTCCATCACAATGTCAAACGTTACCATAACGTCAAATTCCAAATTTGATGAATAGCACCGCCATGAAGAAAGGTAGGACGTCATACTTTTAATTTAACCACAACGTCAAAAGTCACTTTAACGACAAATTCCGAACCACAGTATAAAGGGTGATTTATAACTATTGGGACATAAGCTAA
Source organism: Abscondita cerata (assembly GCA_030710515.1). Lineage (NCBI taxonomy): Eukaryota > Metazoa > Arthropoda > Insecta > Coleoptera > Lampyridae > Abscondita > Abscondita cerata. The sequence goes on along the minus strand of JALBCR010003291.1, from coordinate 296,244 downwards.
GGGCAGGTTATTTAGGCTAAAAATATGACCATAGGACACAATATTCCTTGATAAAATATTGCTGTGAAAGAATATACAGAGCGATAAATTAAAAATTTTTTTTTTTTTCGTTTTTTGTTAATAATTTCACTGTAAATTTATCTATTCTTATCAAAATCGGCAAAGAAGCATAACTTTAAACAAAGAACATTATTTTATAAACTATTTTACAATTTGTTGTAGGGGCGCTACGTGAATGATTCCGGATGATGAAATCGACTATTAACTTTTTTTGAGAAAACTTTTTAGTGATTTTGATTAGGGAGTATGACGGAAACATTATTACTACACAATATTGGTACTCCTGTTTAAATACGATAATTTCATTTGTTTCCGAGAAAAACGCAGTTGAACATTTCGTAGTGTCAGAAGGGGACTTCAAATATTACTTTATTTATTAAGGGTACGTTTGGACTGTCAGATAATTATGCTTCTCTGTAGATTTTTGATAAGAATTGATAAATTTACAGTGAAATTATTAACAAAAATAAAAGAAAAAAATTTTTTATCTAACACCTTGTATCTTTTTCCACGGCAATATTTTATTAAGACATATTGTGTTTTATGGTCATATTTTGGTTTAAATAATTCACCCTTAGCCTATGTCCCAATAGTTATGAATCACCCTGTAGATTGAAATTAGGAATGATGAAACCTAGATTTTTTTGCTGATTCGTATCGTACCTGATCCTTGGAAAAACTGATTCGTTCATAAAATTAGACGGGTTCATAATATTTATATTTAAAAATCATACATATTGTACCGAACAATACTTGAAAACAAATATTTATCTACGACTATACAGGGTTTTCAAACTTAAGTGAAAACAGAATAAACATCGCGTTCGCGAGTTATGTCAAATTGTTCCATTTTTGAAATATTCCCAATCGATGAAAAATTGAATACTGAACAAAAAGTGTTCCGTTATTTTTTATCCTAAAATCAAAAATGACACAGCTATTGATGATTTTTCAAATAAGTTTAAAGTGACTGTCATTTTATAAACTACAATCGTTTGTTGTATAAATGTCGTCGGGATTAAAATTTCAAATTGAAGTTTCACTGGTAAACAGTTTACAGCCACTAAAAGCGTTTACATGCGGGCTCAAAAATGCTTGGACCAAGAGGGTGACGTTTTGAGCATCTAATTTGAATATTTTTTAATCTTCACAGAATAAATTAAAATAAACCATATTAATTCGGTTTATGGATATTCCTGTTTCTTCATTTTATTTACCACTTCTGCTGGATATAGCCACCGTGAATTTTGTATGTTGATCTATCCCCATCAAGAAATAATTTTTATTGTCTGCCGTGACCAAGATTCGAACGGCCTCGACCAACGGTTTTCCGACTAGTAAATTTGGCTACGTCCTTGGCATTACTACTCGACCAACCGCGGGTTTAATATTCCTCCTACTTTCTACTTTATGGTAAGGCAAAGTTATAACTAACACAGCCACCTAATTTAAAAATTATCAATAGCTCTGTCATTTTTGACTTTAGCTCTGTCATTTTGATTTTAAGATAAAAAATAATGGGACACTTTTTGTGCAGTATTCAATTGCCTATCGATTGATGACATTGTGTATAGGGTGTCCCATTTGAAAAAATTGAAGAATTTTACATAACTCGCGAACGCGAAGTTTGATTTTATTTTGTTTTCAACATAGTGATGAAATAAACAAATGCTACTAGTTTGCCTATTTAACCGACATGTAGCTCTAATAATAACGAAGTGCCGACTTAAGTTTGAAAACCTTGTATATATCTATAGAAAATCATAAATGACGCATAACTAGTAAGCTAAGTATGTCATCAAAACGCACGCTGTGCGTTATGGTAAATAAATTGCACTGTTAAAAATTTAGTGGGTTTGTAGAAATTGTTCTAAAATTGATCAGTCAGTCACGTTTACTGTTTGGTCCAATTTTCAAAAAATTGTCCTTTATAGCAGTGCTTGTGATTAAGAGTGTTTGATGTTGTGATCAAGTTTGACGTTATGGTAAAAATCAAAATTTATTGTCACATTTAACGTTGTGGTCAAAATTAAAAGTTGTGGTCAATGATTTGTTAGACGATGTGATCAATGATACCATTGATGTTACAGTCAAAATTTCGATATTAAACGTAGTGGCCAATTGATATTGTTGCTAGACTCTTGTTAATTGCAAGTACGGATTTTTAATTTTTTATACCCAATAGTTTAATATTTGGCATTAACTCCCATAGCTGGATGAAATTATCATATAATTGTTGAAGTATTTTATTTATATGTGCCCATAAAATGCGATATGCTACCTGTAGATATTTAAGAATAACTATTACCACTGAATATTCAGTAATTCAAGATATATCAACCTAAACTGAATTATCACATTGTGAGATTTAATGCATAAGTGATAAACATCAATTACAATCTTATGGTCGACCCAAAATAAACAGAATGTCATATGGCTTTAAAAAAACTGATTTACAGTAACTTTTGTTAGTTTTATGTATTGACGGAAGTTTTTGAGGGAGTAGATAAACGGAACATATTCTAGGACGGTTGTGTTCTTTGTGGCCAAGTGGTATAATTCCCTACTACGTTCATTTCTCATTCGGAAAAGTCGTGTTCGGCCCCGACAAGAGTCGTCTGGTATGCCGTGGAGTTTTTTCACGGCAATATAAGTATACACTTATAAGTAGGTAGATGCTGGGTTAGTATTCCACTCTTTAATGTATTCATCTTTTAAGTTGTATATACGCAAGTACATATTACAAGTATTTCCTTAATTTTAGAAGAGCCCACCCCTTTGGAAGAAGTGGAAGACACATGTTTGTTATGTTTTTTCTTTGACTTTGATAAAACGTTCATTTTTGTAAGACTTGATATTAGTCTTTTGAAAAATCAAATCTAATAAATTAAAAACTTTAAAATACCTTATATATGGCATTCCCTAAAGGTTGCTTGTTGGACAAATTGTATTTTAATTTACCACAACCTCAGAAAATTGACTAAAACATTGTGTCATCTAATTGCTCAAATTTGAAAACTTTTTATTGTTTAATATGTCGTTGAGAATTGTTTAATATATCTATTGGCAAAATTCCATAAAAATTTATTCACGCGAAGTTTGTCAAAATTGAGATTAAAAACATCGTCTAATTGTAGCCGCGGTTAATGTAGACCTACCTTAAGTAATTAATTTTTTTTTTCAAAAAACTGTAATTTTGTATTCTTTAATATGTTGTTGAGAATTATTTAATCTATCTATTAGCAAAATTCCATAAAAATTTAGTCACGCGAACATTGTGAAAATCGTGATTGAAGATAGCACTTGATGAGTGCGACAAGAACTTCGAGCTACTTCCAAAATTTATAGATTTTTTTTTAAAGTGCAATTTTTATTCTTTAATATGTTGTTTAGAATTGTTTAATCTATATGTTGGCAAATTTTCATAAAATTTATTCACGCAAAGTTTGTCAAAATTGAGATTAAAACAGCGTCCTAATTGTAGCGGCAGTTAATGTGAGACCTACCTTAATAAACTTTTTTTTCAAAAAATGTAACATTTTATTCTTTAATATGTTGTTGGAAATTGTTTAATCTATCTATTGGCAAAATTGCATAAAAATTTATTTAAGCAAACATTGTGAAAAATAAAAAAAAAAAAAAAAAAAAAAAAAAAAAAAAAAAAAATTTAAATAAAAAAAAAAAATTAATTTTAAAAATTTTAAATTTTAAAAATAAAATAAATATTTTATTATTTAATTAATTAAAAAAATTAAAAAAAAAAAAAACAAATCGTTATTGAAGATAGCATTTGATGAGTGCGACGAGGACTCAAGTTACTTCCATAATTTAATATTTTTTTTTTAAAGTGTAACTTTTTATTCTTTAATATGTTGTTTAGAATTGTTTAATCTGTCTGTAGACAAAATTCAAAAAAAAATTATTCACGCAAGTTTGTCAAAATGCTATAGAGATCGTTATATGTGTGAATTGGTTATTAATCGTTAACTATAATTTACAAATAAAAAAATAATTATAATTAATGTTAAATACTTAATAGATGAGTCCAACTGTTATTTAAAATTAAAATTTTCTTCTTCAAAGTATCCGTTTCGATTCTCTGATTTTCTTCAAAATGACCAAATGTTGGATATTGTGAAAAAAGTCTAAAAACCAAATAATTAATCTAATCTTAATGTTTTAACCAGTACTATTTTAAAGATATATTTTTAACTAGTTTCAAGTCAAGTTTTACTATCTTAAGTCGTCTTCAAAATGATGAAACAAGTTTATAAAATTTAAGAAAATGTTAATTTGAAACAAACCTAGTTAAAAATTATGTCTGTAAAGGAAGTAATTGGCTAAAACTTTAAGATTAAATTAATAATTAAAAAATTTTAATATAATTTAATTACTTATTACATCAATAAAAAGTTTAAAATAAATTAAACAAAAGTAAAAATTTGATATAAGAAGTATTAGTATAACAAGTAAACTACCACTACGCTGTGACAACAATGTTGATAAGCACTTTGGACGTGTTCTTCTTCCACTCCCAAAAGAATGAAACAGCTGTCGAGTGATTGTAGGTGTTTATTTGGAATTGTATACAATCCCTTACAAATTTACAGCAGGCAATTCAAGATTGTGTAAAGTCTACACATTTTGCTTACATCTGCCGACAAAGTTACACGTGTTACGATGGCACGAAGCGGCACTAGATGTTGTAAACTACTATACTTAACTACTTAACTTATTTTTCTTGATAAGCGATTATGAATATAATGTTTAGGTGATACATAATTTCTTAGAATTCGTTACAATTATGATTTTACATTGGGTATCAACTCATTATTTAAACCTGTAATTAATAATTGGTAAGTTTTTAATTTATATATTATTACACCAATTAAAAAACTAAATTTTGTAGGCATGAATGAACTTGTAAGTGTTACTTTCTAATTGGAGAAATAGGTAATCAATTTCCTCTCGCTTCTTAATTAAAGCAGTATAAAATATATTTAAAGGTAGTTATTAAGATTTAGTTTTCCTGCAATTTCAGTTTGATTTAAATATAAACATTTATAAATACAAGCACATTGTGAACCTGTTTAAAGAAAAAGTTAAACATTTTTGTAACAAATTGAAAACAAAAAAAACTCTCGATTGTACACGATTTGTAATCATCAGTGAAAAAAAAAATCTAAATTTTATATCAACCCCAAGAAATCACATTAACTATAATCAAATATCAATAAGACTAAGCTAAAACATTCCTGCGTGAATTTTAGATCTCTGTTACATTTGGTCATTAACACCTCAAAACAGATGTGTTTTGAAGCATCATCCAAATATGTATAAATTTATAAATCTACATCAAAAGCAACTTATAATTAAAAATCTAAGTTTGATAAAACAACAATTCTGAAATTACCAATTTCTTTAAACAAATAAACCCTAGTCGTGTACCATATTACCAAAAGAACTGAACACAAAAATAAAATTAAGGAATCTGTCATTGAAAATCCATGCGAACAAAGATCATAGAGTAAGATGCTTTACTTTACTTTATTTTAGAAGCAAAGAAATCTATTTATCGTGTGAACTGCAAAAAGAGCAACCCAATTAAAACTGCGCACGTGTTTCTTTTAGAAAAGTTGACAGTCGTGATCACTATGACAGCCACTCAAAGTCAAAAGTTTTCTCAAAAAAGAACAACGATGAAAATCAAAATAATCTCCCATCTTCTTTTATCTTAAGTAGGTTTAGATTCTGAAAAACATTTTAAATTAGTTACACGGATATCCTTGTTTTTAAATCCAAATTTACTTTGAATCAAAATACTCTTTTAAATAAAGAATTAATGTAAAAGGATCAGATACAAACGGTAAAATATTGCCATCCACTCATTATTCATAAAACCATTTTTTGACGTATTATCAAATTTGATCTAATCTTGTTACACATGTAATATGAAAGCATATTCTTCATTTCCTTTTCTATTCGTGATTTCCATATTTTGCTTAGTATTTTCTTTGCCTGTAAGCTTCTTAGTAAGTTGTTTACCAAATTAATAAATGGGTCTTTCCTAGGAGTTGATGAGGTTTCCTAGAGCTCAATACACATTGTTTCTTGTTTTGCCGACGTTTCGACCGGATGGTCCGTCCTTGATACCTTATATACCAAATTTCTTAAAGATCCAGTCTTCAAAATTTAAATTTTTTAATTTAAACTTTAATAAATTAAAATTAACTCTAATAAATATAAATAAAAAAAAACTCATTATAAGCAATCAACATACAGTATATAAAAGTATAATATTTAGTGTAGGTTGTTTTGACCTTTCTTGATTCTATCATATCTTTCTTAGACATATTTAGATTAGTGAAAAAATGTGCTGTAATGTTTAAACAAACACCTTAATAAACTACCTCCATTATTCATGTCTCCCTCTTTGTGCTTTGCAATATTTGGATTTAAATGTATATATCCATTCAGGTAATTATAATTTTTCCCATAAAAAAGTAGTCCTTCTTTCATAGGAGTTGAGACGTTGATATTACAGTGAAAATACCTTGCCCCTTTTCTCTAACATCACCGCCTCAACCCCTATGAAAGAACTTTTTTTGGAAAACCATCAATTCAAAAAATAAAGTAAGGAGTTACAACAACATCCATTCATGTAACGTTTGCATACAAATAAAATTACTTGAAAATCTTTGTTGCAAAATGATCATCCAAAAACATAAGAGTTACTATATGTCCATCCATTTGCTTATGCAGTCTACTAACTTACCGGAGGATGATGAATACTCGATGTAGAACATTTGCAAATGTACAAAAGCTTTTTGAGTTTGTTGTTAGTATAAAACTAAAAGTTCTAAATAAACTATAGGTTTCAGGTGAACGTCGAAACTCTTTTGGATGCCGCAGTATAAGCATAAAATTAACATCTTTTCCTTTAGTATTCGCTATTTTTTTAAATCTTTAGGCGATTCTTAGATTCTCAACCAAATTATCCAGATCTCCACATTACCAACTCAGATTTTTCATATGTGGTTCCTCTTTAATGCTGAAATACTTCAGTAAAGAAAGATTTTAAAAATATTATATATTTCTTTGCATGTTTTCTATTGTAAATTCAATGCAATGCTAAAGTAATTTCGCTTTTCTTCTAAGAACTTAAGATTTTGTTTGCTTAATTCCCATTAAAAAAACAACGTATACTGTAAAGCTTTAGTTGAGACATCCAATAATGTCTATATCAACCGTCAAAAATATTAATAACTTTTTCCTCAATTTTGTAAAACCTTCTATTCGGAGAAAAAGGGCTGTAGGCGTGATTTTAAAACAAAAATTAAAAAAAAAAAATCAACCCCATGTTACAGGATTTGAAGAGAAACTATACCTTAAGATAAAAGTTACGTGACCCGCCAGTTTGTAGAGTCTTTGAAAAAGACCGTCGTAACGTCGGCTAATAAATTACATGGAGTTTTGGTAGCTCACCTCCTTCCACCCTTTTTCTCCTAATAGAAGGTGTCACGTAATTGAGAAAAAGTTATTGTTATACTACTGTAATCAAAAAGTAAGATGAAATGGTCATTTAAAACTGCCGGGTATTAGGAAGGCAGGTAAATTTTTTTTCCTAGGTTGGTAGGACTGTCTATAACTGTATATAAACATATGTTTGTCAAAAGGTTTAATTATTTCCAAATTACATTTGTATTTGTAAACAACCAAATGTGAATTTTTCGATTTCTACAATGGGTGATTTTGTTGAACAAAGAACTAGCATCCAATTTAGTTTGCGGAACGAATATTATTGTGCGGATACGTTGAAAATGTTACGGAAGGCCTTTGGTGATCAAACTATGGCACAAAAAAACCTTTATAAGTAGTACAACGAGTTCAAAGAAGGCCGAGAACGCGTTGAAGACAAACCGCGCTCTGGACGACGATCAACGTCTAACGACGAGAGACACGTCCAAAAAATCAAAGATTTGGTGCAAACTGTCAACAAAGAATATTATTTGAGCGTTATGCGTCAGTTGCTGGAAGCTATTCGTCTGAAACGGCTCGAATTATAGGCAAACAACTCTTGGTTCCTTCATCACGAGAATGCACCATGGTCCATGTCATACTGCATTGATTCTTCGCAACTTTTGCGAAAATTCGACTAATATCGTTCTGCAACCACCGTATTCGCTTGATTTGGCCTCGTCCGACTTCTGGCTATTCAGCAAACTTAAAAGGCCAATGACGTCGTTTTGACAGGATTGAGGAGATAAAAACCGAATCAAAGAAGGTCTTGAAGTCTATACAGAAAAAGACTTTTCCTACTGTTTCGAGGACTGGAAAAAGCGTTGGAAAAAGTGCGTTTTATCGGATGGAGGTTACTTTGAAGGGATGAAATTGATTTGGAAGAATAAATAAAGAATTTACAGTTTATAAACAATTTCACCTTACTTTTTGATCACAGGATTATAATAATTAAGAAGAATTTCAATATTTACAAAAATATAATTTTTTTGCTAAGCATTTACTGCACATAATAAAAACGTCAGTGTCTACAGTTTGTACCCAATGTATGGGTAAGATAAATAGACGAGATGTAAAATCAATCGAAAATGTACATTCAAGTTTAAGATTTAGCAAGGGAGAAACTATACGTTTGTACGCAACAATGAAAATAATAAGCTGACTCTTTACATACAAATTTAAGTAATAAAACATTTAAATAAAAGTAGAAGAAAATGTAATACAAAGTAACTTGTAGATGATAGTTTTTGTATACTGCTAGGTAAAAAGGGCGTAACAAAGAAATTGTGATTTTGGTGTTATGAGATTACGTGAATCTGCATATTTATAATTCACTCTTTGTTAAGAATATACAGTGCAACTGCGGCCCATATGGCAGGGTTGAAGCCTAAATAAAACACTAATATTTGGGATCCCGTCAAATTTAACCGACGTAGAGTTGAAAGTAACCTCACATTTAGGGTTGTTTTGTGACAGCTGTAATGGTATGAATAGGTGTTCATATCTTTTTGGATAAAAGTAGAAAATTCTTTGTAATTATTAGTTTTATTAAATGACAACCTATATCGGTAAGTGTAATTTTGTTTTCATCTCGTAAATCCCTTGGCTCTAAATATGCAATTGCGTAAGGGTATTGATACAATTAAGAAAACGAGTAAACAAACGAAAAAAAAGCTCAAACGTAAGTCTGACTTAGATTATTCTGATGATTTGTTTTTTCTTTGATGAGAGGCACCAAAAACCACTAAGTTGTTTTCAATTTTTAATTTTCTCTTTTTTTCTTTTAAAACATTTTTTTTTTTTTATTTTTTTTATATTTTTTATTAAATATATTTTTACTTTAATTGTTAATTTATTTTGTGCAACGTTTAACTAATTTTACTAATGGCAAATTTTTTTTTGTTTTAGATTCTTGAGATGTGCATTCTTTCTACAAACATTCTAAAAAACTTAGTTGTTTTTTTGTTCTCCTCCTCAAAGAAGAACAAATCAATATAAATATAAAAAAAAAAAAAAAAAAAAAAAAAAAAAAAAAAAAAAAAATCTTTAATTAAATTTATTTTTTTATTTATTATTTAAAAAAAAAATTTATATATTTTTTATAATATTTATTTTTTAAATATAAAAAAAAATATTTAAAATTACAATATAAAAAAAAAATAAATTATGAAAAGTTTTTATCGTGCAACGTTTTTTAACATAAAAAAAAAAAAAAAAGTGATACCTCCTCAGGCATCTAAAACTAAAAACGGTCATTCATGTTTGTTAATTAAAAATAAGGTTTTATTTTAAAAAAATTTTTTCCCCGTTTCTATGTAAAAAAAATAAAAATAAAAATAAAAAAAAAAAAAAAAATAATAAATTAAAAAAATTAACAATTTAGAGTGTGTGTTTAAATCTATTAGAGACACGACGATTTATGTTTACTTTTCCAATCAGAAATTGTTCACTTCCAATTATGTGTAAATACAAGAAATCTTTCTCAGATGTTGTAGGAACAATTTTTTAAACTATAAATAAAAAGGTAACTAAAAAAAACAGGAAGGTATGTTGTGTTCTATTATATATTTTAGAATTTTAGGTGATTGATGGACCATAAATAGTAAACACACATAAAGGGTTTCCATCAGATAAAAAAATTTTTTTTTGTAAAATTATCTCGTCTTCCATTTTGAAAAAAATTGCCAAAATTAATTAAAAATTATGTAATAAAAATGATTCAAATTTGTATAACTATCTTATTTTACCAGGAATTATCGCTAAAACTATTATCATTATTTAGTACTACACTCAGAGAGCTTTTTTGACTTTTGTTCTTCTTACAGAACTGTTAGTGAAATAGGGGCACATAGCAAAAGTCATATTTCTAATTTTTTTGGCGATGTGTCTATCATCAAGAAATTTGAATAGGAAACACTGCAAAATCTTAAAGAACTCGAATTCTATCACTTGTTTTTCAACATGGCAGACGATGGAAACGTTAAACTCGTTTTTCTGGAAACGATTAAATGTGCAGTTACGCCTCTTCACCTAACACGGCAGTATAGTGAATAAAATTAATTTTCTCCATTTTTGCTAAAAATTTTAAAAAGCTTAATTTACAATTTATTATTATGTTAAAAACGGTCACCCGATTATCGTATTTTTTGAATATCTTATAAGATCAAAAATGGCGTGAGTTTGTACATATTAAACTATTGCTAGAAAAAAATGTGCACAAAGGATATTTTTGTAAATACTCTACAAAAAATGCTTATCTCTAAAAGGTAGTTGTTTTGTAAAGAACCTTTAAATACAAGCAAAAAAATTTTCCAGTTTGAAATCGTTCACATATTTTCTCAAAGGATGTGAAATAAAAAACCCATTTTTAATCAAGCATTAGTCAAACAGCATTAATTTTTAAAAATATCTACAACCGCGCCTTACAAATATATACATGTTTACCAACATTCTTGTTTGGATAATATTTTGGTAAATCATACACGTGTTTGTTATCAGGTTTTCTCGTTCAAAACTTTTTAATTAAAGAAAACTTAAATTTAAAATAATTTCTTATGGTCACACCTTAAATCTGATTAAAATCGCATATAATTAACGTTATAATTAATTACTGATTTCAGTGTTACAAACTTCAATAATAGAGAGTATAAGAAAATCCACTTATAGGATAATATTCTTATTTGTAAAAAAACAGGTTTTTCTTGAAATAAATTTTCCGACGAAAGAAAAAAATTAAAAAAGGACATAAACATGTCAATATACCTATATGATTTAACAACCGGTGCTGTTGCTTGAATATTAAATTAACTTTAACGTTAATCCGCAGTTAAATGTGTGGAAATTGAATTTGCGTAACAATATGTACGTACATAAGCAACCCACACCAACATATTCTAAATTCCACGTGTTAATTGAAAGCATAAATTGCGTTTACGAAGATAATAATCAAAATTAGTAGTAAATTTCACAAACGTAATTAATTTCTTTTTTATCTACAGAATCCAGTAATTTTAATCAAGTCAAGTCTATAATTTAAAGACAGAATAAAATTTCTATCAATCGACTTGCAAAAGAAAACAAGGGCTGAATCCTTGAAGAGGTCTTTGACATACGTATGTTTTAAACATAAAGCGTATGCCAATAAATGGCATTTATACTAGCACTTCTTCGAATTCTTCGAAGACAACGTGGGAAATAACCACACTTTTCCTAATTACATTTAATTAAGTAAGATCTAAAAATTATTCCAAGGATAATTCTTTTTTTAGTGTTCGAAAATGAAAGTTGTTCTCTAGTTTTAGACGATTATTATTACAGCTGTTGAATATACATGAAGATGATATCAACAATGTATCGTTATTAATAAAAACACAATAGGCTAATAGAAGGGCAAAAACTCCAGCCAGTAAAATAAATGTCAAGATTCGTCTTACAAATCCTGGTCTTCTTAATTATTTAACCTTAGCACATTTGCGCGGATGCATTAATAATTTAGAGTAAATCGGCAATTTTATTTGCATAGTTTAGTGGTCCTCAAACCTGAACAGATTACGTAAGTTGGGAAATGGGGTCGTGTACCTACAGGGAATATCATTCAGCCAATTATTTTCAATTCAACTACAAAGACAATCTTGACGTCAGGGTTGTTGTCCTATTGCTTACCTACACCCAAAAATTTATTCTGTAGGTAATTATTATACAATGACTCGGTTAATTATATTACATGTTCAAAGTTTAGATTTCGTTTTATATTTATTATAATAGCATTACTCTAATTATATTTTGATTATTACCTTAGAAACATCAAAGAAGATACCTTTTATATATACATAATTTAAAGATTTTTTTGTTATTTAAATTGCGCAAAGGTCAAAGAAATTTTGAGGCATCAATTACTAGTATTTCTTCGAGCGTGTGTATGTTTTCAAGTGTACGCATTCTAATTGATTAAACTTGTTAAAATACTTCGAAAAAAAATTGAAAATAGCAAATGTCAAGTCGTGACCAACGTTTAGCAATCAAGATGCGCCTTTCCAAATTATGTAAAATTTAACTAATTGCTGGATCTTGTAACATAACATTGATGGTCTTTCTAAAATTAAACGATTGTTTTAGTGAAAGGTCAAATTAAAAATTAGGTAAATTAAACCGCAACGCACGCTGTAAATCCCAATTCTCACACATGCGTTTTTCTAATTCAATTTCCCATCCGATCATAACTGCTACTACTAATAAAAACGTATAAAAGCTACAAAATACAATGATGTTACCGGTTTCTTTATTCTGATTTGAACAAGTAAAACATAATGAAAGCAGATTTCACTCATAGTTAGATTATTAATGTAAGAAAAAATATTGTTATATTACAACAATTAATGAGAAAACTTTTACTTTCAAATTCGCACCCATCATTAACTTAGTCAATTTCATATTTAATTCGAACGGTGTTTTTTTTGTGTTTATGTGTGTTGATATTTTTTTTGTTACACAATGGTAATTAGGTTATTTAACGGTAAAACACAATATCACTCGGAAGACTGCTCAAAAACCGTTTAAAATAACTACTGTTGAAAGAAACGATTTAAAAAGATTTAAGGATTTGTAACAGTGATTGTTGCTATTGTTTATTTAATAAAAAAATGATGTTTTGATCTGTTTACTTTATGTTCTACTACTTTGTTGTTTGTACCACTTTCAGTTAAATTGTTGTTTTTTTTTTATTTTATTGCGTTAACAATTTTGACCAAGTTATTGTTAATTAATAAAACAATACTTTTTTAAAGTGCAAGATGTTATTCAATCCGTTCGACTTAACAACAGTAGTCGAAAATTGGTCACATTTTCATAAAGAATTCCATTTTTAATTACGATAATATTAATTGTGCTCTATAAATTATAAAATAATTAGATTATACCTAAAATTCTTAAAAAATTAATTAACAACAATTACCGTTCAAATTACAGTTTCAATGATTTTCGTGGTAATTATATAACATTATTTGTTATACTACAAATCTTTTACTCAAATTTATGAACTTAATAATATACAATAAATTATTTTTTTGTGCAAATGAATAATAATGATTCAAGAGGTAAGTATTTTGACGATTTAATTATGTAATTAAAATTTTGTTGTTTTGTCTATAATACATTATGATGTGTAAGCAGTTAGATAAATCGATTTTTCGATTGTTATAGCCACCTAAGCCTTGACTAAAATAACTATCTCGAGTGATTTTCGATGTTTGCTTGATTACGACAAGTGATTCGGGATTGTCATCTTTGCCAACGCTTAGTTGGCTATAATAATACGTAACTGATAACATATCTGCGGACAAAGTTGCTTTAATGTAATTAAATTTCCGACGTGTTACGATAGCACGACTCGACAATAGATGTGGCAACACATTTGTTGTAAATAATTTATATAATCATTTATATTCTAGTAATTAGTTACGTTATTACATACTTACAACTATTATTGAAATATATAGTTATCTATTCAATATTAATCAATTGGTAGCATTAAAAAAATATATGAATAACTTTATATTTGATATAAATAATAACAAAATATTGTGTAAAAAAATATTACCAATGACATTCTGAAATTACTTACCAATCCCCAAATATTTTCTATTGCAAATTTTTATTAACATAATATTTGTACAATTTTTTTCAAAGGGGACAATAGGTTCTTCGTTTAATTATACAGGCGACGAAACAGAGCCAATTGCAGCCACATCAATAATTAAAAAAAAACTCAGACCCGTCAATTTTATTTCTGAGGGGAGCATCTTTTTCAGCCTGTCGATAAATTATATGAGTTCTAGCCGAACGGCCAAAGGAAACTAGCAACATGTGGGGTTTTTTGAAAAGCATTTTTGTTCAAAAAAACTGTGGGTTGACATTTAAAAAGTTTGGTGTGACGTCATTTCCGTTAAACCAGAGGCAATACTTGAATTCCGACAGGCTGAAAAGATGCTCCCCTCAGAAATAAAATTGACGAGTCTGATTTTTTTTTTAATTATTGATGCGGCTGCAATTGGCTCTGTTTCGTATGCGTTGGCCCACCCTGTATACTTTGACAAGTCGATGACACTCCTTTTAATACTCTCCTTATTATTTAAGCTTATCTAACTAGCCTACACATGTTTAATAATAACATCTAATGGGTAAGTCTGAAAGTTTTAACCGTTTTAATCGCCTGATTTTGTCTGTTCTATCAATAAGCTTGCCAACAAGATTATTTTTATGCACTTCCACTTATTGGGAATATACCATGGTGCGTTCACTATTAGTTGAATAGTTTTATCTTGGAAATAATGAATAATTTCTATGTTGTTATGGCGTGCAGTTCCCCAGAACTGAATGCAGTTAGTCCAAATAGGTTTTCAGTATAGCTTTGTATAGTAATAATTTATTCACTATTGTTAATTCGGAATGCTTTCCGATTATCCAATACATTTAACAAAACTATTTTCTTTTTTGTGAACAGATGTTTCTGCCAGGTCATTCGTCAATTGACATATAATCCAAGACAACTTCTCCATTTAAAGTTACAGGTAGACAATTACATTTTCTTGTAGTAAAAGTGACATGTACGGATTTATCCTAGTTTGCCTTTATTTTCCACTTTTTTTATCCAAGTTTGTATTCTGTCAAGGTATTGATGAACAATTCTCGTGGAAAATTTAGGATTGGGGTGAAAAGTGAGTACAGAGGTTGCAACAAATGTTGCAGTAGTGGCTATACGAGATTTTAATATGTTAGCTCTATAGAACAAATATACAATAAAAACTATTACGCGTGTTGGTGATACCCCAGTTGTTGTGGTGGATAGATCGCTTTATATATCATGTTATAGCATTAGGAAATGTCGGTCTATGTCTATTAAATATGACCTAAGTGTTTCTTAGTAAGAATGTGGTATTATCTTCTTAAATTTGTAACATAGTCTCTCATGCCACTCCTTATCAAAGGCTCTAGGAATTCAGCGCAACAATAGAATTTTCTTTCAATCTAAAGCAAACATGATAATCTTGGATAAGCTGATGTTTACTAATTTTATTAATTGGCGTACTTAAAATTTTAATTCTTCTATGTGTTTAATTAGATCTAAATGCAATTATTTCATTGCAGTCCATTGTCCCATCTTTGACATCCTATTCTCCGATACCTTCAAACAAGGTTGCGCATACTAGCAACCGAAACGTCAAATAAGAAGATACTGGACTGTCTTTAAATTAGAATCCTTCGACCCACTCCTTAGTGAAGGCCTAACATCTTGTTAGGAAACTACCTAGAATAACTACAATTTAAGCAGGAACTGTTTTCAAATGGTTAGGTTGTTGCGATGTCCAGCGACTATTGTTGTTTAAGCCTTCGTGTGATGTCCGGTTGATTAGCGAATTGTTTGATAAGCTGGTTAGGATATCCTATCAAGTTACTGCTATAGTTGGCTGAGAACCTCTTGATTTCCTGTCTACAAAGAGATCTTCTAGGTCGTACCATTGCGCATTCAAAACCTTTGAAGGATTTTAGTATGTGAGGCTTTGACGCATCCCGTAGGACCATATGGGTTTTAGTATAACTTTATACAGTAAAATTTTGTTTGATAAGGAAAGTTGGGAATGTTTTCCAAGAAACCATGCCATTTGTTTGGTTTTTAAATCTAATTGCTTTCTTTTGGTTTTGATGTACGAGCTCCAAGTGAGTTTTTGATCGAGGTGCATGTCAAAGTATTTTACTTCGCTTTAGATTAGAGTTAAGGCATTATTTATGCTGGATTGGACCCATTCAATACGTCTTGTGGTGAAAGTTACTTGTGCTGATTTATCGGTATCGACTGTGATTCTCTACCTATGGAACCAGGTTTGTAGTAGGTCAAGATGTTGTTGAAGATGTTTTACTGAAAGTTCAGGAGACTGATTGACTACAAGAATGGTCGTGTTGTCAGCAAATGTCACAAGTATAGTGTTGTCTGAAGTAGGTGCATCTGATGTGTAAATTAGGTATAGCGGCGGCCCCAAGACGCTACCCTACGAGACTCCATACTTAATTCTATGGATATCTGTACTGCATTGTTTATTTGGATTTGATAGGTTTGATCTGTGACGTATGACTAGATTTGAAGTTAATTCACGTTCATTTTTTTAAATTTAGAACTGCATATTTACAATCTACTCTTAACGTGAGTATTAAGTAAATTATATATCAATGTAATGTCGGGTGAGGAGCTCTGGCCAGTGCTAATCTCCCTAAAGATTACATTAGTTTTGGTTGGGTTGTTGCGAGGTCCAGCGGCCATTGTCATTTGATCCTTCTTGTGATGTTCGATTGATTAGCGAGTTGTTCGATGAGCTGATTAGGATATCCTACCAAATTACTGCTATAGTTGGTTAATAGCCTTTTGATTTTGCTATATACATAGGAACCTTGGACGTTTAAAAGGTGCCATTATTTATGCCTGGCATTGGAACCATATTAAATACATAGTATTGTTTGTCAGAGAAAGTTGAGGTGTTTTCCCAGTGCTATTTGTTTAGATTTTAGGTATAATTGACTGTGATGTGGCTCTAAGTTTTTGATCCGAGGTGCAACCTAAGTATTTTACTTCGCTTTGGATTTGAATGTAGTAGGTCGAGATGTTGGAGATGTTCTACTGGAAGTTCAAGAGTCTGATTGAAAGGATGGCCGTGTCGTCAGCAAATGTCGCAAGTATAGTGTGTCTGTGGTGCATCTGATGTGTAAATTAGATATAGCAGCGGCCCCAAAACGCTGCCCTACGGGACTCCATACTTAATTGGATAAATATCTGATACTGCACTGTTTACTTTGATTTGATATGTTCTATCTATGACGTTTGACTTGACTAGTAAGTATAGATGACTGGGGAGGTACAATTTAAGTTTGTAAGGTTAAGAAACATCTGAATACACTAGCTCTTTCTTCATTACTTCAAACCTATTTGTCATTTAACTTTTAATTGGTGGTATATGCTATCGTGATCGTTTCAGCTTTTTTGTAGCCGTCTATAACAAGAAATAATTTGCTTCAGTGACGGTCAATTATTTTTTATATTTTTGTAAAGCTTCATTTTTTCGGTTTAGTAGCAAATTTTTTGAGATCTTTCGTAGCTTTATTAAACTTTGTTTCGTCTGCATTTAATCTTGTTGCCACCGACTTGCGCAGCTTATGTTTTTCCGCTATTTTTTGGCTAGATATTAATTTTTCCTTAGTAGTAAATTTTGGTCGGGAGTAGCTGACGACGCTAAAGTTTGAATAACTTTTGTTATGTTCTCATTATTGCCTATATCTTTTGTAGTCTTTAGAGGAATATTAATGTTGATTGATTGCTCCACTTTTGTTGCATAAATGGGGTTGTGTAGTCGTATGCTATGTATTGGCATGCATAATGATAACAACTGGAGAGTGATGCAAAGATAAATCATGGTTAGATTTTACTTTTATTGTCCTATTGTTATTTTCTGTTGTAGTACAAACATTTAAAATATTTGATATATGGTATTTTTTTTTAAATTTGATGACCAATGGGTTGGTTGTCCCGTTAATAATAGTTTCAATTTATTTCTTTTGTGGCTGCCAGTAGTTGTTGACCTATAAAGGTTTTTTGCGTTATAGTCCCTTCCAGCTATAAATCGGTTACCTAGGGTTTTAAGAAACTGCTGATAATTTCCTTTATTGTTATCTTTCGGTGAACAGTATGCTGCTAGTTTCTAGGAATTAATTGTATTGTTATTTCAAAAATAGTGGTTTGCAAATCTTCCTGTTTATAATGGTTAAGTTCATGGTATTTGATTCCATTTCTTATTATAATAGCAGTGCCAGCATCTGGTCTGAGATATTAACATTACGTACATCAACATCATTGTTTTGGAGAAAGTACTAAATTTCTTGTGTATGACAACATAAGCCATTGGCATTCCATACCACCACTTTTACAAACTGAACCTTTATGGTTTTATTTATTTAATCGTATGGTACATTTTAAATATTGTATTGTGATGTAAGTGTTATGTATAGTGCCCCAGAAAATCAGTATAAACCTGTACAGTGTGGTAATTTTGGTAACAAGCGTGGTAAGCAGGTATATCATTATCCCCATAGTATCATAATTTTTAATTCAGATTTATCATCAGTTTGTTCAGAACTGTCTGAACTATAATTTGATTTAGATAGGTAATTGTAATTGTGGTTTGTTGTCAATTCTGTCCTGTCATCTAGGCATAAATGTTAGGTTCCAACGTATATTTTAGTCAATTGATTTTTTGGAGATTTCACACACCATGGCTCTTTCTGCCAGACATTTTTAGTATGTCCAAAACTCTGACTACTCATTAAGGTACCTCTCTTTTAGGACTAAACTACGTTGCTCATAAATGGTTTGACTTTGTAGATTTCTTTATTGTTATTGTTTTGTTTTAGATTCTTAACTTTATATGTGTATAATTTCATTTGCTTTTCATGTATAGTTTTGTGTTTTTGGTATATATTTCTCCTTCCTTGGGTTAGACTTTCTTATTATTTCGAGCCTTTAGAAGATATTTTTCCTTTTCAATATTATCTAACAATGTTATTAATGGTTTCATATCCTTAACTCCTACTAAAAATATTGGTGGCGGCTTGGTGCCGTTCCTTTTGTCTACAATTTGTTCAATGTCTTGCATTGCTCCTTTAATATCTTTGTTATTTCAGTTGTTAAATCCGATGCTTGTTGCAAGTACATTGCCTAACTGAACTTTTTTGTTTTGGTTGCTTACTATATCTGAACCACGACTTATTTATTTTCAGTGCCGTCCAGGTTAAATGGGGGCAGTCCTTGATGAGAAATTTGTTTATGTTGACTGAAAAATGTTATTTGTTGGTGTTTAGGTTGCGGTTGCATTGTTTGTTGTGTATAATAAGGTATATTTGTAACTGAGTAGTGCATTTGGATTACAGTAAACTAAAAACCTTTATTTGGACTTTATAGAAAATTACTGTAATTGGCTATTACAGCTATCCCTTACCATAATCAGGCGCATTTGAGCATAATTTTTCACTTCGAGCAAATAAGCAACTGTTGCGAATAATATTGCAAGTAAACTTGATGCATTCAATATGCAATCTTTGATACATATTCTATAGTAATAAGTGTATAAAAAGATTAAAGTTAAGAAACTAATTCTTATTTCACAAACTTTCCATAATATTCTTTACTTTGCGAGCAATTGTTGGTGAAAATGAGTTTGCAAACTAATAGTAAAAAATTGAATTTCAATTTTTATTATAGTCATTTTTGCAATTACAGTAACTACTAGAATAAACATTATTACTTGTTAGTTTATTTCACTTTTTTTACATTATGGTATAAATTACTTGCATGCACACAATAATAATCATTATTGATAAAAGCTAAAGTTTAATTGCCACAAAGTTTGAACTTTAAGAAACAAACCGAAACAGCTTAACAAATTGTTGTATACTAGAATATTTAAAAATTTAAATAAAATGGGAGTTTCTTAATAAATAAAAATATATTTACAAACGGTGTTTTTCTAAAGTTTATTTATTGCCATTTATATAATTACAATCGTTATTATTTAATTGAATTACCATTTTTTTTAAAGTTACGTGCAAATGACATTTTTTTAAATAATTAAAGTAGTTCTAAAATGGGTAAGCCATGATTAAAAACCTATAGATGTTAGCAAATTGTCCAAATCTTACAGAGTTTTAAAAAAAAAATTTTTGAGTCAATAGAATACTGATATCGTTTTCAAGTTCTTTGAGTTTATTTTTAGTAATTTCAACTTTATGAAAAACTAGTTTAAAGATAAATAAACTGGTACCACTAATCATCTCCATAGATACGCATTCACAAGGATGAACACACACCATAGGCAGGCACGCAGTTACGTTACATATGATTTATATATATGGATGTGTAGAAAGAGAGAGTCATTTTTAAACTGTTCTTGCTTCTGTACATTTGTGACGTACCTTCAGTTCACTTTACCTTTGCTGTATTTATTTTATTATTTTTTAATAACATATTCAATATTTTCTTGAATTTCTTTAGCCGTTTAACACGTTCTTATGCAATAGGCAGAAATTACAATGATTAAGAGATTGTTAATAAGTTTCTTTTGTCAATAATTACTATAATAGCTATTTAATCACTGTAATATAAAATAATAAAAATTTTAGGGTGTAATACTTGCACCTGCCTTTATTATAGTTATAAAAAAACTAGTAACTGTAAATATATTATTATATTTATAATCATCATGAAGTTCACATTACCTTAGGAAGTAATATTACCGGTAAAGGTGTGTTCTCAATTTATTGTAGTTGTTAAGAAAATATTGGAGGTCGTTAAACTTGTGGACTTTAAGTTTATATAAAAAATGTGCCCAATTATTTGTCAACTTAATAGATTTAGAATATTAATCAATTTTACCATTAATATCTTTATCTATCTATATTTACTCCATTTTTCGTTTGTTATTTTTTTAATTTCCTTTCATTTTACAATAATATTCATTATTTGTAATATCTCATATTCTCATATCTTTCAATTAAGGGATATCTTCGTTTGTCGTTTTCTTCCATTTTCTCATTTCCTTCTAATTTACTTCGTTTTCTTGAAAATCTCTATTTGTCCCTGTTATTTTTTAAATTTGACAGTTTTGGTATTCTGGATAATGTTTTTGAAGATCGGAGATCAGAATTTTAAAGCTCAAAAAACCTTTACAACCCAATTACTATTTTTAGGCGCTACTCTAAAAGTAACGTACAATTAAAAAAAGTGAAACAATTTGACATTGTCAAGAATTTGTATTCAATTTTTTTTTTAATAAAGTTCTAATTTTTGTTGATACATAAGATTATACTACATGCGATGATTGCAAATTACACAGAACGACATACGTTTCTAAATTGCATCTTACGGAAATCTTAAGGATATTATTGTTTACAGAAATAAGAAACTATGTCATCAATTATACTTTATTGCAATGAGGCATGGGTATCGTGATTCAACGAATCAGCCGTTTTACTTTTTTGACAGATGAGTCCAAAAAGTATACTTTACGGCCGCAAATGAGGAACGAAAATTGTTTTTCAGATGAGCATAAAAAGTGTTTGATTTCGTTTTCGGCGTTTATTTATTAACTCAAACTAACAAACTATGGTGAGTACTTTTATCGCACGCTTATTTGACGAGTGATGCTGTCTTCAGCTTAAGGCCAAAAACTTGTCAAACTATTTCTAACAATATTCGCAAACCAAAACCTTAAGAAAGAAAGTTTCTGAATTTATTTTAAGCTGCAAAAAAATGTTTGATAAAGTGTATCAATTTATACATCTTGTACAAAAATCATCAGAAATACGTTCGTGGCAGATGCTAGCCTTAAGTGACTCATTGTCTTAAAAAAAAGTAACAGTCAAAACTTATTTAAACTTTACTTAACTAAAAATTTTCACAAAAATATTTATAATCAATGGATAAACTCAATTTTAAATCTGATTTCGAGAAATACAAACGAATAGTTTACAAAACAATTTTCTACAATCGAAATCGTTACAAAATCATTTATTTAATAAAAAAGGAAAGAAGTGTCGAGAAACAATTTTTGTACTTAATGTCATTCGCAAGGAATAAAAAATAGTATTCGACCCATCAACATAAGGCGTGTTTTTTTTTTAAGAAATCATTCAAAGAAAATATTTGATCTATCTATAAAAAGAATAAGATTAAAATGGGTTCTCAAAATATAAGCTTCAAATTGTTTCGGTGTCACCAATCTACTTCTCTAACATTGTCAACAATTTGCGTCAATGTCTTTATCATACTATTTAGCGAATTTTATATAGTTTTTTATTTATTAATTTAATTTTATGGGTTTCCTTACTTTAATAACAACTAATCTTATGATTGTGACATCTAGTGTTGCCTCGTGCTATCGTAACTGGCCCGCACTAAATAACAATATTGATCACTGTAATGGGCTTAGTATTTAAAAATTATGATAAACTCAAAATAAAAAAAAGGATGCAAAGTTTAATATTATCATTTTGCTAAATTTTTATGTTTTTTGTTTGTTTGATAAATTTATCATGCTCAAGCATCTTACATTATTCATTCATTAATTTCAGATGATAATAATGAACCGTGTTATGTCAATCTCATGTTTTACACATTCAATGTGTAACAATTTTTATGATTACATTGACAAAACTATGAGTAGTTAGTCAACATACTAAAATAAAAACTAAAATTACCAATAATAAATAAAATAACAAAAATAATGGTATCGATACGTTGTGCAAGTAACTGAAAAAATACCCACAAAACATATTCCTAGAAATAAACTCATTTTTTCACTTAATTGTGAAAAAAAAACGTAAATAAATTCTAAAAAAATCTATTAAGCGTAATTTTTTTCTGTTTTACATAGATAACACAGTTAAATGTTACATTTATTTAAATTAATTAACACGACAGTATTTGATTTTTTTTATAAAAATAGCAGTGCCCTCAAAATAACTTGCGTTTGTGTCAATTGATTTACAAAAAAAAATTGCGATGAGAGTATGAAAATATTGTCGTGAAATTTTGAAATTTTATTTAAAAAAAGTTGACATCACTAATGTGATTACTTATACTTGTTAACCTTCTGTGGTATTAACTTCCTTGCAACACGAGTAATTCAAATTTCTTTATGTAAATCTCGCGGTCATAGACAGAAATTTCAATTCAATGTTCACGGCATTTAATTTCAAAACACATTATAATTTTTATAAAACGATGGACAAGATTTTGACCTTAACCTGAAAATAGCATTTTTTTTTTCTTTTCCTTTGTTTAACCCTCAATCATCTAGTTTTAGATAAAGGTCTCTTACGGCAATCTTGCCTATTAGATGGTTTTCTCCGTCATAATTTTCCAGCCTTGGGTGTTGTGATCAACCAACACTACATCTCACTTGTCTTTGTCTCTACTTTAATATCTGTAGTTCTCATAATGTCCTGCCAGTACTTCAGTGAGCAATTAGACAATTTCCCACATGCTACTTAAGCCAATTTTATTCGTCAGTTCCAGCGTCATGGTTGTTCTTCTGTAACATTATATTACACCCCATACCTGGGTAAATAGCATCACTTGTCAAAAAAACGGGAAATTGCATTAAAAAGTACCACCCTTTTTGAAGATCGAAATGGAAAAAGACACAAGCTGTCATTAAAGTTTTTGTTTTGAACAATAAAACGTCGAAGTAAATCAATGTTGAATTTGACTTTAAAAAAAGAAGTTTTTGCAACCATTATTTGCTGTCAATAAAAATTTTAAATCAAAAAACAACATTTTGTCAAAAAATGGATTCCAAAACAGTGAATCGGCGACTCCCTTTGGATATACGTAAAAAAAGATTTTGTTCAAATAGAAATGGCGCTGAAGAAAGAAATATCATGTAATTTTAAAACTTAGAAAGATAAGTAAGTATTCTACCCATTAAAACATCTCGTAATTTATCTAAACAAATATCAAAAACATAATTGATTTTTTTTTATAAAAATAGAAAAAACGTATCCTCTAAGCTTAATTAGAAGAAACAAGAAACATCGATGAAAATAATATCTGTACGTTAGAAAGTTGTTATTATGTCAAAAAATCATCAAAACTTATTTGACATTTAACGTAAAAGGGCATAGGAAGTTCATGGTTGCCGAAAACACATTCACTTTCTTAATTTAATTTAAAAGATGTAAAAACAGTTTTTTAGAAGACTCTTCGATCTATACACCATATTTTGTGAAAAACTCACAAAAACATTGGACATGAAACTATAATTTGGAGTTATGAAAAATGAAACGGTTTTTTAAACAGTATTCAAACTCCACCGTATTGTGCCTTAAAATTATCACAAAAATTTTTCACTTAGTTCATGGAAAGTGGTAACACTATAAGAAACCCATGTTTATAATTTTATTTATGAATAAGAAATCAATACAAAAAAAACCAAATCGAAGGTTAATAATTAGAATTTCCTTATTATTTTTAAAAGCTTTTAAACCGACCTCAGTAAAATTAATAAATTAATTAAATTAATTAAAAAACTACGTTCACAAATAGTTTCAACATGAGCAATTTTAATTATTGAAATAATCTCCAGAACATTACTTGTTAAATCTAAAAGTAAAAGTAAAAATTTTTTTGCATCTTTACAATTTTAATGTGTTACAAATATATCATTACAACACATTTGTGTTGTAAACTATTCTTTAAGTCCAGTTTCTTAACCGTTCCAGTTTCCTTGATGTCTTTAACGAAATATAGACCATTATGTTACATGCAGATGTATTTCTTAACAACACTGAGAACGTATTTATATAATTCACTAAAAATCGTAAAATATGTCCAATTTTAAGTAAAATAATACATCCTACTATTTCACAAAGATAATCGAATTTACCTACCACAAATTTGTGCGAAAGTTTCGAGTGTAATAGGGTAGAAATGTTAGTATACTAAGTGAGCAGCAGAAGTTCTTTGAAATTGGAATTTCTAGCAGAAAATAACAGAACTTGCTTGTCGTTGCTTCAAAGCCATGTGATTTAAAATTTAATTGGTATGTTTTTTATGTGCACTAATCAATTATAAACGACATAGTTCGTATAATTTTACAGTTCCCGGTAACTTATGCTTTTAATTAATATCTAACGGTAGCAAAAAGTGTAGATGTATTTTGTGAAAATACGTAATTCAGTGTCGTAACATTTTATGTGTAAATGTAAAAATGAGGGTATTTTAAAACTACAAAAAATCATGATTTAGTGATTTTGATTATATTGAAATAAATAAAACGCAAACATTTAATCAGTAGCGTAGTGAAGTACCTACTTTGATTACACAATTCATTTAGTACTTAAAAATTCTTGCGTGATTTCGTTTCCTTATTTTATGGGCAGATATAGCATTCTTTACGTAATTCTGTAATAAAAACTTCGGCATACCTTAGCTTACATAATAAAAATACACATTACCCGCGAGCAATGAATCGGTGAATTAAAATTAGCAAATTATTATGCGTTTTTATTTGCTTAGGTTAAAAGTCAAAGTCAAAGCAATGACTAAAAATTGTGAATCAAATTAACATGATTAATTTAAGTATTGTATAATTTTTTCTAAATTAAAATAACATATGCTAGTCGGTACTATCGGAAAATCGCTTATCAATATTAAAAATGTTTCTTACTCAATGGTGAATGTAATTGACCTTAAGAGTGAGTATACACGGAAGTAACGACGTTGTACAGATACATATACAAAATATGAAAGTTAATTCGAGTATGCATTATAATTTCAATCAATCAATTTCCAAAAATAATTTAATTAAATACTCAGACTGATGCTCTTAGAAAATACAGAAATTTTTCAATTAATGCAGGTCCTTGCGAAATGTAGTTTTAAGAAAATGATTCTTTGTGCAACTTTACAATTAACTGTCCTTGCAAGTTCAAGAGAGTTTTAGTATTCAACGCATTTTTTGATTAAATTTAATCTGTAGAAACGGAAAGATTAACATAAATTTACCTTGAACTTGATGCTTCGCTTTTGACATTCAATAGTAGTCGCAAATGATTTTCTTCTGAATTTGCAACAAAGTAATTTGCATATGAAAGAACGTTAAACTTCGGCGTACTGCTTGCTCCATAATAAAGCGACACATGTTGGAATTTCGTATGTTTATCCATTTTATTGAGATATTTTACGATATAGTTTATTTACGTATATGTATCGGTATTTTGTCGCCGTGTAACACAAAAGAAAACATGAGTAATTCTAAAGGTGAATAAAATGGAAGTTCACAGAGCGTATAACGTAAACACGCTTTTACTGCTTTTACTTCAATATGAAATGATTTTATTATAAATAAACCTATTTTTTTTATAATTGTTTATGGTTTATGTATAATTTCTGTGTAATTGTAGAAACCATTGTTACATCAAAGTTAACTTTTTGTCAATTTTATTCTCATTTTGAACTTATTCTATTTTTTTTTTGCTTTTCGTCTGTTTTGTAAAGTGTAAAAACCTCAATCGAAAAAATACCTGAAATTATTTGTATTTTAAAAACACACAGAAAAATGTCAATATGTAGTTCTTAATTAATTTTGATTGAGATCTATGTTTCTTATCAATCCAGAATCAGATTTTTTAGAAATTGAAAGAAAGCTATCTGATGATCTGCGTATTATGGAAATTTATCTCAAAAAATGACGATTTTGTCTACTCTTAAAGAGCGAAGGTTTCTTGTTTTAATTTAACTAATGGAGAACAAAGTAGAAAACTTAATTTTATCTTTAATAATACAAAGTTAAACCATAATTTTAACCCAGTTTATCTGGGAGTAACTTTAGATACGTTTTTAATTTACAAAGACCATTGAAAAAAAGTCAAACAGAAAATGAAAACAAGAAATAATGTCATTCAAAATTAGCTGGAACAACTTGGGGAACAGATGCAAAGACAGTTCGTACAGCTGAAATGGCATCCGAATATTGTGCTCCTGTCTGATGGAATAGTTATCGTCCGAAAAAATAGATGCCCAGTTGAATTGCACTATGCGTATAATTAGTGGAACCATTAAATCTACTACTTTTTTCGTCATTGTCGGGACTGACGCTTGCACCGGTTCATTATATGTCGACATGTTTACACACTTAAAGAATATTATTACATATTAATACAAAGGTGGGTGGTTCTCCTAAACCTTTAAGCAAATGCTTTGCCAAGACGAACCCATCCACAGTTGCACATAGTTTTGTCACCACACTATACAGGTTTATACTGAACTTTTAGGGCACCATACACTTACATCATAATACAATAATGAAAATGTACCCTATGAGTAAATAAATAAATCTACGTCATTAGTGTAAGCTAAGCGTTAAGCATCTTTTTATATTCTGATGCTCCAGATAAAATTTATAAAATTATTTTATTTCGTTGGTTGTTATAATATCTACTTGCAAAATTATTCAGATCTCTGGAAATACTTAATATTAATTTGAAAGAATCCACTCTATAGATAAATAATGGGATATGGTTTGTAGAGGAACAATTAACTATCTAAACAAATAATATTTTTACATAACGTTCAAATAATTTTATATAAATGTATTAAATGAGATTATATTTTTAATTTTAATTTAATTGTATTATGTATAACCTTGTTTAAATTATTTATGAAATAGTAATATTTAAAAATTTACTAAAACTGTGGACTGTACTAGGGGGCATATAAATAAGGCATGCTTTTTAAATATAAGCTTCCGATAATGAAAAGCTGAATATGATTTATACATTAATAAGTATATTCTTTGAAAAAAATTATGAATAATTTCGACTAATACAGATAAACATGAAGTAAAAAATTGATAATGTCGTTACAGAAATCAATTCAGATAAAGTATTAAAAACTAAACATAATAGTAAAACAACAAACGGAAAATATTTAAATGAAGCTCACAGCGATGCACCAATCTTGTAAAAAAAAAAAAAACTTAAAAAAATAAATACAGGGTGCGGCAGATAAACCGTCAATTAGAAATATCTCAAGAACCAGTGACACCAAAAACTTTAAAAATTGGTACTGTGCTTACAAGATTAGGGGACTATTTTCAAGATGGTTACAGGAAGTAGATGTCAACTTCCTTAATTCAAATGGGAAACTCTGTATATTATTACATTTTAGAATTTTGTATTAAATTATGAATACTTTTTGTGAATTACATTACACCCTTAAATACAACAGTTCTTCAGATATTTGAAGTTTTATGTCAAAATTGAACTTTTCGGACCAGAAAGTAATGGTACTTTTTTCTCATATTCAACACATAATTATTTGCTTTGAATTTTTTTGCTTTGTAGAAAAAAGTGGACTGTAATTCAAAGGAAAGGAACACCAACTGCAGCGTCTATTTAACCAACAGAAAAACACCAAAAACTGCACCAAAAACTTGATTCGGACACGTGTTTCAACAGCTAAGCTGTTATCATCAGCGATACCGGTACTAAAAATAAAAACAATGGAAAGCTTATATATACTATCTGCTTATCACGCATCGTTAAATTGATTCTTAGATAAGCTTAAATAATTCCGAAAATCCTAATGGGACGTTATCATCATATTTCATAAGCAAATTTCTGTTTTTAAAATTTCTAAACTTTCATAAGAATCAAGTTCGTTTTTATTATCTACTCTCTTCATTAATTCAATGTCGCCTACTCTATGGCCATTTTCAAGCATATGCATGGCAACACTGGACCTATCTGTGCGATGATATTTGACATGAGCTACGTGCTCTTTAAAACGAGTTTTAATAGGTCTCTTGGTTTGCCCTATATATATTTGGTTACAGTCTTTACAATTAATTTTATATATTCCCGATTTATCACACATTTCTATTGGGTCTTTCGGATTGCCTAAAAGATTTTGCAAGTTGTTATTACTAGAAGTCACTGTTTGATAATCAAATTTTGAAAATATTTTTGAAGACCTTTGTGTATGTGGGTTAATTTGGTAATTTGACATATTTCTTATCTATTTTGCTATTACTAGTTCCTAACGTTGTAATGTTTCTAATGTTTAACTTATGTTATGTTTTCTAATTATGTTTGTGACAATTGATTCTTGAAAACCATTGTATGATGCAATCTGCTTAATATTTCGCAGTTCTTTATCAAAGTTTTGTTTTGACAATGGGAAATGTAATAATCGGTGAATCAAAAAGTTGAAAGATGCAAGTTTATGTTGCATACTATGGTTGGAATCATTTGTTATAAACCTCATAGTGTTAGTGTCTTTACGATAAATATCTATATCTAGTTTGTTGCCATTTCTTGTTACTAAAGTGTCTAAGAAAGGTAACTTAAGGTTTGTTTCTGTTTCATAGGTAAACTTGATCGTCTCAAATTTTGAATTTAAAATTTCTACAAATTGCTGAGGGCTGTAAACTTTAGTGTCGATGACTGCAAAACGTCATCTACATATCTACACCAAATTCTATGAAAATAATCTAATTTATTTTTTATATCAGTTTCAAATTTACCCATGAACAGGTTAGCCATAAACGGAGATAAGCTGTTACCCATGTAATTGCTTGTAAATGAAATAATTGAATTTATTGATACAGAGTGTTCGAAAAAAATGTACAAATACAATATGAGAAAGAGGTTAAAACTTGCGTTTTTCAAATGGAACCCCCCTATTTTTATTAATTAAACTAATTTACCATTAAAAACAAAAAACAATTTGTGTGAGGGTGTTCCATTAAATTAGTCAACTCACATTAGTTGGCCACGATGACGTTTATGTGTTCAATGTTTTACTATTACAATGTGAAAAGTGAATATCAACAAACATTAACCTTCTACGAAAAAAAATTCAAAGCTAATAATTATGTGTTCTATATGAGAAAAAGTACAATTGTTTTCTGGTCCAAAAACTTAAATTTTAACATAAAAATTCAATTATCTGAAGTACTGTTGGATTTAAGTGTATAATGTTATTTACAAAAAGTATTTATAATTTTATACAAAAACGTAGAAAAAATGCATTTATTAACGAAAAGGGGGAAACAATCTTGGATCTATTGTTATTAAAGTATTAGATTTAATTAAAATTATTCATTTTGTGATTTAAGGATCTTTATAAGGTGGAGGTAAAAGTGAAACTGCCTTTTTATCGGAGTAGTGCCGACGTTGAGTCCCTAAGAAATAAAGACTGTTTCAAGGTGAATTTTAGACCTTTTAGAAAACTATTAAACGACATATAGCCTGTCCGTGTAGTACGCGGACATTTGATATTGCGCTTAAAAAGTATATTTTTTTTAATTTGGTTTCGATCATGCTTTTAGGTTTCTTGGTGGCTACCATTAAAAAAATGGACCACTTGTCAACATTGACATTTTAAATCTACGTAAAAAGCTATGGCGATTTTATCTACACGAGAATTACTTACAAAATGATACTTTTCGAGATATCGATTTTCAAACATGTGATTCGGTCAATTTGAGCCTTCAGATATTTCACCGTTTTTAAATATCAAATTCACATTTTGGGCGGTAACGACACTTACTGTCCATGATTAGAAAGTTGACATCCGTTATACAGTGTATGAGAAAAAAATGTCAAACTTTGTAATCAAAAATAATAAATAACTTAATAAAACCAAATGTAACACACTGTATATTTTTTACTCAGCTAAAATATTTTCAAGATGACGACACTTTCGGTTACAGCGAAAATAGATATCAACTTACTTATTTCAAATGTAAAACCCTGTATATTATTACATTTTCGGATTCTGTATAAAATTCTGAATAACATTATACACTTAAATCCAACAGATCTTCAGATGTTTCAATGTCAACATTTAAGTTTCCGGATCAGAATAAAATGGCTACTTCTTGTCATAAACAACACATATTATTTGTTGTGAACTTGTTTTCTCGTAAAAGAAAATGTACTGTAATAGACTCTGAATTAAAAAATTTAATTCATTGATACAGAGTGTTCAAAAAAGATGTACAAAATTTAGTATAAAAAACTGCTGCAACTTGCGTTTTTCAACTGGAAACCCTCTATTTTTATTACTTTTAGAACTAATTTATCAATAAGAAATAAGAAAAATTTGTTTGAGGTTGTTTATTCCAAAAATCATTATTTTTCAAAGTATTAGCAATATTTTACTTTTTCATTAAAATAGTTGGTATAACCGGAAGAGCCGCCATTTTAAAAATATTTTAACCGAGTGTCTTGTAACCTTGTAAGCACAGTACCAAATTTTCAAATTTTTGATGTCACTGGTTTTCGAGATATTTCTAATTGACGGCACTCTGTATATGTATAATAAGCTAGCAAAAAAGTCACAGGCAAGATAAAAATTCTAAAACTGTGCAAAGCTCCAGGATGAGATGTCATCCCAAACAAAACTTTTTTTCCCAGAAAAAGATATCGCGGCGATCAGCGCGATCTTCAACGGGTGTCTCAGGCTCACACATTCTGAAACTCGGTAAGGACCACACTATGCCTCAAAACTACTAACCAGTCAATCTTCTCTTAATTTTAGGCTAATCTACAATATGCACCGTCTAAGCATCTCCATCTCATTAACGCAGATTATCACCAATTTTTTACAAGAAACATCCATCGCAGTCAAAATGCGATCCACGAAGTCTATCTAAACGCTGTCACCGACAAAATCGGTATCCTGGCAACATTACGGTCCAGTACACAAAAAATATTCAACTTGTTTAAGCACTCGGTACAAAAATTAGTGGATCAAACTGCAAAAAACGAGGTTAAATACCTTGGCATGACCCTAGACAAGAAGTTGCTTTGGTAAGCCCACATTGTCTAAAAATTGACTACTCCCAATAGCCTACTGGCAAAACTCTACCTGATGTTATACTGCAACAGTCGACTCAGCATCGACAAAAAGTTTCTCATCTACAAAAAGGTCATCCGCCCCTTCATCTACGCAGCTCTGGGCTCTGTACATGACATGCCGTGGCACAAGAAGCCGAAGTATCTAATCTTAGGTTAAGTTAGAATAAATTGTCAGTCCGAAGGATTTGACATAAACGCATAAGAAAAGTCGATCCAAAGAGGTTATTTTAATATTATGTACAATTTAGCATTAGGCTATATAAATGTATGTAAAATTAAAATAACAATAATCATGTTAGTCAATAAAATAAGGTTTTTTCTTAAAATTCTGAGGCCGGTCTCCGTAAATGTGAATAGACGATTTGTATATATACGTTGTTTTGATGTTTTAAACATTGTGCGAAAAATATCATATGCTAACATTTAAGGAAAAAACGTTATTAAAGGTCAAATGACGGAAATTTCGGTTTTTCGAAAATAACTTGTTTTCTATGTCTTCTACGGTTGTGGACTCCCATAAAGATTAAAGATAAAAAAATTCTCCACAACTTGACTGTGAACTACTTTTTTTCCATGAGTAGCCATTTTCGAGATATGAATTTTAGGTTCTCATCTAATTTTTTTGATTTTTTGCCTTTTTCTAATGAATTTTGGTTTTTTGTTTAAAACTATTTTTTTGAAAATAGAAATGAATGTAGATGTATGGTAACCAAAATGGTTCAGTGGTTACGTGGGCATTGACACTAAAACAAATTCCTGCTGAGTTTTCTTCTTTTTGTCATTTATCTCAACAGACTAAAATAGGAAATTGATAAAGGAGGTAGTTTTCATCATCCTGCTGACCCATACACATGATCTCATGATCCTCTATGACCACGTTCCAGAATATAATTAACGAGTGAAATTTTTTGACAATAATAGAATATAATATGATTCAAATTATGTTGTTTAGAAGCAATATAAAGTGGAGAACAAGGAATGTTGGGTGTTGGAGAGTTAACAACAAATACTGACCCAGATCTGACCTAATCACGAACGTAGATTTTAATTTAAAAAATGACATAGGATACGGTGTACACCAGAACGGACGTGCCCCCAGAAGGTATGGTTAACGATAAAATGCCCAAAATTGCCGATTATGACCAATTATTTTTTATGCATTTGAACACAGCAGAAACTAACCTTCTGCAGTAAAAGATTGATTTGAGTATGGTTATTCCAGAGTAATACTGCAGAACATGGTATAGAAAAATATCGAGTTCACAATTCTAATAAAGCAAAGGAAAATAAATTAGCCTATAGAACTAAACCAAAAATTAAAATAATAAAATAATTTAAAAAAAGAAGAAAAGATTCAAAATAACCAGGATGATTGAAATATATCCTTAAATGGTTGTTCTTCTTTGTCCTTTATTTAACTTATATTGAGTAACCAGTAAGTGGCGTTAACTATCCCTTCGACGAACATCACCAAACTACTACAGTCTAGGTTCTCGAATTTCTTTTTCGCCAAAATTTGGCAGTCATATCGCAATATTCGACTCGATAAGGAGTAAAACTCAAAGATGTCAAAAGTACCGTTAAAAAAATTCTACATGTAGTGACTAAAAGTTTTATTGAAGAATTCAATTATTTTCAAAATTATACCTACAAAATAACATGATGTAAATTGTACACATAAATTAGTTATTATTTAACATATGCTGCTCCTGATTAACCATACTGCTTAAAACATGATTGGTATTTTATGTCGCGCATTTTAAAAATAAACTTTTAATTATTTCTTCTAAGAATAACCAACACATTAATAGCCTGTAATTTAGTTAATGTAAGTTAGATACATTTAAAATAAGTTTATTGTGTGATTGCCTCCCCTTTAAGATAATAAAACCATATGCTAATCACTGCAGTTAAAAAAAGGAAATTTTACAGTTAACAACCAATAAAAAGAATTAATTATAATGAAAGTTGCAACTTATTATGTACAACCACTAACCAAATTTAGGAAGAAATTCTATTATGTTACTATTAATAAGAACAATAAAAAGATTAAATAAACACACATTCGAAAGTAATTACAAGTTAAGTTTAATTTGAAATTTTGGGAAAGTCCAATTGTGTAATAAATACTACTATGTATAGAAATTATGGTTTTTAATTTCGAATTAAGTAAATTGCGTGCGTAATCCGGAGTAAGAGTTGTTTTTGCTAATAGTTTCATGTGACATAATGTGTTAAACTATTTGTTACAATAATTATTAGAAAGTACTTTTGATTCAATTTTTTAGAATGGACGTGAAGTTTATGGCAGCTGTTGGATATACATCGATGGCTCTGGTGAGTGAAGACCTACTTGGTAAATTTATGGTGAACGGGAGCAGTTATTGTAATACGCTCGTTAACCGTTTAATTTAATATCGATTTTGAAAACAACCGCATTTAAATAAATTTCAATTACAAATAGATGGGCAATTATGTTACGGCGGCGTTTACGCAGTGTAACAACGCTAATGGTGTTTTATTTTATATATGCGACTAGTAATTATAAAATAAATGTTCACCAAACGTTTGCATTAATCATACTCTTCACGTATAT
Organism: Abscondita cerata; assembly: GCA_030710515.1. Lineage (NCBI taxonomy): Eukaryota > Metazoa > Arthropoda > Insecta > Coleoptera > Lampyridae > Abscondita > Abscondita cerata. The sequence continues at coordinate 261,611 of JALBCR010003291.1, read as the reverse complement.
TACGTAAATAGTTTGTACTTATTTTCATGAATAATTAATAAAGGCCGTTTTAGATTTGAACATAGATTGTTTACATTTTTCTCTTTTCATCGACCCTTACATCAAAAATTTGCTCAGAATTGCAAACTGTAACATGCAAGTTTATTTTTACGTTACACGACATTTGATTTTCATAAAATTGTTTATTCGTGCGACGACGTGGTTGTTGTCATACCTAAAAGTAACTATTATTTATTAAAAAAATGAAATCGATTTTATCTGTAGTATATGTTTAATTTCACTCATTGTTGACAGAGTCAAAAACGTGTATTTAACAAACTATAAAAACACATAACTATAGTAATAATCAGTACTATCCAGTTGAATCATCATTTAATTAAACAACTAGAGAAGGTCAAAATGTAAAGATTTTTAACATTTCTAGGTTCTATGAGAAAACATTTAATGATTTTTCAATGCGATAAACGAAGATGTTGTGCGTCTTATTATACAATTGTATTTTTCTTCTTAGAAGGTCTTGAACATAATGAACGAAAGTGATTGATCATTTGTCTGCAGAATTGTCTGTTAACATTCTCTTGAGAGAATGCCAATAGTTAGTGTACAAGGTTAAGTATTTGTGTTAAACGGTGGCAATAAAAAGTTTACAACATTTTGTAACACAGAAAATACACTATTTGCATGTTTTTAATTATTGGCAGGAAAACATTGTTTTGGTCTGATATGTTTAAATATTCTCTGAACTCAAGTATAGAAAAAAACTGCCCTATAACTGGCTACGAAAACTTTTTCAGAAATCCTTAACACAATTGGTTAAGAACTGATTGAATGTTTAAAAAACGGAAAGTTTCACAATTATTAAGAAGTTTACTTACACATGATGCGTATCGTTTTGGAGACGGTATCCAGCAGGAGTACAGTTGCACTTGAGAATAAAGGAATATCTTAGAAATGTTTGAGTAGACGTATAATAGAGTAGAGGCTTAAGTGATGGTGGACATAACAGATTCAATATCGTCCTTAGGTTTGACACTTAGGCTGATTATAGATGTGGTGATGGTGGGGGTAAAAATGGAGTTGAGAGTAAAATTATTCTTCGATTTGTAAGTTTGTCTTGGTTAAAAATAAGTATAATATTGGCAACAGTGCACTAAATGCAGCAATTATTAATATACTACGATCAAAAAGAGGATTCAGTTCGAATCCGACAAGTGTAGAGTGAGCTTGTGTTTTTTACATTATTGATATAAGTTAAGGTATTTAGTTTGTTATGTAAGTTTTTTAAACAACGTGAATTGCCATTTTTTCTCTTACCGTGTTTTATAGAGGAAAAATTGCTGAGTTTTTTATAATCAACAAAAGGTCATACCTGATTCTACGCAAAAAAAGGGGATCATTTTACACCTTAGTTTAAAAAAAATTAAAATGTGATTTTCAATTTTTAATTTCAATTAGCTTCAATTCAATTTGTTTTTACTCAAACGGTGTGTAACGGGCAAAAATAAAGTAGCTAGAGAAGAAACCACTTAGAAGCTGTCACCCTTTATTTTCTCCAGAACAAGTGCAAGAACTAGTAAAACATACCTTGATTTTGAAAGTAAATATATGGACTGACCACTCATGATTTGCAACAATTAGAGTATCAACTTGCTAAAAAAACAAAATTCCGCACACATTGTCGAAAAAGCTGTTGATGATGAGAGTGGTTTTAGAAGGTTCCTGGCGCAACCTCAGCTGCTAGAACAAGAGCTTTCAACAAACCTTGTGACAAAGCTCTTTAATCTATTGTTAGAGATTTATACAAAAAATAATTATGGTCCTCACCAAATTTTTAACAAAAACTGCTTTCCACTGTTCTTGGGCATAATTCAAAAATATTGAAAAAAAAAGTTCCAATTTCGACAACAGCAGTAGTTTGTATCAGCTGCAGGAAGTTTTGTCCCATCAATGCTTATTTTTAATATAAAAGAAATGAAGGCTGAATTGACAGACGAAGCTCCTCCAGGCACAACTTTTTTGTGTAACGAAAGTGGTTGGATGCTTACTTATATTACATGGATATTTATCACATACAAGATATCTCGATGTTATTTTAAGTGCCAGAAAAAACTTTGTAACCATCTTGTGTTCACTTCTCCATTGCTCGCATAAGCTGCACCCATTAGATAATGCTGATGTGGGTCTACCTACTATTTATTAGACCAAGCATTAGAAAAAACATCATCATGGTAGAACCGTAACAACGTTTCAAATAGATTAAATATTTTGCGTGGACTATTTAATTTGCTTGTATACCAACAAATGGAATCAACGGGCTTCGCAAAACTGACATGTTTTCATTTAATCCTGATTTTTTAGATGTCGACTTTTTAGCAGCTGAAGTAACGGACTTTGATGCAACTGAAGATTTATTTATTTATTCGTATGGTACATTATTCATTATTATTTTTCATTCTTAAATTTTGAATCAAGTGTAAGGTATGGTGCCCCAGAAAATCAGGTTTAGGAAACTACTTATACCTAAACATGCTAACCCTGACCCATGTAGTAATATTGATTAAATATGTAATTATTATAAAAAGTAAATAAGAACAGAAAACATAACATCACTGCTACTGCATTACAACATATAATGAACCCGTCCAAGCGCCAGTCACGACAGTGACAAAAAAGATGAACAGTTGAAGATATGGTTGACATAAACAGCAAAACAAAAAATAATTCTAGCGAAACAAACGATCTGTACAAAATCTTTAGACTGGACCTAATTCAAAACGAATGAACATCTTTTCCGTTACATCACAAGATTCTCAACTGAAAACCAAAAAAAGAAAGTACAGTTTCAACCTGTACGCCATACAAACCTGATATGCCAAGGAAAAAAGGAAAGTGGAATGCAATTAAAATGCAAAAAAAAACGCTTAAACTAAAGAAAAAACAACAAAAAATGCTTTTCTAAATCTTCGGATTCGGAAACAAAAGCTAATGTAAACTGTTTCTATCGCTGTGAGAAATTTGCTAGATTAATTGACGAATTGATTCAATGCACAAAGTGTTTCAAATGGGTTCAAGAGATGTGCGTAGGAGTTAGTAAAGACAAAAATTGTTCTGAGGTTCTCTTCGCATTACCCAGAGTTGAGAAAGGTTAAGTTTTAAAAACATTTTATCTTGCACATAAAATGTTTGTCAAAGAATAATTATCAAGTTATTTGTAGAAGAAATTATTTTACCCCTAACTTATGGCTAAAATTATCCTTTTGTTCTTACTCTATTTTCTTCAATTGTTAAAAACGATTAAATATATTTAAAAAAAGGTGTTTTATTAAGAGAATTTGCCTTTTCAGGGGTTATCTTTTAAAAAAAATTTTTCTAGTTTTAAGTTATTGTCATCCTCTCACCCCCTATTCGGTATACTAACTGCAAACGCACTATTCTGTGCAAAACATTCGGCCAAAACGACATAAAGATGTAGAGAAAGAAAAAAAACGCAGTGCTACAAATTTGCTGATAAACCAGTAAAGAAATGAAAATATCTTGGGTATATTGTAGAAAACAGTTCTGGTTTGAATGAGAAGGTACACGATACAAGAAGAAATAGAAAGGTTAAACGAGGTTTTAAAGTTAGAAGAAGGGAGAAGGTAAAAAAAGAAGAAACATATAGTTCTATAATTGATGAAAAATGTAAACTACAATAACAAATGACTGACACAGAAATAACAAAACAGGTCACAGAGTGTGAATATTGAAGAACAACCAAAGGAGAAATTATTCACTGAAACTGAGATGTCATGAAGATGCTATCAAAAGAAGATATAAATGATGAAAATCTTAAGAAAGAGAAACTAATAAAAACGTTTTCTTATGCAAGTATAGAAATTAAAAAAAATTTTTTTATTTAAATGTTGTATACAGCGTGGTTTTCCAAAGCGTCCATTAGAGCTTGTTTGGCCGGCAAATAAAGAATTTTGTTTTATTTAAAATGTTTACAGTTTTCAGCTATACGAGGGTGCCAACTGTCACTACCAAGTCATTACTTTAAATGCAAAACTAATATTTCGCCCTACATCATATTAAAACATAAATTGCTTAAATTTTCTCTCGTTTCTATTCCCTCAGCTCGTTTCCTCTTATCAATCACTTCTTTCATCCAGTCCTCTTTCCCTTCTTTCTTCCCTCATCTCCAGACACTCCTTTAACATGTGATTTACATTCTCCCACCCTTCTCCACACAACCTACATTTCCTCTTTTCATCTTCCATCTAATATTTATTTTCCCTCTCCTCGTTACCGCATCTAAACGTTGCGATAATTCTTTTCGTTTTTATACTTTCCTCCCAAGCAGGTATTTGGCTTTGTCCTCCGTTACTATCTCCTTATATCCCTCATTATATTTCTTTGCATTATTTCATCTTCCATATTCCATCCCCTTGTTATTATCCTCTCCACCTCATCCACTGAATACCGGAAGAATAGTACATTTTCATCTCCTCCTGCCCGTATCCTATTTTTGTTTCTCTTCACCTCTTTCCAACACTCACTTAATATTTCATTTTCATACTTCTCTTTCATTCTTTCTTCATATCTTATCGCTATCTTCCCCGCATATGTCCTTATTTTTTCTATTTTTGCTTCTTCTCGAATTATGTAGCCCGATGTTTCTCTGTCTAACCCTATAGTCCACTTCCAATACTTTTCTTGAACTTTTTCCCATTCTTTCCATCCCCATACCTCAGCCCCATAAACCATTACGTTTTTTCCAATTTTTCAAATAACCATCTCATTTTCTCGACGTCGCTTTCAAATACTCTCTCCCCCAGTCCCCACACTTGTCCAACGACCCTGTTTCCCTTTTTCGCCAATTGTCTAACATGTCCTACATCCTTGTTGTCGTACCTCAGGTTGTACCCTAAGTATTTCCACTCATCCACACATTCTACTGTTTCTTCTCCCCATTTCCATACTACCGTTTTATTTCTTCCTTTTCTGTTTTGGAATATCATTAACTTTATCTTTTTTGTGTTCACTTTTAGCTCTTTTCTATATAAATATTTTGTTATCACTTCCTTCATTTCACTCTCTTTATTCGCCACCACTACAATGTCATCCGCGTACGCCAGCACCCAGCACAACAGTAGCTAACAAGTGCAAAAGGACTAGATAAGGTAAGTTATTTCCTCCAATGTTTAATTTAATTTATAAAACTTGTCCTTTTTAAGGACCTTTTGGGGTTGGAGATTGTGATTTAAAAAATTCCAACTTTTACGTAGAATTGGCTGACGTTTCGCCTCTCAACCGGAGCTTTTTCAAGGCTGAAATTTTTATTTGTATGAAATTACAAGAGTATTTTTTTTATATAAAAATATACGTACGAAAAGAATTATAAGTAAATACGTCACTTCACAATTTTACAGTTGTTTAGTTAACCATTATTTTAATTAAATTATTTTAAGAACTACTAAGATATGTAACTTTCAACTAGTAAACAACGTTAAACAAACTTTCCAAAATTGAAAATGTTTTTCAAATTGTATAAAACTTTTACATTAAATCAACACTCACCTTTGTTCAATAAAAGTTGATAGTCACAAAAATACAAAAATACATTTAACATCCTTAAATAAATAAATAGATAGACGTCACATTAATTAAAAATAACGTAATATAAAAATAATACATGTCTTTGTAAATTACAGTTTAAAACGAACAGAACAAACGATATACAATGAATGCTTCGTTATTAGAAAATATTTGCGACAATTAAAAGATAGTGTACCTATAAGTTAAAATCTGAAAATTTTTCTTAAAATATTATTAAAATATGCGTGTATTCAATGTATCAAGTAATGGTTTTTTATTTTATTTATTCCGTATATTGCTGTAAATGACGCTAAGATTGTTAGTGTCTGTGTTGAAATTTACATTTCTAGGGTGCTTCTTTATAGCTATCATTTCTGATATAAGTATTTTTTTTAAATTTTGTTCAACATCTAAAATAATTTAATTAATTAGAATAATTTAATTAAAATAATGGTTAACTAAACAATTGTAAAAATGTGAAGTGACGTACTTACTTATAATCCTTTTTATTCGTATATTTTTATACAAAAAAATACTTTTGTAATTTCATACAAATAAAGATTTCAGCCTTGAAAATGCTCCCGCTTGAGGGGCAAAACGTCGGGCAGTTGATGTTACGCCATTTAATTAGTAATTTAAGTTACAAAATTCGAAAACCCCAGCAAAATGTTTGACATGTGAGTGCTGTAGGTCTTTCGACAAAAGCAACGTGCATCACTTTTTGAGCTGGCTTTTAAAAAACAATATATTTTTTGATACCAAGCAGATTTGTAGTAATCAGTAATGTCAAAGTCATCTAGTACCTCAACTTGTGTAGGATATTTAAATAATTTTAATTAGATTTTAAAAACTTTTCAACCATTTTTAAATCTTCTAAATATTTTACGACTGGAATTATCAATTTTACTTTACAACACAACAAGCAATAACTTATTTTTCTTTCATGAAGAAAAAGTTTAAAGATTTTTCGTTGGACTGTGGCAAAAAGTATTTGACGTTCACAATAATCATATTATATAATTTATCAAGCATCTAAGTTTAAGAATTTAATTTAATCTGGTTGTAACAAAAATCAAAAGACAAAAAACATTAAAAACGAGCGTATTTATAAATTGTGCAACTTCCTGATTAGTATTTATATGCTTAAAAAAAAGCAATAAGGAACAGTTTAAAAATAGTGTTTGATTGCATTCACGTAATGTTTTTTGACAACTATCTACTAAATTTGCATTAGGTAAACAAAGCAGGAACCTGATTATCCGACACCTATTCTTAAACATGATTGTAGGTGTTAAGAGGCTCTTAATTAAATTAAGTTACGGAATAATAGGTTAATTTTTATGTGATTTACTAAACAATTTAAATTTTATAGTGCATTTAAAGCTTTCAAATCAATGAATTCATTTAAGACAAAAAATCTTTGACGAAAATAATGCTAAATAAGGTAAAATTTAATGAAAATTTTATTAAGAAAAGACGTAAATATTACTTATTAAACATTTAATATCTCCAAGAACAGTTTGAACTTAATACTTTTGACCTTATTCGATGTAAACACAAATCAATATTGAATGTTATTTAACTGATTTTACTTGGAACAATAACGTATATTAGACATTTCTGGGTAATTTTGTATTGAACCAAATCCCACTGAAAATAGTTTAATTCTACTAATTCATACACAATTACACAGTTACCAGGCATTTCCTGGAAAGAAACTTATAGGTACTTATGCATAACAAAGAAATTAGTTTAAATCAATAAAACGGTCATAACTGGATCTATACATATTTTTAAAAAAATGCGCTAACCCTATAAGTACATGTTCATGATCAAAGGTAAACGGTTTCTACGGTTATACATACAAATACGTGTCTAGTGGTTGGTAGTGCAGATTGCATTTTAATAGCGGACGCTATAACTGGTCTGTTTACTAAGTATATAAAACGGTTTCTACAAATATAAATAAAAAAAGTTGATTTGTAAACTAATAAAAGTTAAATAGTGTATAATTACTCTATAATCTTTACGAGAACTTTAATTATACGTGTTAGTTTCGTTTTGCTTGGCAACATTATTATCAATTAATATTATTTTCACAGACACTTTACTGAAAGCGTAATTATCGTTTCAGAAGAAAAAAAATAAAACAAGTTTTTATGTAACAAGAGTTTTGTATTCGTACAAAGTTTATTTACCTTAATTACATAAATCTGAAACCGGTAATTAACAAATTAAATTTTTGCTATAGCTAGTATAGTAAGACAATTAAGTGTTTAATTTTTATAACCTACTACTGGCATAAAGAATAACACTACAAATTGTTCGGTTGCGAAACCGTATATTACAATATTCTTAACCAAATTTATTTGATTTACATATTACTATTTTTGGATACGATCAAATTCATTTTGTTGAAAACGTTGTTTAAAAAATACGTCTGATGTTAAATATTCCGATGAATAAATTGGTTAAGTGTTTAGAAAGGAAATATACTTTTTTGAAGTTTTTTATCTAATCGAAAGTTACTAAGAGTAAAGAAACCAAATTCCACTAATTAGCATATCAAATGTTAAAAATCGAAAAACTGAAGTTCATAATCTTAGAAAAAAGCTCAATTAAATTTAGAATGCTTTGAACGTAAAATAAAACTTGACTTTCATACAGAAAGCATTCGTTCAATACGACTGTGGATACTTGTACCATATTTAGAAAAATAAAAAATTCCATAAGCTACAAGAAAAACGAAATATCATTACTTTGAAAACATAGTAATTTAATACACCTTAATTTAAGAAATCACGTTTTAGAATAAAATTGAATTAAAACTACAGACTATTTTTCATTATTTAAGCATTTCCATAACAAAAGTGCTACAAAAACCTCAATTATTTTTTTCTTCCAACTAAGTAATGTAATAGAGTTAATTATAATCAGAGAAAAACAACGCAGTTTTTTTTTATTTAACGAGTAGGTATGTATGTCTTTATCTTAACTTTTTAAAATGAAACCAAAGAAATTATAAGCTGGTTTTCAGAATTCTAAATCTTACAAACAAAAGAAGTACGATAATGTCATCCAAATCCAGATGAATTAAATTTTTTTGGGTTATCTAAATACTACTTTGACATTCAACATTACTTATGCGTGTAGGTAAACATTTATTTTTAATCAAATGAAAATATTATCACTTTCTTGTGCCTGAATATGAGTATAGTTGTGGGCGTTCCAACGTTGTTATTTTTTATATTTAACAGAAAATTTGACTACATTAAACTTTTACAATATTTTAATTTGTAGGTAATTTCAAGAAAATAAAATTTTAATTCATTCATAATATACTTCTCGATTTATAAATTAGTGGTTTAATAAGTTACAGTAAAATAATTGAAATTGTCTATGGCATCGTTAAATTCTAGTACCTCAAACTATGATGAGCCTTCGGTACAAAGCAGAAAGTCAAGCATGGGTATTATTCCGCCAACGTTTGAACTAAAAGGTTCAATCTTTATCAAGGCGTCTAACAGCTATTTGGTGTATAAACTTGACTACTTCTTATATTCGTATCTACTTATACACGTAGGAGGCCTTGAAAACAACTGAGCCCAATCAGTCGAAACGTTGGCGGACTAATAAACATGGTGACTTTCTGCTCCAATGCTTAATTAATGTTTTACCAAAACAGAAAAAAAGATCAAAACGCTTAAAAGAGTACAAAAGTGAAATTGGTAAATTCTTAGCGACAACCTGAAGGTCAAAACGTAGTAGAACAGCATGGAAAAATTATCCGAATAAATAAAACTACACGAAAACCAATGATTAAAAAAAATAATTTAAAAGTTTTCTAGGTAGAAGTTGTATCAAAAATAACCATCTTATAGTAACATGAAAGTCGACGTTTTACCCAAACTTGGAGGGCTTTATCAAGGTTAATTGTAAATAATAAAACAGTGTGAGTCACGCAATTTAATATAAATGATCAATATTGATTATGTCAGTTAAAATAAAAATTTAATAGATTATATAAGACACCCAGTTATTTTATTAACAAACGAACGACTCCTAGAAGAAAAACATTTTTAAATTATACTACTAATGGCTGGAAAAAATACTGCTCACTTAACAAAAGATTGAAGTATGATTATGAAATTGGTATGATTCCTACAGTAGTCGTTTGTGACAATATTATGTCGCAAATAATTGATTTATAGATCAATTTCTTCTTACAGTATTAGCAGCCGTGTTTACACTCACGCGTTTGAATATGAATGTTTGGTTTGAGAAGTCTTCTGGGGATCTTAGTTGTTTGAAATTGCCAGTTCCGATGATTTGTCAGCATTTGCAAAAGTCACACCTCATTTTCTTTTTACTGACGGCCGCGAAAATTGGACATGTGTTTGTAATATCGATTGAAGTAAATTCATCCTATTTAAAGTACGGAATAAGTCTTCGATTACGGTTCCTGTGTAAGTACCTTTTTTTACTTTTCTTGGTTTTAATAAAATATTTGCTCTTAGAAGTTCTACTAATTACAGGCACTTTTTTTTTATTTTTCTTTTGTAGGTTTTTCCATTTGGTTTATTCTGCTGGTCATTGCAGACGCACTCTGTTTTAATTAGTCATTGGATATTTAATTATAGCAAGAATAATAATCCAAAAATTATAAAATATCAAAGTGGACCGTTGGAATTTCAACCTACCTTAAAGCCGTCGTCGGGTCAAGGCCATCAACCAAGATAAGCCGTTTGTCTGGTTTTTTGTGAGCAGCCCAACAACTGTTATCAACGGAGTCCATTTTAGCTTTTCCTTTTTGTTTTCATTGGATAATCAAACATTAGATTTGGATACGGGAGCTTTCTCATCTGCCGAGTAACTGTCGAACACCGAAGACTTCCTAATTATACCAGGTAAGTTAGTTCTTTTATGCATGTCATTTATAAATTTTGTCGCGTCCTATGTATACGTACCGTGGTCGTGAGTTTAGCAACGTACCTTTTTGGCGCTGCATAGATAACTTTGTGAACTATCAAAGTACTTGATCAATTTTTGTGCCCTTTTAATCTATTTAAATAATCGGCCAAGATCCGGTACTCTCAGTAATTGTTGTCAAATACATTTTATACAAATTTTGTCATGTGAATCGCTTGCAGGGAACAATCGGTGTTACGACTCTCAAATACGCTAACCTATTTGGGGCGTTTGTGCCTCGAATTTGTCTGTGTTTTTCTGTGTGTTAATTGAACTCTAGTCGCTATAACAATATACATATTTCTATTCACGTACGGTTTGTTTCTGTGTCTACAAGTTCCTAGTGGCTCTAGATATTTCTCATACGTAATCCTAGGTGGCGCCCTATAAATTATTCGAGCAGTGTACAGGCCTTCATTTCGAATGATTTTCAATCAACCCACGACCACCTCCGACTAAGAAGAGCTGCCGGCAGGCCTTCTAGCACTGCCATATATTTATTTTTTTAGTTTGTTTACAAATAAACCGTAACACGTCTTTTTTTCAATTTAAAGATTTTTCTAAAATGAAAGTAAAAATGAAACTGTCTTTTTGTGGAAGTAGTGCCGGCGTTTGGCCCCTATCACATGAGGGCTTTTTCAAACGGTCTAAAAAATTATTTTGCTTTGAAAAAACCCCCATTTGTTAAAGAAAAACGTCGGTATTACCTCCATAAAAACGAAGTTACATATTTATTTTCTCTTTTAAGAGATTTTTAATTTAAAAAAAGAATAATTTTAATGAAGTATGATATTTTGCAATGGACACCACCAAAAAACGATGTTGTCATTATTCCAAGAGGTTTCGGAGAATAATGTGCGAAAAATGTAACAGTGGAATTTATTTCATAGTGACATGCACAAGGATAATATTGTTTTAATGTGTAATTTTAATTTTCCATTAATTTAAGCAAAATTTTTAGGAATACAAAAATTTGAGAAATAATTTTTAACACTAACACACTTTTGTTTTTACATGTACTGACAATAAGTTTTTACTTGTGAATGGAACCCTCGATATTTTTGACATATTTTGATTAAGTTTATTAATTTACGTAAAATGTTTAAAAATACATATACTCATTTAATTTTTATTTATGAAAAATTTTAAAATTATGGTTTATAAATTTTGAAAAAAAACAATATTTAGTAAACATTTGATTTTAGAACAAAAACAATACCATTTAGGACTTTGACATTTCTCTAGTTATTATAATCTAAAACAAAACAAAACGTTTATATCATAGGGTGACAAAAAAACACCAAACTAATATAGAGTGTTCTATTTACAAATCAAAAGTTAATGGTAAAATATTTTGAAATTATAAATTATTTTTTAAAATTAGCAAATTTTAAATTTTTATTTAAACCATTATAAATTGTCAGTATCCCCCCATTCTGTTGTCGTCGGTATATTACCTATACCAGGGCATTAATGGTTGATGGTAACAAATCAAAACGTTCATATCATACGTATAATAATATAGTAACAAAAATATCAAACCAATACAGAGTGTTCTACTTACAAATCAAAAGTTAATGGTAAAATATTTTGATATTAAAATTGTTTTATAAAACTAACAATTTGCAATTTTTACCAGTATACGCTTATCATGTTGTCATCTCAGTATTACCTAACAAGGTCATTGAAAGTAGGTTCGACGTTTATGGAAAACGAGACATAGGATTAATATGAAAACTTGAATTCTGCCATAAATAAGCAAAAATTCTAAATTCTAAAATATTTTATTTTGGCGGCGTTGCCGCTTCTACTCAAAAGTAGTAACAACTTTTATTTTTAATAAGACACCTTGAATGTTGTTTCATTTTTAAAATTGCAATTTTATTGTGATCAGTTTTACTGTATAGATTCCTTTATCTATTTAAACCGGTTTTTAAGATTATTTGTTTTTTCTCGGAAAATGGTACCACTAACATTTTAATTGCAAAAAGCAGAAATTTTGGAGACGGCTTACAAAAGCTTGGTATTTAATAGATGAACAAAAGAAACTTCATGAAAATACAAAATAGTTTTATCAACTATTTTATTATTCTTTTATCTATTCAAATAAACATTTTACTTTAAATTCTTAAAATATCCCCTATTGACTTCTAAGCACTTTAAAATCCGCCGATGTACCCTATCAGTTGTCGCTTTGCTTATGTATTTTATTAGCATTTAGGCTTGATGCAATTAGTTAACCTAGCTCGTCTATAGTGTTTACCGGTGTTTGGTCAACCAAAAGAGAAATCAAGGGTTGTAAGATCAAGAGCTAAATCGTCTAAACCAGTAATCTCCAAATATCTGAAACAGCTCATCCGTTGAGTCTTGTATGTAGTATGCGGGTATTCGGTCCAACTGGAACAAACAAGTAAGAAAATTTTCTAATGTTAAATTTTCTTAAAAATCTTTTACTACAGTTCTTCAACGTGGAGGTACTTATTGTTACTTAATGCCTTATCGTAAATAAAAATCTTATTTGATTATTTTTAAGAAGCCAAAACATCAAAATTTAATTTTTCTTAAAAATTCCTCTGATCATCCCAAAATGTAGATTTTTTTATTCATATTGCCTTTTTGTTGAAATCTTGACTTTGCCTGACTATATTATTTTTCTCGAAAAGTTTGCGTTCTTTTGAATGCGTATCGGAGTGTCTCACGATGTAGGTCATCATTTAGTTTCAAGTGTTAAAATTTAAGATGAATGTTGAGATTGTTCAAAACTTGTTGCACTCCGTAGAAATCACTTTGGATAGAAGCTTGTAGATATGCGTGAAATATGCTAAAACCTTTACAATATTTTCGTCAATCGAAACTACAGGCCTTGGCAAATTTCGAGTTGCCCTAAGTTGTGAACCATAAGTGATAAGATTATCCAGTATTTGCACAAACATTTCTTTGTTTATTGGTTGTTAATAAAGACACATTTAATTAAATTTTCTTCATGTCTTGCTGCAATTCTAGTATGACATTGCTTATGAAGAGTAAATAATAACATCAAAAGTTCATTTGACTAATTATTTCTCTAAATCTTAACACTGTCAAACACAGTAAATCAGTTGTCAAATCTCATGGCGTTCCATGACCAATTAATACAAATAATGTGAAAATGATGTATGATGATTATTTGGAAGACTTGACATAAATTTAAACCGCTTTTTATTCAGGTAACTATTAAATACAAAGTAGGTCCAAAATTTTAGCCTTCTATGAGTTCAAATAGGAGCTTACCATTTTTCTGAGAGAGAGAGGGAAAAATAAAATAATTGTTATCTCAAAAACCGGTATGAAAAAACGATAATAAAAAATGTTTAATCCAAAAAATAAAATAATAAACAGGGTGTCCTATCAAAAGTAAGCAAGTTGTTTCTACTTTTGAGTAAAACCTACCATCAATCATCAATTACCTTCTTCTATATTTTTTTGTATTTTCATCATAATAATACTTACTTACATTAATTAGTTGTTTACATTAAAGGGTATGTTTGCAAATGTAAATTTCAACCAAATTTTAAAAATTGAATATAAACATTCCATTGGAATTTCTTTTCGGCAAAAGTAGTAACATAGTCTTCAGGGTTAAATAAAATTTGAGAACTGAGGTAATATTAATAATATCACTGCTAGTAATGAGTAAAAATATAGTTATTTTTAGTTACTCTTCATACTTAAAAAAATTAAATAGGGAATTTTAATATTGGTTTCATTTCACATTATTTATTCGATATTAAATTGAAATGAAGAATCATTTTTTTTTTTTGATTTGTAAACAAACTAAATGACAAAGAACGTATATTGAATTTTATGTGATAAAATAGTCTACAAAATCTATAAATTAATATGTTTTTTACTATCTACTTTTTTACATTGTTCATTGGTATGTACGTGTTTAGCTCTAATTGTTATATTATTCTGTAAAATACAGTTTAACTTCGACCGTTAGAGGTATGCTTATAATGATAAACGACGAGCTATTCCAATATTTTTATAGTCTTGCTATTTTTATTATGTCTCTAAAGGTTGAATAGTTTTCGTTCCAATATCTGCATTGTCATTTTTAAATTTTGCTTGTTTTTCAAGAGCGTTCTATCAATTTTGCTACCAGACTGTAATAAATTATAGAATGCAGTTAACAAAAAGTAGTAGTTCTGAGTTTATTTTAAATTTAATGATCTGTTCTAATTATATAAACTTTGATACACCCCAATACTCTAAAAAATATTAATAATAGTAGATTATTTTACTAGGAGTTAAACAATATCATTGTTGAGCTTAAAAGTTTGCTGGCGAGGCGTTAGCCGAGACAGCAAATTAAGCGATACTTTAGTGTTACATTCATAATATGACATAACCGAGGTACCAACCTCTAAACAGTTGTGAAAACAAAAGAACTGTTGCTTTTTAATGTTTAGACAGTAAAAAGAGTTTTTAGCCTCTGTCAGTAGTTCAATAATATGCCGTTTTATTGTAGCTTGAAGAAAAACTTTTTTTATCAATATTATGTTGAATGCTATTAAAACTCAATTCAAAGTAAAAAAAAATTTCTTGATTTTCAAGCTTGTTATTTTTCTACTACTTATTGTCCTCTATTTAATTAAAGAAAATAAGAAGTTTGTTTATTGATAGTTGTGTATTTTTTAAAATCTGCCATAAGAAATTGGACCTGCCACCGTACTACAATTTAATTTGTTGGACATATTACAGATTACAGCTGTCACCATTCTGGTGGTTAACAAAACTTTACGCCGGATTTTAAAAACAAACATAGTTTACATAGAAATTAGTTTAGTCATCAATACATGTTTGAAGATCAACTTATCTTTTTCCTAAGATGAAGTACATCACTAATTCTTCCTGTTTTTTTTTGTATTTATATCGGTATTTAATTTAAGGTTGTCAAGATCATTAACTTTGACTAGACCTTCAGCTTATATTTCTTCCAATGTTCAAGATTTTTGAGCATCAACCTTCTCTAACTGTGCTTAATGCGTCCACCTTTACGTAAACTTGAAAACACATGAAAAAGTTGACAAAATAACATTTATTTTTTGCTATAGAAAAGATTAAAATTCTAGCCCTCCAATGTAACAAGTAATTAAATATTACTGGGAAAACTTAATTTTATCAAAATGCGTGTCTACAATAAGTCGTGCATTGAACACTCAATATTGTTCAACTTTCACGTTGCTCCTAATTACACCTGCATTTAATTTGTAACATTATACTGTTACAAAATTCCTCAAGTAACACAAAAATATTTTCTTTAAACACAGATAAATAAACGTTGGAAAATACCAAGACATTAAAAACAACCTTGAAATATTTATAGTTTAAATTACTTTAAAATTGTTGAAAATGGCAGTTAAATGTAGCATTTAAAGGTCATTTAGTTGGATAATCAAATCCAATTACAATTTGTCGATAAATTTGATAGCATTTTAACGGAATTTGCTCCTCACATTTGATATAAATTACTTTATCTATTAAATAAAAATAATTAATTAAGTACCATTGAACTTTCTATATCTAAAACTATTTGGAAAAAAATATGTTAAAAATTTCTAACCTTCTTGAAAAATTCAAGGAATTCAGAGCAAGGAACAAATTTAATTTATTCAGCATTATCCTTATTTGGATTACATCCATTTCTGTATAACTTATTTGAATAAATGAATTAATTAACAGTTGTAAGATAAATCAAGTATGTTTACCACTGGATATTAAACAACGTGCGTTACTCGAAAGACCTACAATACAGGTGCGTAAGAGAAAGCGGGTCAAACACTTAAAAAATTGCAACTCTTACATAAATTAAACAAAAAAAATAAAGAGCATAACCCGAAGAGACTAATGCCCTTTCGATTTTCATGTTGCAACTACAATTTCGGTAATAAATAATATATATTCTTCTTCTTACCTTAGCCGTTGAATTAATTTGCAGAAATGTGGCAATACCGGCTCTCACGATTTTTAACTCCCCGCACCGTACCCTTTGCGCTTCGTATAGTAGATGAACCGTCACCACCGAGAAAATCTTTATATCCAGCAAATGTTTCGTCTTCACTAACTTTTTTAACAGGCACTACATCATTTTCATCTTCTAAGTGTTCATTCAAGTGAAAATCGTAGAAACGATCTGTATCGTAAGTTAAACTGTTAATCAGCATTGCGGTTTCCTTTTGTTCTTTCACCTGCTGCTTCCGATCTTCATAAGTGCTTTCGTCAATTACAGCCTTAGGCGATGTAGGGGATTGACATACAGATCGGGTTTCTAAACAAACATCATCCATCTGACTTTCCAAACCATTTCCGGAAATTTGCGTGAGCTTAACAGATCTATCTCGAATATCTTGTAATAACCCTTGAGGTAAAAACGAATTGTTGTTCGTCTTTGCACATAAAGTTGGCACAAATTCCGAAGGGGGCGCAATTATATCTGCAGATAACTCTCCGCTATTTAATGAATCGCAACTGATACTACTTTCGTTATCATCACTATCGACGTCAGCACCACTGCTAGTTAAACTTGATGGTCTTTTATGTTGAGCCCCAATTACAGTAACACTCACCCCCGAATTTTTCTTTTTAGGTAAAGGAGGCGGGGTCCCATCCAAATCGCTGCAGGTACCCGAATCCAGAGTATCGCTAGGCGATACCTGACCACTAGACATAAAAGATCCACAGAAGAAATAAGGGTTATTACGGTCGGTAGATGATTTTATAAAGCTTTCGGGCATCGCATTGCTTTGAATCATTTCGTTATCAGTATTGACACTGATTCTTACGCACGGAGAAATGGGACACAATACACTTCTGTCTTGTTCTTTAATTAATGCAATATTTTCTTTAGGGTTAATGTGTATTTTAACAACATGATTGCCGTTACTAACACTTGAAGTTGGAATCTTTGAATGGCCTTCATAAACTTGCGGAAATTTGTAGCTGAAGACTTCAGCAGCGGTGTTACCGAGTACCGTTGTCGAAGCTGGAGGGGAACTTCGTGATTTTGGTGGCAAAAGTGGAGGAGCTCTTGCAAATTGCTCCATGCTTCTAAATCACGTCGTGCATTTAAATGTTACTCCAGATTAAAACAAAATTGTAAATGTTCACTTAACACTGTTATACTTTTATAAGAAAGTAAATCCACTTTTTAACTGATTCATAAAACCGCAAGTTATTAATGAATAAGAACAGTTTCAAAACACGTCGATTGTTATTACTTCTAGCACAGTTCGTGAGCTAACTGTACAAACAATCTACAGACCGGCTGAGAACGAACTGACGTTGTGCTACTTCTTGTATACCAGCATTGCAATCACCAAGACCTGTAGAGGGCTTTCCCAATGACACGGGACAGTCTCACACTCTCACCGCTTATTAGAATTTTCTTTTTTCGTTTAAATCAAACCTGACAAGTCACAAATAAAAATTAATATATATATTTTTAAATCAATCGTGTCATTGTGTAATTATTTACAATAAAGTAATTGAGAAGACTATAAATCGCTTGCAGTTGTCTTTTATTAACAAATAAAGTAATCAAATCAATTTCGCAACGCGCGTTTAATGTTTATTGTAGTCAATTTCTAATTTACAAGTTTTTTCAAAAACTTTTGATAACAATGAGTTGTTTGAAAATGTAAACGTCGTGTAATTAGCAGTGAAAGTTTAATATAATAAATAATTACTTCCATTCTTCAAATTTTTTGCTATAATTATTTCGCTTTTTGACAATTATGTATATTCAAGTAACTTTTTGAAATTAGATTTTTTTTAAATTAACAAATTTGTTTGGGTTAAAATATTGCTTGAAATATTACAAAAAAATTGGATTAATTAAAAAATTAATTATCTGCAACCGCAAATCATTGGCTGTATTGAATTTATTATTGTTTGTGTTTGTTTCATTGTTTTAGAATGTAATTAGAAGATTAATTACACAACAAAATTTTGAGAAAGTTATAGGTATATCAAACCAGTAGTTTAGTCTAAAAATTCTAATAAAATATTTCCCGTACCTGTACGCAAACATTAAAGAATATTTAGAAAAAAATACTTAGGATTTAGGGTTACTTTTTATTATTCCGTAACGTTACTTGCAAAAAGGATAATTGTATAAATGGAATAAAATTTTGAAATCTGGGAATTAGTTAATCGTTCCTTTTTGAGTAATAAAAAATTCAATTAAAAAACTTATTGAACTTGATGATATAAACTAAAGTCTGTATATTGGCGCGAGTAATAAATCATAATTGCTTGAAATAATTCTTTATTTTCTTGTGAAAGAGGTACTTCTACGGTTAAGTAAAAACCAATCAATTCTAACCAAAATACGATCATTGTGCCGCTCTTGCCCATATCGACCCATCTAGGTCTGAGAACAATAGTTTAATCTGTGTAAACACGTTGCCATCAGCCCAGGTACTGACAGAAACGAGAATCATAGCCGTAGATGTGGGTATTATACCAAGATACAAAAATAATGGTATATAATACATAAGAAGTAAAATTTGTAATGTGACAAACAATAAAAGAAACCACATAATAATTCATATCAATGTAGATTTTACGGTTATAATATATTTACCTACTAAAAATATGATTTTCCAAACGTATCAGGTACCAACGCCACTGCAATACGGAGATTCGATAATTCTCACAGGTTTATTACTCCGCCCAATAGTATACTAGTATACGATAAAATATTGCATCGTATGTGGAGAACGGCAACTTCACTTTGTCAGTAAATAGTTATGAACTGTCATCTGTTATAATTTTCATTATGAATACATACATAATGAGTACAATTTTAAAATAATAAATTAAAATACGAGAAACAATTTCCGTATTGACGCAAGCAAACTAAAATACTAAAAGTTAAATTTATTTATAAAAAAATCACCTCCGTAAATAGGGGGTAGAGTTTCCCTTACACTTGCTATCGCGTTTCCACCGTGGATGGCAATGCTAATACGCTGGATAAAGTATTGTATCAATTTTAAGGTCGACTGTGAAATAAGTAAAATGTGTGTCTTGCGACATCTCGTGTGAACATTGACACGTGTGAATAGTATAAACTAAGAAAAATGCCAACAGTTAACTGTAACGACAGGTGTGTGTTAAAGTGAAAAGCGCTATCTAAGCGATAGCTTTAATGCTTGAAACACACGTTGTCGATAAAACCAAGTATAACTTGTACAGAAGCACACACGCAACAAAAAGAACACCCGATGCAGCATTTTGCTCTTATTGTGAGCTCATCAGAGATGTATACTTAAGTGCGGTATACGACTGTACAAGATGTTGCGTGTGTGCTTCTGTACAAGTTATACTTGGCTTTATCGACAACGTGTGTTTCAAGCATTAAAGCTATCGCTTAGATAGCGCGTCAACTGTGAACTTTAGTGTTTCGTCCCCCCAAAGGTCAAGGGTCCTTTCCGCAAAGGGCAGAAAAAAGTAGTTTTGAATAGAGAGCTTTGCATTTATTTTTCTACTTATGAGAAGCGAATACTGCAGCAGAGATAACTGACAAGAGACGGTCTAAGGTTCCTACGTACATCCCAAACTGTTTGACCTGACACTACTCTTCTCGCTAGTCTTTTCCGCTAT
Organism: Abscondita cerata; assembly: GCA_030710515.1. Classification (NCBI taxonomy): domain Eukaryota; kingdom Metazoa; phylum Arthropoda; class Insecta; order Coleoptera; family Lampyridae; genus Abscondita; species Abscondita cerata. The sequence continues at coordinate 241,418 of JALBCR010003291.1, read as the reverse complement.
CCCTGCTGACGCTTCCAGGTTCAAGGACAGAAGGAAACTGAGCCGTTCGAAGTGCAAGTATCGTTAAGTGAGTGATGTCTGTGAAAACAACCGGCGATTTTCTTGCAACAGAGACTGTAAATTTCGGTGATGTCCACTTTTGCTCCAGATTCACAGGTGTGTGAAGAGCAGATATTGCAGCCAAAGTGTAGCGCTACAGCAATTCGAATAGAGTTATTGTCCAAAAGAATACAAATTTACTTGGAGGGGGGTGAGAGTAAGCCAGACGTTGCATACTGTTCTTTCCGAAACCAAAAAGAAAGCGAATTCGTGTTGAGTGGAGATGTGTAGTAAAATAAACTTTCCATGTGGGACAAGTTTGTAACAGTAATGTTAGTTTTGGTATCGTAAAACAATTTCTCATCAAAAAGTATGCTACGTGACAGTGTAAGAAAAAAAAAGTATCCTTAACTCATTTCGCTTTGACGAAAGTGCATGCGATAGCGCAGAGTCAGTGAGAAGAGCACTAAAAACTTTAAAAACTTCTCTAATTCCTAGACATATGTTTTTAAACCTTGAAAAGACCGCATCTTGTATTTCTCTCCAGAAATGAATTTTGCATTTTGCCTCATTGACTGCTAGGCCTAATTGTTCACACATCTCCATAATGTGTGAAAAATCACTCAAGACGCTATCTGGTTCTCCAACTATTGTGTCATCATCAAGGTACCATAAACAAATCAGATTTTTTCGTGAACAAAGATAAGTACGAAATTTATTTCTGCGGCCGGAAATTAGAAACAGATATATCTTGATCAAAGAAATGGAACACTAAACTGCAGCGTCTATTTTAACAAACGGAAAAACACCAAAAAACTGCACAAAAATCTTACTCGGACACGTGTTTCAATAACCAAGCTATCATTATCATACTATCGGTTCGTGATAATGATTTGGTTTGTAAAGCTACAGCTTGCGGTAAAATAGATGACGACTATATCTTCAAAATTTAACCAAGGTCACAATATCGGAAAACTCATGTTAGCAGAAGAACTGGAACTTGACAATGACATAAGCATTAATAGATAAATTGGATTTTCGACTTCACATCAATATACACTACTCCCAACAGCTCAAAGAGGTGAAAACAATGGCTAACTTACAATGACTTCATCAAGAAATATAAGCACGCTATTGGTGGGTTGTACTTTTAGAATCGCAATTGCAATTCGTTAAGGTTGTAATGTCTGCTTGCTCCAAATTTGCATGTGTGGAGAAGCTGTAAGCAAGACGTACTCAGCTCTATCCCGCAAGAACAGTTCAAGGTGGATGTATCGACATTTTCTTTTTAGAAGATATTATTAAACGTTTCCTCTAATCTCTTATGTTCCATCTGTGGTTGAAAAGTCACAGTTTTGTTTGAAATGCAACCTCCACTGACAATTTAGCAAACACTCATATATTAGCCTCCTTCAAATCTATTGGTGCAGCAGAATTACAGCTCAGAACAAGAAATCAAATATAAAATTCTACTAAACCAGAATTATTTCGTGGTTTTAAAATGGAAATCTTTAAGAAATGGATTAGGTTCACAAAGTCCTAAGGTAAAAATAAAAAAAAAAGTAATCGAAGATGCACGCTTGAAACAATATTTTGTTAGTAAGTATTGCGATACAGAGAAGGAACGCTACCAGTATAATAGGGACTTACCACCTAACATAAAATTACACTTTTGTTTCTGTTCAAAATATTTTGCATCTGGTGTTATTGTTAAATTCTTTCATTAATTCTATATTGTATATATAGTTCCACAATAGAAATATGTTTTTTCAGATTTGATTGACAATTAATAAGTCATCAATATTTTTAGAACTCAAGGTTTGAAGCATTATTGTAAGCAGCAGGTGAAGTGTATTTAAAATTTTGCAAAGTGCTTGAAATTTATTCATGGTAACGAAATTTGACAGTTTTATCTTATGAACGTATTACTATTTCAAAAACTTCCTGCTATAGAGCTAGTGATGTTCACTCTGAGTTTTTTTTTATATCTTGACAATCTTCATTTCAACTAAAATGAACAATCGGATCATCATATTTTTATTGGAGTTTTGTGACAAATGTCACCTTTATAATGGCAAAATGATATTTAGTAAGACCTACCATCAACTTCTGATGGCAAAAAATATTAATAAATATGGCAACATGATCTTGCGAAGTAGAATGATAATTACGTTGTTACTATAACTAGCAATTACGACACAATAAATCATGTCCAAAAAGCACAATGACTTGTGAAAAGCAAAGCAAGACAAGAAGTTCAACAGCTTAATCTATTACTCTACTACAACAAAAGAATGGGCGGTGTTGATCTTCTATATAATGGTGGTCGAACTTATTCCCTATCGGACTAAATTTGGCCTTTCGTTTTTAGTAATATTTGCTTTTGAAGAGAAAATGTATCATCTTCAATACCGCCAAAATGTTGCTATGTCTTTAACAAAATTTAGTCAAGTTGGTAGGGTACGTAAAGGTGGACCTACTGTTTCTGTTGTGAAGAATATACGATATGATAGAATCAATCACATATTGCTTGATACATCACAAGAAAGATGTTTAGTGTACCAGAAAACTCAAAACTAAAGTTTCAGAAATGCGAAAAAAACCTTCACAAAAACTATGTAGTGAGCATTTCCTAAAAAGTAAGGGCAATGGAAAAAATAAAACATAAGAAAATGTATCTATTATTTTTAGTTTTATAGTTTTTGATCAAATGTTGTATTAGAAAAATGGTAAAAAATTTTGTATTTATAATCATTTAAAATTTCATTGAATTTGGTTGAGTTTTACTTAGATCATCCATTATAAGATTGATTAAATGAGATCAAAACATGGTTGTCTAAATTATTGAATGGGAGCATAATATAACACCCACTTTTGCTGATAAAAAACTTCAGAACTACATAGAAATTTGAAAGTAGATCAAGCTCTTAACAAACTCGCTATGAGTAATCAACAGAAACACATTAATTTCAAAACAAATCAGCGTCTTGACAAGAAATCTCCATAAACCATTACTTTTATCAAAGTTTAACATTAGTGTTAAACGCCAATGATAGTGTAATTAAGTTGTAATTGAGTTAAATTTAATAAATTCTTCAAATTCTAGTTACAGATGAATACCCTTGTAAGATTCCTTGAGGTGGAGGGATTAAATAAAAAACCACTACGCTGGTTTTAATTAGCCTACGTTTTGCCTGAACTTATGCAAGCTCTTTCAAAGTTTTTAAAATTAGGAAAATTGAAAAAAACTTGGATAAGTTGGAGGAAAAATCAGCTAATTGAAATCAGAGTAGAGTAGTTTTTAATTTCATTCATCGATCTTATGGAATTCTTACAAGGATATTTATTTCTAATTAAGTTGTTAGAAGAGCACTCCATCTTTTAATGTTTAAGAAGTTAGTTAATTATACATAAACCCACTTTCTGTTTAGATTGTACTTTCATTCCTAAGATTGGACAACATTTTTCGACTTTACTAATGTTTGGGTTTGAGATGTAGGGACACGAATTATATACAATTTTGTTTGCTCTAGACGTGTTTGCCTGACTATAAAAAAAGCTTTTCACTTCTTGAAGAAACTCTAAAGTTGGAAAAAATATATTTCTCTTCAATTAACATTACCCAAGAGTTAGAGTAAAACTAAGTTACAAAAATTAGACACTAACATTCTTGAGAACGTTTTCAGAAGGTGGTTTTCTTTATTATATTGCAGAAATTTTCAGGGTTGATAAAATTACTCATTTTTTAAATTTAGATAACATTTACAAAAACTAGTATTTTTCTAAAACCAAGACTAAATAAAATCCAAAACTTTAAACCAAAATTAGTCTGATGATGGTTCTTAAATTAGAATATTCACCTGCTTTTCTAAAAAAATTTTATATTTAATATTAAAATAAATTTTTGGTTGCAATTGTAAAAATTAGTTTGTGTTGTATAGCGCTAGTGCGTGATGTGTTTTTGAACATTTTTTCATAATTATTTAGATAAATTTCATTTTATTTTTTTAATTATTAAATTTACAATATATAAGCAGGTAGTGGTGTAAATGCACTTAATATCCTTGCCCTATTATGTTTCTCTACTACTAGAAAATGCCTAATAAGTGTTGTGTGTCCCTATGTACCCATGTTTTCCTTCCCTAATAAAGAACCCCTAGTTCATTACGGTTAAAAAAATGTCTCAAAGTGATTTAGTTGTTTCCAAAAACACTCGTGTTTGTATAAAACATTTTTGAGATGAAAAGATAATAAGAAATCACGAAGTGATTAAAGATTATGGTTATTACATTTTATTCTCATTAATTGTCCACTAATAATTATTTTGAATGTTATAGGTTCCCTACTAACCTTTAAATAAGTCAATTTCCATTTTGGGGCAACATTTTTCTAAACAATTACTCCAAAATAAGAACGAATGCAATTGCAAATACCTGTAATAACAAACGAAAATTAAATACTTATAATAAATAAATTTTAACCTATTTCAAAGTTTGACCTATTATTTCTCGGTGTAAGTAGTTCTAAATCTAATAAAATTATATGCTACAAAGTCACTTACTACTCGAATTTATAAAAATTCGTGGTGAAGGTAACTACTGAAATTCCGAGGTGCACAATTCGTCAGCATGAAAATTATACTTAACCATATCCGCAACATCTCGAGTTTTTTTAGACAATTTCTTTTATCGTTCAGTACCTCAAACTTAGTACTCAAAATGATTAAAATTATAATTATTATGAAATTAAAGCATGTGACGAAAGCTGGGTTATGTTACTTACGACTCATACTGTAACGTCACGATTTGAACCTGACGGCCTGAAGTTCAAGACGGCAATGTAAATGACATACCTTTGCACGACAAAATATTTAGATAATATTGATATATTTTGGCAGTTTTTTTATAATTCTGTGTCATTATTTGAATTGCTTATTGCATTTTTACTGTAAATGTATTTTTTTAAGCTTAAATTTATTAATTAATCGCGAGAGGTATCTACTTAAAATATTAAAAGAATATAATTTGTTCATCTGGCTTTCAGTTGAACGTCGCGTCGTAAAATTAAAAAATTTGAAATTTTTTTAATTGTAACTGTAATTTTTTATCCTATCAATTTTTATAAGGTCCATTGAATATTGATAAACGCCCTGAGGATTTTCACCTAAATTTTTTTTTGATCAGCTCTTCTGTAATTACGTTATTATTTCAAAATCGGTAAGTGTACCTAAAAAGTTCCAATCGGCCGCTTATTTTTCTTTTTTTATTGTTACGTATTATTTGCACAGTGAACTCCAAAATGTACGCATCAAAAAAAAAAAATTTTTTATTATTAATTATACCTTAGAAATAATTTAATGGTTAGTTTTTACTTGGTTTAAAACCAAAATAACACTCATTGTCGGAGGTTCAATACTGACAATTTAATTTTTTTTTTCGATTTTTATAAAATTTAAAAATTTGTGTCTCAAATTGTCTTTAAGCCCAATGTTAAACTAATAAAAAGAGTAAAAAATTTAATTTAGAGCTAAAACATTTAAAAGCTAATCAAATAACAAAAATTTCTAAATTTTTATGAAATTTAACAAAATTTGTTAGTATTGAACTGAAACTTATAATATTATTTGGAATAATTTTTCTTAATGACTATTTTTGATAACTTTACAAAAACACCATATTTGAATATTAACTTATCAAATTGACACCGCCGCCAATCAGTATTATTTTAATTTTAAACAAAGCAAAAACAAACATCTCTAAGGTATAATCAATAATAAAAAAATTTTCATATACTGCGTACTTTTTGAATTCAATGTATTTCTTGATGTACCTATATTTCAAAAAAAATTGTATTGGTTGCTTACTTTATATTTATTAATTATCTGTGTTTCTGTAATTTACAATTCGAAACAGTGTCCTTCATGATATTTTAGATTTTTATACATTATTGATTCTTAAACTAATAATAGTAATGAGTACTTATAACTTAAAGCGAACTCCTTTTTTTTCACTTTGATTAAACTTTCCCCAAACCTTTTAATAGAACACCCGGTAACTTCTCACGCTGTTCACGTTTTTATTGTGCGAATTCAACAATTACAGAATAACGTACATATAAATGACATAGGAATGGTATCAATAGACACACAAAATCAAAATAATAGAGATACATTATTTTAAAATTAATTTAAATACTCGAGTTTATTAGTTACTATATGTTTATAAAGCTAATTTAATTAATATTGTCTAAATTGTACTTTGTCTACTTAAAACCAAAGAGAAAAAGGCTCTTTTAAAAAAAATCACATAATTACTATATTATATACAGTTAGAATGGAAATAAGTCATTTCCTTTGAATGTTTTGTCGACATCCTTATAAAACTACAACAACTATAATAGTTAATATTATACAAATATGCATAATACTTTTACTGAAAGTTTAGAGTTGGAATTTTGGTAAAGCTTAGTAGACCATGATGAATTTCAGTAAAATTACAATGGAGTTATAAGTTAAAACTATTCTTCTAATATTACAATTTGTCTTTATATATGGGAAAATTAGAAAATTATGTGATCGTTTTTTCTTAAAATTGCAATTTGACAATAAAGCAGATTAACTTTTTTAGTTTAGATTAGCACAATTTTGTAAAATGTCAAGTAAATCTGTAGCATGTTACTAAACTTTCTTCTACAATTTATACAAAATTTACGTACTAAAAACAGATTTATTTTTTTTGTATTTAAGCGTTCATTATTTCCATTCAACGAAAAAGCCTGCTAAAGCGCACGTAAGAATCTTTTCTGTAAAAGACATACAGAAAATATATTTTTTATAAGTATACTTCAAATAATAGTTGCAAAATCAATCAAATTTCATTCAAGAAATAATTGAGTTTTTGTTAAAAATGTTTTGACCATTTTATTAGGTCAACTTATATTTGAAAATAATTTCTTGTATTCGTATCTAACCGAAATGTAGTGGCTAACATGCATCAATTAATTTTCGTCATCAAATTTCTCATCTTCCGTTGCACGTGTTTACGACATTCTCACGTATTTAATTTCGAAATTTACAAATTTCGAGGATTAGCTTCCTACATTTTCAAACAAGTGTAATAAATTCCAAATTTCTATAACCAAATCGCTTTTCGGAACTAAATAATACCAGTCGTTAAATATATAGACAAATTTCATTTCCACAAACATAAATTTAAAGATGTTTTGTAATGTAATATAATTTACGTATATAAACTTGAGCAGTTTTTTGTGAATGTAGATTAATAAAACAGATACGTACTTGGAAATATAATGCATACTTTAGTAAAATGTATGCAAATTTAAATAAAAGTGCATATTAAAACTAAATAATTAAGTAATGTTAATATTTTCAAATACACGTGAATTTCTTTAACGCACGTTTCTTATTGTCACGTGGAGGAAGTGGTAATCGTGCTTGAGATTCTTACACGCGAATAACGTCAACTTTCCTTACAAAATTTTTTGAAATAGATTTTTTTATTCATATTTAGTAAAGCATAAACTACCGATTTTCATAATTCTGTTAAATAGACTGAAATGTAAATTATTGTCATTGGGATACTAGAAAGATAAGAATGGCATTTCGTTACGCATGAGTGATTTTACAATTATAATTTGTATTTAATTATTATTTTTTAATTTATTATTTGTTAGTATCTAATGTTTGTGCAGTAACATTCGCAAAATGAATTATACATGAAAACGTGATGCATTTTATTATTATTATGCAATATTGAAATATTGTTTACCATTTTTCTAATGTAATGTTTTAATTTAATACTCAAGACAGTTTCAAGATGGAGGTCATTCAAGCACTCATTTGTTTCTCAATTAACTCGCCGTTTTGCAGCTCATATCTAAATGCCAAGAATTTTAATAAACTCAAGAAATTTTGATTGCTTTTCTTTTCAACTAAATGAGATCTTTTTGTGTATTTAAATTTAGCCAGAAAGTGATACCAATCTCTTTGTCCAAACCTTTAAATCAAATAAATTTGTTAAGCGATTCTTCTTTTTTAAAGGTTGCAGTTTAATAGTCACAACAATTTCTCTGTTATAAATTGAATTTGTTAAAACTCTTGAACAAATAATTGATACGTTGGTATGTAACAAGTTAGTTAGTTAGTTAAAATTTGGAAAAAATAACGTTTTATAATTTGAACATTTATATTTTTTGTTTCACACAAATTAAAATTAAATGTACAATTTGAATTTTTGCTAATGCCAAACATTTCTAAAACGGAAATGAATTCTCTCGTCAATGGACAATTTGTAGAACTGCCAAAAGTGGAACACACATATGTCAAAGTGGAAGCCACATCTGTTGAGTTTCCTCCAGAAAACATATTGGACTATTTTTTATTGGTAGAATCATCCCCACCAATTGCACTAGATTTCTATTCTCCCGCAAGTTTTAGTGTCAAAATACACAACCATCGTTGCTGCTGATCGACGAAAGGAGTGACCTGGACAAAATTCAGGTTAATTTATCTCTTAAGTATCTTGAAATTTTTTTTCATCTGTGATCGTAAATCTCCTTGTTGTTACGATAATATATTTCCCACTCACATTGACCGTCAAAGAGAGAAAGCTTGTCATACCGGCAAGCACCAAAAATTAAAAAATTGTAACCACTTTATATAACAGCCAATAGTCATCAGTAGCTTCAACAAGAAAGTTTTTAAATTGTTCTTTTGTTAAAATTCTTTTTTGCGCGTAACGCAAAATTTTCTTTTATAAAATCTACAAATATCACTTTTTTGATAACGTCTAGAATAGAAAAACGAACCTGCAAACTTCAGTAATTTTTAAAATTTCCTGGCATTTTTTTAACATGGTTCATTTTGCCCACAAAGAATTGGAGCTAAATTTTTCTAATAGTTACATTTGGTGAAAATACACCAAAAGAACGTCTTCTGCTACACCAGTTACATTATTGGTTTTCTGCAAATTTTTACATTCTTTATATCTTACTAAAGACTTTGCTGACAGTAAATTGGAAGTCACGTTTATGGCTTCCTTTATGATTTCTTCTGATACGTTTATTTGAAAAAAATATTCAAGAAAATTTGGACAAACGGCGCATTGTTTTGGGAAATAATTTAGAAGGAAACATTTTTAATTTTATTCGAATTTTATTTACTTGTTTACTAGTTGGTAACGCATAAAATATTGTACAAAACATGCTAGGTATTAGTTCAAAGAGGTAACTGACTCGTCTTTGTCTCGTCAGAGATACCTTAAATTTGCAAATAAAAACCATTTTACTTGCTTTGTAATGTAATAACCTACCTATAAAATGATTATTAATTTTTTTGTTGAAATTTTAGAGTCTGTAGTTTTTATTGTTTTTTCTAATTAAAATAGATCTTTCTCTTAATCAAAATTTGTCATGATGATCAGTTATGTTTTTTTTTGAAATTGTTGTTTTTTTTTAATTAATGTTTTTACTTTAATTTGGTTTAATTTACTTCCACTTCTTTTTACACTTTGACAGCGAAGACATTTTAGCAGTATCAATAATTGGTATTTTGGAGTACACAGTTTTTTCAATAATATGCGAGACCATGACAAGAGCAGATTTAGAAAATAAGTCTATGTGCTTCATCAAAAACGATTATAGCCCGGACCTGTGTTTAGTATCAACGGATCGTGATATGGTTCCATTACAATCAAACGTATGGTATTAAACGATTTTCCAAGAAGTCAACATAAACCTTCGCTAATACAAATTGGCCTTCAAATTCCGTTTGTAGAATCTTTAGGAAAACTAAAATAGAATTTTCAAAAAGCTAATTGATACACTATAGAACATCTCTCAATACTATTCTTAGATGGATACCACCGGTTTCTGATAATAATTTTAGGTTCTTAGGTACTGTTAAATGTGCAACAAAAAATCCATTCCACGTGGTTTTTGACAGGAATATGTCCCATGTTGGTCAACTGAAACAAACAGATTGTACAAATTATATCCAAAAAATCCAAATAAAGAAAATGGGAATGCTGTACTGTCATCTCTAAATAATGGAAGAAAAGAGAAATGAAATTCATTAATGGAAAATATGGATTTCGTACATTTAAGTCTTAAAGTTGGGCAGTTTTAAATAAATTAGGTTCTACAAATCAATCTTCTAAAACAAATACAAACATTTCTTCAAATTCGATTGCTTCTCGGTTGGTTAATGTTTCAAACTCAGTAAAAGTGGACAAATCGACTATCACAAAGATGAGAAAGTGTCTACAAAAGAAAAAAATCTACACCTATCTCAGAAGATATATCCAGACGGTTTACTGTGGAAGAGCTAAAACGTGCATTAAAAAAGACCAAATCAAATAAAGCTGCTGAGTTTGATGAAATACATCCAGAATTTCTGAAAAATTTGGGAAATTATTCTTTGAAGTGGACTACTTATGTTTCTCAATGATATTTATAATACAGGTAAGTTACCAACAGATTTAAAGAAATGTAAAGTCGTGGCAATTTTAAAGAAAAATAAATGTCCTACAGACCCAACTTCTTATCGTCCAATAAGTTTGTTAAGTGTAATTTATAAGGTTTTGGAAAGATTGATTTTTCAAAGAATTAATCCGTTAATAGTTGAGAAATTACCAATTGAACAAGCAGGGTTTCGATCCGGTAGAAGTTGTTGTGATAAAGTATTGGCATTAACAACACATATCAAAGCTGGATTTCAGAAAAAACTTAAAACTAGAGTTGCCTTTTTAGATTTAACTGCTGCATACGATACGATATGGATGGTCTTTCAAGGGGATCGGTTCTTGCACCTATTCTTTTTAATGTATGTATTTCTGATCTTCCTTCTTTACAATGTCGAAAATTCGTCTACGCCGATGATATGGCAATTTCATTTCAATATTCAGTTTTTTTCCAATGAAAATAAACTATCTGATGGTTTTGCGTATTATGGAAAATTATTTCAAAAGATTATTCCATAATCTTAAAAAGACAGAGGTCTCTTGTTTTCATATAAGTAATAGAGGAAAAAGTAGAAAACTTAATGTTATCTTTAATAATACAAAGTTAAACCATAATTTTAACCCAGTTTATCTGGGAGTAACTTTAGATACGTTTTTAATTTACAAAGATTATTTAGAAAAAGTCATACAAAAAATGAAAACAAGAAACAATGTCATTCAAAAATTAGCTGGAACAACTTGGGGAACAGATGCAAAGACACTTCGTATAGCTGCATTGGCATTAGTTTATTCTACAGCAGAATATTGTGCTCCTGTCTAGTTGAATAGTTATCATACAAAAAAAATGGATGCTCAGTTGAATTGCACTATGCGTATAATTAGTGGAACCATTAAATCTACTCCTCTCGATTGGCTTCCTGTTCTTTGTAATATTACTCCATCGAACATTCGACGAAAAGCTGCGTTAAAACGAGAATGGGATAAATGACAACTTAACAAAAAGTTACCAATTTGGAATGACATTGACAACCCTCCTTCTAAAAGAATTAAATCTCAAAGTCCTATATGGTTGCAAGATTACTTAAGTACGGCTTTTTCTGAAGTTGAAGAGTGGAAAAAATTATGATCTGGAGTTGATGTTTTCAATAAACATCTCATTGATGATCCAACAATAGAATTCCCAGGCTTTGATCAAAAAAGAAAAATTTGGTCAAAAGTAAATCGCATAAGAACAGGCCATTCAAAAATCAACTCTATGTTGTTCAAATGGGGTGCGATTTCTAATCCAAATTGTGACTGTGGAAACGAACCAGAGACCGTTACACATATTGTAGAGGATTGTCAATTAACGAAGTTTAAAGGAGGTTTCCAAACATTCATAATTTAACGGATGAAGCAATATTATAGCTTACAAATCTGAAGAACATCTGAAGTTTAGCAATATTCTTGTCTTGATTATTTGTTTTTCCATTATTTTGTTTTGCTATTTCTTTAACCTACTATTTTTTCGTCATTGTCGTGACTGGCGCTTGGATCGGTCCATTATATGTCGTCATGCAATGGCTGTGCTGTTATATTTTATGTTCGTATTTACCTTCTATAATGTTTACACACTTAATTAATATTATGACATGTGAATACTAGGGTGGGTAAAGGTTGACATGTTTAGGTTTTAGTGGTTTTCCTAAACTTTAAAGTAAATGCTTTGCCAAGACGAACAAATCCACTATTCCACACGGTTTCGTCAACACACTATACAGGTTTATACTGATCTTCTAGGGCACCATACATAACACTTACGTCACAATACAATATTTGTATAATGTACCATAATAATAAATAAATAAATAAATCAAAACGAAACAAAATGAATGTCTTATGAAGATTATACGTTAACATACAGTGATATCGATAAAGATAAAGGATACAGCAGTAGTAGAGGTCGTGATAGATAAAAATACGATGATGTCAACGTGATTAGCTGTGCCAGAAGATAACAAATTAATAGCACAGAAGTTGTGTTTTTTGAAAATATTTAAAAATTGAATAACGTTATTCCAGCAATAAACAAAAAAAAGAATTTGACAGCAGATATGGTAAGTAGTTTAGTTTTGTACTAACAATAACTTACGAATAAACCACGCTTATTTTGTCCACAAATATACTTATCAAAATACAAGAAAGCAAAACTATATCAAAGAATACACATCAAATCAAAATATGCAAAAGCAGATTATGCTCCTATCATAGACTGTGTTAATGCATAACTACTAGAGAACATTGCATAAATGGAATAAAATAAGAAGATAATACATTAACACCAACAAAGACAAATACAACCTGGGAAAAACTAAACAAATATTATAAAACAGTTTTTGAGTCATTAGAAATGAAAATAAAGGTATATAAAGAATTACAAACAAAAACAATAACTCGATGGTTTTTCCAAGAAATACAGATGCATAGTGCTTTAAAACACGATATTTGGTTTAAACATTTTAATTATTTTTAAATCATAGTCAGTCAGTCAGTTATATTTTTTTATCAAATTTAGTAAATTTTCCCAATTAATATATTACGTTAATGTGCCTTTTTTGCACGGCGACGTTGCTATTGGCAACGGAATTAAAAGTACGGTTTCAGTCACTATAAGCGCACGAAATAGTACATTTCAAACCAAGGTAAGAAAGTGTTCCCTTTTAGACCGCGGGCAAAGTTTATAAACCGAGTCGTAGGCGCCTGCTTTTCTTGAAAAATATTCCAATCCAACTTTGAATGATAAATAGCCGAATAAATAGCATGTTTTATTTATAACTTCTTATGCCTCGTCTGCTGTTACAATCGTCATTGAAGTGTTGCTTTTACTCTTTATAAAAGAATAAACTACTTTGTAACTGACAACCATAAAAAATTCAATTTTGCTGTAGGTATTTAAACTACTAGCTATCTCTTCCTTCGGCCCGGAAAACACATTCTTTCTCGGTTAGGTACACAATATAGTTATTTGTGTACCTAGTTAAGAAAGTATATGTTTGCCGTCCATCTCTTCCATCGACCCTAGATACACAAATATCTAGTGTACCTGTATTACATAGAGAGCAAAACGTTGGCATTTTCAACTTATTTTCCACCTTTCCCAGAAGGGGTTCTAGAAAAAAATCAAAGTAGATAACGAATTATGAATGAACATCACCTTTATAGAATAATTAGTTTCTCACGGAATTGTCGAACTCTGACCAGGATCAGCTACAGTTAAATCGCTTCAAACATGCATATTTGAACTCTACTTCTAGGAAATTGATGGAACACCTTTAACCCCACTTTTGCAATCTTGAATTCGTGTATGAAAAGGGTTCAAAATGTAGCAGTTTAAAGTGAGCAATTTAAAAAGTACATAAATTGCAATTTGAAGCGACAATCAGGATGTACATAAATTCGACCATAGCTCTTTTACCATAAAAGTTATAGAAAAAAAGTTTAAGAGCAAAATTGTTCACAATTATTGTCATGTCCCATAAATATTTTTGGTCACCCAGTAGCGTATCAAACGTATGTTTTTTAAAATGAAACACCCTATATTTGATTGTAAGATTTGGAAAGCACTCAAAAAGTACTTCTTTTTTATGCAACTTGTTATACCTCTAACTTTAGCGGTTTTGCTATTGTAACCGCTTTTCCGAAAAATTTGACTCATTTTGGTAATTTTTTTTGACAGAAACTAAATTGCGCCGGCAGGTTGGTATTGTATTGAGGGACAAGCAAAGGCCTGTTCTACATTCACGTATTTTTTTGGTACTTTATGGAAAAAAGAAAATTTTTGATTGGCATTCGCAAAATGTAATTTTTTTCGAAATTTTCAAATTGCACCCCCGTAAAAAAATTACAACGTTGATAGCCGACACCTAAAATTTTCCATTGGTACTACAAAAAAACACATTTCATGAAGAAATTTTACAGAAAAAACTCCGATTTTAATAAACCCTTTTCCAAATACCTACAAGTGTGCCATAATAAAACAAAATATGTGCAGTTGTCAAAATACTTAATAAGTCAAATTAAGACTGAACTAAAGACACCTTTTGTTTGTTTTCTCATAAACGTTGCTTAAAATGTTCCCAAGTCAAAAAGAAATGGTTGACATGGTTTTTATTCTTGGAGATTATTACAAGAATTGTTTATTTGCGTCACGAGTGTACGCTGAGAGATATCCTGGCAAAGCACATTCCCATCTACGGGTCTTTCAAAGAATCTTGAGTGACCTTACAAATACTCAAATAAAAAAATACAACTTAAACTAAATGTTCAAAATGACAACTTAGTCACCTCCCTCAGAACTTTTGGTGATACACCTCGGAAAACTGTTTGAATTCTGTCCCGCATATCTTTGGCAGTAGTTGGTACCGTGTAGACCTTATTCTTGATGTAGCCCCACAGGAAGAAGTCAAGGGTGATGTTGGAGGCCACCTTACTGGACCCCCGACTAATCGAAACCTTTCATCCAAATATTCCTGAACACCGCGACTAAAATGTGCAGGAGCTCCGTCTTGTTGGAAAATATCTATCGTCGAGTGGCTAAAACGGACATCTTCCAAAAGTTCAATCAAACCGTCACGAAGGAACCATAAAAAACTGTTGCCGATCAGGTGCCTCTCTAAGAAGTACGGACCCAGAAGGTGTTTGCTCACAATGCCACCCCAAACATTCAGTGACCATCTTTGCTGGTGGTTCCCAATTATAATGGCGTGCGGGTTGTCATCGGCTTAATAATGAAAGTTGTGGCGATTGACGACACTATTTTTATGAAACGTCCATTCATTAGAAAGTAACCCACGCATAAAAAACAATTCCTCTTGATGGATTTTATTGGAAACCCACATGCAAAAGTTCTGCTTGAGTTGAAAGTCTTGAGGTTGTAAATCCTGGTGCAGCTGAATCTTGAACGGATGGAACTTATACGTCTGAAGAGTCTGATGCACTGAACGCATTGAAATGTCAGTATTCTTACTAAATTTCAAGCACACTGGTTTGAGGATTTTCTCCGGCTGGCGCCAGAACTTGCAACAGTCAAAACTGGCTTCATTCTAATTCTCCTTGCTCGTTTAACACTCCCAGTAGTTGTAAATGTATTCAACACTTTTTAAAAGACCCGTGGATGGAGATGTGCTCTGCCAGAATATTTCTCAGCCTTCACTCGTGACGTCAATAAACAATTTTTGTAACATTCTCCAAGAATAAAAACTATGTCAACCACTTTTTTTTGTTGGGAACATTTTAGTAACGTTTCATCAGTAAATGAAGAGAAGGTTCTTCAATTGAGTCTTAATTTGACTTGTGGACTGCACCTCTTTTGTTTTATCATGGTACACTTGTAGGTATTTGAGAAAGGGCGTTTATTAACAAATCGGAGTTTTTTCTGAAATTTTTTCTTAGATAATCCGTTTTTTCTTAGTACCAATGGAAAAGTTGATGTTGCGGCTATCCAAAGCTGTAATGTTTTTAGGGGGGTGCTATTCAAAATTTTCGAAAAAAATGACAATTTCCGAATGCCAATCAAAAAATTTTTGTTCATAAAGTACCCAAAAAAATACGTGAAGGTAGAACAGGCTTCCGCCTGTTTCTTAATACTAAACTTACCCACTGGCGCGATTTAGTTTCTGTAAAAAAAAATCCTAAAAATGGACAAATTAACATGTTACATAAAAAAAGAAGTACTCTTCGAGTGCTTTCCAAATCTGCAATAAAATATAGGGTGTTCTATTAAAAAAAACATATGTTTGATAAGCCACTGAAATGTGCTAAGCCACCGGTGACCAAAAATATTTTAGGGACATGGCGACGATAATTGCGAAGAATTTTGCTCCGAGACTTTTTCGATAACTTTTATGGTATAGTAGCTATGGTCCGAGGGAGTTTGTATATAGGATTAGTTTTTTGACTTGATTGACTGTAACGTTCTTTGTGTTTGGTTTGTTAAGTGAATAAATATTAGATACATATTGAATAAATTAATCTTATTTGCTTTTCATCTTCAAACAAAGTGCCTGCATATAAAGCTCTGGAGAACAGAAGTTAATTATCCTACTATTTTTGTAAATTCTTGAAGAAGAATAAATAAACTGAATTTAATATTTTTAATAAACAAGACTAGTTTTATCTTCACTTCTTAATTTATTGAACCATAAGTATTAGTATCACTTTGTCTTCTGATTAAATTCTGCTTTGCTAGACTTAATAGTTATTATTTTTATAAATAAAACACATATCTAATAGTGACTTAAAGTTTAATTGTTTAATTGTTAAAATTAACTAATACAATTAATGACTCTCTATTAACATAAAATGAACTCAATTGCCAAAAACTTTTCACGATTATTAAAGAGCAATGAAGGGATAATAATTGACCATTTTGTTACTATGTACCATACTAGTATTATTTTCCTTGGCATTCTCTGAAGACGACACATATTTATTTATAAATCTTACATTGACGTTGTTTGGGTGCAGTGCAATATACAGTAAGCTGGAGAGCAGGTTTTAAATTCGATAAGAGCAACAAACCGGAGGTCATTTGCGACTTTTGTGTTTTATATTGTCTGTCTAATGTAGAAGATTGCACATCTACAATTGCAAGAACGGTACACTTACACAACCTCTCCTAGCTGAGGAGAACAAAGCGGTACAATTACAATTAGCGTCATAAACAACTTCTATTAAGTTTTGATCACACACATATAGTTTATGCAATGTTATGTGGTAAGACTTCCTCAATTGTTATCTTAAGCAGTTAACAGTTACATAACATGCACAAAGACATTCCAATTATTTTATCTAGAAACTAAGTAGTTTGAAGAGAAAACACTTCTTGGCTCTAAAACAATCATAAATCTATTAGAATACATTAATTAATGGATGTTCTTACGTACGTCGTAACTACTAAAGGTTGTTAGGAAAATTATTTTAAAATTCCTGAAGCAACATAACAGCATGACATCAGCACCCACTCAGGTAAAAACGTACTTCTATTACAGCGCGATTACTACAAAATCATCGATTCTACGAGAAGTAATCAAAAGTAAACATGTGCGTTGCACAATTTATGTAACAATACTAAAAAGCAGATGTTTAAAGCTTGTAAAGGGGTTATTGCATAAAAAGAACTGGTACACCAATTTAAGTTAACAAAACTTGGTTAAACTTTTTCTGTGTTACTGCTATTGTATCCTCGTATTCAATACATTTTTAATTTATTCATTGCTATTGAGTGTACTATATTTTCTGATCTAGAATATGGTTAATATAAATGTTATTATTTTTATAATTATTCAATATCCTACTTAAAAGGTCATCAAATTATGCATTCTTGAGGTCACTTCAAAAATAATTCGATACATTTTTATTATTCTGTACACATAGGTACTCAAATTAGTTAAACATTAAGTATTCTTTCTTCCTTGATGATTAATTTTTGTATTTTGCCGGGATGGTCTGAGACTTCCAAAATTTAGTAATAGTAATAAATTATATCAATAAAATTATTGGTAAAAGTATTAAAGCCTCATCAAACTTATAAAATTCCTAAAAAATTTCAAAACCAAAAAACAACAATTATAATAAAAAAAATAATAATGTCATTGACGACGATAAAAAAAAAAATTGTTCCTCAACTAAAAACAAAAACTATCTTCTATTGTTTTCTAATACTGTGCCGAAGTCTCACACAAAACAAAAACCATCTGATCTGGTACTAGCTGGTACCCGCAAATTAGGATAGAAAAGCTCCCTGAACTGGAATTTTGTGTTTCACTTCAAACTAACCATCTTATCCAAATCTTCTAAAAAAGATTCAAAAATCTCTGACCAACCTGGCAAAAAAATCATTACCAAAAACCATCAAGTTATACATTATAGACAAATTATTTCAAAAAAATTGAATAACGAATCAGTATTACCAAGGAAAATACAAATATAGCTGTTTTCCATTTAACTGATCAACTGATCGGAGTAGTTCACTCAGGAGTAACTCTGGAGTAGATCATGTTTAGAACAATAATAGAACAACCAAGATCAGTCTGGACATGCGTGTTTGTGGGAAAAGTGTTTCATAACCTCAAAATACAAGTGGCTGTTTAACAAACTTTATTATTTTAATCTGCAATGAAGAATATTCCATATGGGTAAGCATGAGATTCAAATAATTTTCAAACATTTCTTCTTCTTTTTTTAGAACGAATTAGTTGTTGCCGGTTCATCTTCTGAAAGTAAAGACAATACAGAAACGACTCAGAATATGAATACAACTTTATAAAAACATGTAAAATTACCCGAATAGAAGGTTTTATTGAAACCACAGTATCGAAATACACCGAAAAGGTGTTTTAAAGCCATTTTCGGATTTCCAGAACTTTTGTTTATTGTTTTGTTGGTAACACAGATAGACAGACAGACATATAAATCTACATTTATACCTATTTTATGTATTTACATTTAGATAAACTTAAGAAACTTCAACACATGAATTTGCCAAAGAAAAAGTTTTAAGTGAAAAAGCACTATTGCTAACAATTTGGTACCTCAGTAATACAGAAACTTTTAGACAAGTATAACTTTAAATTATTAATCACAGAATGCAAAAAAAGATTAAAGGTTAACGCAAGCAAGTGCTTTTTGCGATCTTTTTATTTAAAACTGCATTGGGAATACCGAGATTTACCTACTTTTTACAGACACCGATGTTTGTGTGTTAGAATATTTTAGAATCATTCTATGAGATTTTGAAATCGGGACTGTCCTCCGTTTTAAATTAAACGTTTTTTATCCTATTCACTGTCAGATTGTTTCTATACCCATTGCTTATAGAAGGATTGGTATAAGGAAGGTGTTGAATGTATATTCCTATTTGTTTTTGTTACTTTTGGATTGGTCCCTGCTATTCTGTTTCTTACTCAAGAATCCGACTTTTCCATCATTAGTGGATTTAATAAATGTTATGAGCAATAATGTCGTTTGGTTTCAGTAAGAATGCTTGAAAAATATTGGGAGATAATTTCGTCATCAGAAAACTAATCAGATTATTTATAAAGTTTTAGGATAAGTCAGAATCTCCTCTAGATTAAAACCTAGCTGTTTCTCAATTTCTAACAGCAAAATCACAATAGAATTTCTTTAACCTAATGGACAAAAGACTTAAATTTTATTTAGAATTCTACAAGTTGTGACACTCTTTGAATTTTCTCATGTACGTGAATCGGCACTGAAACCGAGAAGTACTGCTAAAAAACTTCATAAAATCAACTCATTATTAAGAAATAATCAGTTAAGGCTACTTCTTTGTTGCTATTACGGTTTGAAATACTTGGAAAAGACCATTTCCTTTATAATTGATTAGACATGTATGCGGTAAGGATCGATTAAGATTCTTTTTGGCTCAACGTTTGAGGCGTGCGATCTAGCGTGGAAGCAGTGTAAGTGTTCTTGGCACTCTTCTTTCAAACTCTTCTTTTGAAGCAACGACGTTGCCGGTGAATAGCTCGAGATGGAGGGGCAAATTGATACCATTATAAAGGATAAGGAAAGTGTGATTGTGATAAGAACGTCCAATGTGTAATAAAGCTCCCAGAGTTCTTGACTATATAATAAATACAAGAAGAAGCTATTATATTTATTAGAATAAAAAAATTTGAGACAAAACAAAAACAATGAAAAAGTTGATAAAAACACAATATTCGGTTTTTTTTTTTTTTTTTTTTTTTTTTTTTTTTTTTTTTTTTTTTTTTTTTTTTTTTTTTTTTTTTTTTTTTTTTTTTTTTTTTTTTTTTTTTTTTTTTTTTTTTTTTTTTTTTTTTTTTTTTTTTTTTTTTTTTTTTTTTTTTTTTTTTTTTTTTTTTTTTTTTTTTTTTTTTTTTTTTTTTTTTTTTTTTTTTTTTTTTTTTTTTTTTTTTTTTTTTTTTTTTTTTTTTTTTTTTTTTTTTTTTTTTTTTTTTTTTTTTTTTTTTTTTTTTTTTTTTTTTTTTTTTTTTTTTTTTTTTTTTTTTTTTTTTTTTTTTTTTTTTTTTTTTTTTTTTTTTTTTTTTTTTTTTTTTTTTTTTTTTTTTTTTTTTTTTTTTTTTTTTTTTTTTTTTTTTTTTTTTTTTTTTTTTTTTTTTTTTTTTTTTTTTTTTTTTTTTTTTTTTTTTTTTTTTTTTTTTTTTTTTTTTTTTTTTTTTTTTTTTTTTTTTTTTTTTTTTTTTTTTTTTTTTTTTTTTTTTTTTTTTTTTTTTTTTTTTTTTTTTTTTTTTTTTTTTTTTTTTTTTTTTTTTTTTTTTTTTTTTTTTTTTTTTTTTTTTTTTTTTTTTTTTTTTTTTTTTTTTTTTTTTTTTTTTTTTTTTTTTTTTTTTTTTTTTTTTTTTTTTTTTTTTTTTTTTTTTTTTTTTTTTTTTTTTTTTTTTTTTTTTTTTTTTTTTTTTTTTTTTTTTTTTTTTTTTTTTTTTTTTTTTTTTTTTTTTTTTTTTTTTTTTTTTTTTTTTTTTTTTTTTTTTTTTTTTTTTTTTTTTTTTTTTTTTTTTTTTTTTTTTTTTTTTTTTTTTTTTTTTTTTTTTTTTTTTTTTTTTTTTTTTTTTTTTTTTTTTTTTTTTTTTTTTTTTTTTTTTTTTTTTTTTTTTTTTTTTTTTTTTTTTTTTTTTTTTTTTTTTTTTTTTTTTTTTTTTTTTTTTTTTTTTTTTTTTTTTTTTTTTTTTTTTTTTTTTTTTTTTTTTTTTTTTTTTTTTTTTTTTTTTTTTTTTTTTTTTTTTTTTTTTTTTTTTTTTTTTTTTTTTTTTTTTTTTTTTTTTTTTTTTTTTTTTTTTTTTTTTTTTTTTTTTTTTTTTTTTTTTTTTTTTTTTTTTTTTTTTTTTTTTTTTTTTTTTTTTTTTTTTTTTTTTTTTTTTTTTTTTTTTTTTTTTTTTTTTTTTTTTTTTTTTTTTTTTTTTTTTTTTTTTTTTTTTTTTTTTTTTTTTTTTTTTTTTTTTTTTTTTTTTTTTTTTTTTTTTTTTTTTTTTTTTTTTTTTTTTTTTTTTTTTTTTTTTTTTTTTTTTTTTTTTTTTTTTTTTTTTTTAGTTTTTTTGTTGTGGAAAAGAAATTGTTTTTTTTTTTTTTTTTTTTTTTTTTTTTTTTTTTTTTTTTTTTTTTTTTTTTTTTTTTTTTTTAAAATTTTTTTGTTGTTCTTTTTTTTTTTTTTGGGTTTTTTTTCTTTTTTTTTTTTTGGCAAGTGTTCGTGGGAGGTGACTTTACTACTAGGCCACGGGCCTGGGTGAGAAATCATTTAGCAGCTTCTAGTGCTCTCTTATAGAAGTGGGTTTCGCCGTGATCGGCCAAGCAAGTCAAGTGGATTGAGTTATGACTTTGAATTCTTTCTATCACATTTTTTGGATTTTTAAGGAGAGGAAACTGCCCATGCCTTTCGCCCCCATTGCGACGCCCTTGTTTTGAAGAGATATCTTTACTATAGTTTTACTTTGATTTCTGTCAATAGATTGGTGAAAACCAAGATTTGTATTTCTTTTGTCTTGATAGAAGAGTGAAAATGTAGTTTGATTCTTAAGCCCTTTTTGTTTTCATTTAAGATTTTGGATAATATTCGGTTATTGTTACTTTTCTAGTTTTTTTCTGCTGTTTTAACGATGATATGATTTGTTTGTAATTATGTTTACAAAATTTTGAATTGTTTGTAAATTTAAACAAGTTTTTACCGCAGAACTCCATATTGCCCCGATACTAATAAACGTCAAAGAACAAATGGAAAGTATGGATATGTTAAAAACCTAAACTGCTCTGTTTTTTTAAATAGTTTAACTAAGTTGTGTATAATTAAATTACAAACAACTTTTATTTGAAACAAAAATGTGTAAAATGAATATTTTTAAATATTTTAAAAATTCGTGTAGGTTAACATTTTTTAAACTTCTCTTTAGAAAAAAATCAGGTATATGTATGTATACAGTCTATAGATTATTGCCTGATATTATTATCTGGAAGACCCAAAACGGAACATCGTGGGTGTGTTTTAAAAATACATAAAAAATTATAAGAAAAAATTTTATTTTATACTTTTTGCAAGATATTTTAAATTAACTAAAAAATAGTAATCAAACAGTTTTACATCAAACAGAACAAATATTAGAAATTAATTTAATAGTATTCTCAATTTCAAATTGTAATAATTAATTTTTTCTATCACTCAATAGTTTTTTTCTAATATTTATAAATTTTACAAACTAATTCCGCTCTAGAAACATGTTGATTACCTTCAATTTTTTTTCTTTAAAATTTGCTTACACGTGAGCATCGTTCAAACGCGAAAGAATGTTAACAATTTTAATTTATAAAGCGTAGATTATTGTTAATAGACTTTTTCACAAACAGTATTGACATAGCAGTTATTACAAATCGAACGAGGTTACCTTTACAAAAAATTTAATTAAACAACACTTGTTTACATAGGAAGATAAAATAAATTAAATTAACATTTATGTTATATGAAAATAATAGTCATTTGATTATATAATAATTTTTATGCAGTTATAGATATAAACATATTAATTCTATTACAATAACATGGTTAACAAGTTTTGCAATTGGTAAACTTCTTTATAATTAAAGAGAAAGTGGAGAAGCCTCTTTTGTCATGTTTGTTAGTTTTCTAGTACGCCTTTAATAAAGTTTTTTTAACCTTTTTAATAATATAATACAATAATAAAGTTTATTTTAATTATTATCTACAAGCTCCACAATTAGTTTTATTACTTTTGAAATTACGTAAATCTTGCCAATTCTATGGTTCGACTTCATCATGTCATTTTAAAATTTACCTTAGATAATTATTGTTACTCATTAATAAATAGATTAAAATACACAACTTTAAGCTGTTAAATGTTGGTCACATAATACTTTAATTGGTGCTTGAATAAATTTTGCATTTCCTGGAGAATGTTTACAAAACAGAGAACAACCCTAACTGTTACATAACAGTCAAAATCACAATCTGCTTTACATTTATGTAAAAACTACTAATCACCAAAATTAGGCTACTTGGCGTTAATTAATGAGCGTTTTAATTATCTTGCACATTTGATAAAGGTGAACGCATACCATTCTTCTGTGGTTAATAATCAATTTAAATAAACCAGAATAAATAAAATGTGCATATTTCCCATTGAATTTTGCCGAATGCTCTGCTTAGCAGGCAGTGTATGTAAATCGTATTGTAAAAATTGTAGCTCAAATTGTTTATATACATAAACTTTGATTAATTTGTAAAAATGAGTCATAATTGTTTTAAGTTGTAATTAAAACGGAACATTTATACCAGCACAATCAACTTTTTTTTTTGTTATATACCCTAGTTTTAGATTAGTCATTCACTTCTTCGAGATTTTTTGTTTCTTGAGAATTTTTTTTTTTTGTAGACGCGTATTCTAAATAGGTATTATTAAAAAAAATTTTTATGCACAAATTAGACTCCTTTGTATTATAATAAATCTTATATAATGTTTATTGACAAACAACATTTGAGATTAGTAAGTTAATGATATTAATGTAACTGTAAAAAAAAATTTAAGCATGCTTTCTATCGAGACGGTGATCTTATTAATTAATAGATTAAGATACTAGTTATATAAACAAGTTATTGCTTTAATTATTAAATTTGCTTAAATATTAACATTTCCTATGTGCAACATTTATTAACGTGAAAGTACATCAACAAATGAAATAATATTTTAAGTAGTACGCCTTCAACGTCATTGGAATTTAAAAAGACGCAATTTGCATTTGCCACCCATAAAATGGCACATACGCATTTATACCTACAACACAAAGTCTAACAAATCGAAGCTACCCAAATTAAAATTAATTATAGCACATACATATTTCCAAAAAATCCAATAATATTTATAATAATAAAATAAGTTCACACGTAAAGCTCTTATTGGAACTTGAACTAGACTGAGCTATGTTTAGTTTTCTCATAAAATTAAACCTTGAATTGCAAAATGATTAGTAGTGTTAACAGCAGCAGTAAATTGTAAGATAAATTTAAATAGGGTCAAACACCGGCCATCTGCGACCAAAAAATTTATGTTAACTCTTCACCTCTCTAAAGCCGAGACTCACAAATTTTTATTACGTTCTTAGTGGTAAAAAGCACTTAAATGTTGTTCGTAGATGTAATAATGTATATAATCCAATCATCTATAAAAGTAAAAAATAAATATCGTTGATTGTGGACAATTTTAATCAAAATCTTTATTTAATTTGGTTTTATGTACGAAAAAAATATACATCTGCATGTGTTTGCACAAAGTTGTTTGTATGTAACGTTCATAAATGTCAAGTGCAACATGGACAGGTCTTACGTTTACAACACCAATAAAAATGTTGATTGTAGAAATAAACGGTTTTTAATGCGATAAAACATAAAAATACAGACGATCATAAACGTAAGCACTTCTTTTCTTTTTAAGCTTTTATGTATTTATCATCACATTTGTTTAATAATTAAATAATTTCAATTTGTTTATCATATTGATTTGTAAAATAACCCAATACTATAAAATAAGGCATGTGAAGTTAGCGGCCTCAACAGAAGCACAAACAAAATTTTGGATTTGGAGAAAAAAGCATTTTTCAGGTGCCCGCCAACTTGACCCATCATTGAAAGCACAAACGAAATTTGTTAATGCTTCGTTTGCTCCTGTTTGTGCTTTTAATAAAATCGATTACGAGGACACAAGTTTTAAGAAATCAGCCCTTTCAAGGAACCCGCTAACTTTACACATTGTTGGAAGCAGAAGCATCTTTTAAAAGTACAAAGCGCCAATAATAATTTAAAATTCTACATAGCAATACATGTTTAATACAAAAAAATATTCACATTTAATTTGATAACACTTGTCTTTTTAGGAAAGATAGCTTTAGATCTTGTGAATTAAACGTTAATAGTATATTGAGATGTTTTGGGGCTGTGAGATCAAGAACATTTAATTTTGCAATTCACATTTACCCACCAACATTCAAATTAAACTTGACTCAAAAAACAGGGTTTTAATTTCACCGAGTAAAGGTTGTATGCGGGTAGTTTAACTTTTAACTACACATTGGCTAGATATCACGATGTTATCAACAAATGAAACCAAACCGTAAACAACATTTTTTTTAATTTACACACACAAACATAAAAATTAAATTTAAAAAAAAAAGTTCGTTGTAAATTAAAATCGTGCAACCGCGCTCCAAATTCTGCAAACACGTGTTTTCGTATAACTCTACGTCTCTCGATATTACAATAAGTGATTGTTGTGAGTGACGAAATTATTTTACAAAGGATGCTAATCACTAAACTAAATTACTACAATATTAAACAAACCTCAGTCATTAGTGTAGGTAACTTGTTTTTTTTCTTGATTTGTCGCCTTGTCATTTTCAGGTTACCTCGTTATTCACCAGATACTTCGATTGAATTTTCACTGCTGCTGGTCGTTGAAGACTTCTTTCTCATTCTTCGGCCTTTTATTTAATGTTCATGGTACATTCATGAAATTTAAAACTTGGACACCACAATTTCTGTAAACAAAAGTTTGCACATTGTGAAGCGGGTTTACGGGTATCATTTACAATTCTAACAGCAGGTAGTCTCAGTAGGGGTTATCTTATAGAAGGACTGTAGAATGAATCATTACACTAAGCACGTTTTAGAAAATAGGTAATTTACGTTGCTTACTTAATTTTTTTCTTTAAAGAATATATTTGAAGGTATCGCTAATTAAACACCATAGCTCGATTAATTATCGAATCAAAATTTTGTTTAGGAAATGTTTACAAAATAAAATTAGAAATAATTTTGATTTAAAAAACGTCTACAAGCAATAACTTTTAAATTAAATCAAAAACTAAACATGGTTATTTGGGTTGACTGATTATTACTTATTTTTAAATAAATCTAACCTACTAATTATTGTAAGTTATTAAAAAAAATCATTAAACTCTCTATTCATAATATTTAGTCCTTACAAAATGTATATTTTATGACGTTTCATTTTTTTCTGTAGTTAATATAAAAAGTGAAAATAAAAACTAAGGCAATTCTTATTGTCAACGTATATATTTAGTTTTTTGACAAGAATTTATTACATAATTATAATTAAGATACCAAGTTATAGTTTAAAATTAAATGAAAACTTTTTTTTTAAATAAAGGTATTACTATATAAATAAATATAAGAAATCAATAATGGGTGTGACCTCCATTATTATTGATACATTCTTGGAGGCGTCTGCTCATTGACGCTATCAAGGTATCAATATAATTAATATTAATCGTTTCCCATGCGGTATCAATGGCTGCAATTAGTGCATTACGGTTTACTGGTATAAAATTTGGCCCTTGTTGTCTTCGGATAACAGCAAGTATTCGAGCCCAAACATTTTCGATAATGTTAAAATCTGGGCTTTTTGCTGGCCAGGGTAACAGCTCCAAGTTATTTGCTTGTATCCAGTTGCGCACAACCTGCGAAGTATAGGGTCATCATATCCCGATAGTTAATTATCGAATGTTCCAAGAAAATATGTGTAAATAGTAAATGGAATCTACTAACGTAACGTTAAGTCGTTAATTATAGTTACATAACTCTCCTTTCATAAGATATAGTTCATATTAATATGCTTATTGTAAAGCTTCGTACACACCTGAACAACAAACCGAGGAACAAACAGAACAACGAACCGAACGGCAATCGGAACATTAATTTGGACGGTGCTACGTACGAATTTTAGAACAGATTCGCAAGTCCTGATTGTTCCACGAACGGTTTGCGGCGTTCCCGCAACTTGTCGGTTTTTCTCCGACATCAAAGAAAATGCGCGCGAATGCGTTTGCAGGTTTGGACGAATCTAAACAAAACGGCGAACAAACTTATGCGGGAGAATTAAATTATTTATTTTTGTCCTCCCTTTTTGTGGGTTTGTTGTGTTTTAGGTAATATTATGGAGTTGACAGAAGAAAAATGTTTTAAATTAATCAGTGTTTAAGAATGCAAGAAAAAATGATGTCCCTATTAGCATCATTTGGGCGGGAAATTTCCAAAATTAAAAAAAAGAAGTAAATTATAATTTTTACTCTTCTTTGTGCGTAAAAATTTGGTTGGCACTATCTTCTTGTTTTCCGCAATTTTCTCTTCTCAATAATAAATATATATGAACTGAAAACTACTGAAAATAATTATGGGAACAGCACAAACGTTCCGTTTGTTGTTCGGATTGTGGAAATCATAAAGATCGTTTGTCGTTCTGTTTGACTTTCGGTTCGTTGTTATGTTTGTTGCTCGGTTTGTTGTTCAGGTGTGTACGAAGCTTTACAACTTAAGCAACAATTTTTTGGCGAATAAAGATTAGTTTGTGATGTAATATTAGAAACACAAATTTATATCATATCAAATTTATGACAACTTAAAACCAAGAACGTGTATGTTATTGCTAAGAAATTATTAAGGAAAAAGCGCAATTGCAGTGTAAATATTTATAATTAGATATTTTCGAAAGTTTATAAGTCCTCTATTGTAATCTTAATACTTAAAAGAAAATCCTGTCCATTAGCATTATAAGGAAATGGCTTTTACTTTATGAATAAGTTTCAATAACAATAGAATATCCTTGCTTGTTTAATTTACTTCCTTTGAGTCATATTGCTCTAAGGGTTGTTACATTGGTCATTAGAAGTATGTAATAAATAAACAATTACCTACTGTTTGAGAAGGGTAGTGTGAACCAATAAATAAAGTAAGAAATGTAAATTCCATTTTAGTTTAAAATTTCAAGTGTTGTGAAAATGCCACCTCATCTCGGTGCTGATTTGAAAGCGCGGATTGTTTCGGAATTAGCGGCGGGCCGTAGCGTGCGTGAAATTTCACGTATGTTAGATATACCAAAAAGCACCGTAGGGCATTACCGAGTAAAATGGAATCTTGAACACACTTTGGAAAGAGCCATCGGAAGTGGTAGACCTAAAGTATCTACACGTGCTCAAGATCTCGAGTTGTTTCATTACGTAACAGAACAACCATTTGCTACATACTCCAGGGCTATAGCAGATACACATTTTCCCGGATGCCGTATAACTGCACAAAAAGATTAAAGGAGATGGGAATAAAGAAGTATAATGCTGCTGCGAAAGAAGTTCTCAGTGACGAAAATATGAGACGTCGTCTGGAATTTGCAAGGCGATATGTGAACGAACCTTTGAATTTTGGAATCGAGTGATTTTTAGCGACGAAAAAACGTTCAATAGCCGCAACGATGGACCACTAAAAGTTTTTAGAATGGAAGGAACTCGTTACGAAAATAATCACATATGTCCTAAAAAACGAAGTGGTTATTTTTCTGTGAATGTGTGGGGTTGGGTTAGCGCGCGGGGTCCAGGAGTTTGTTGGGCTATCGATGGACGTCTTGATTCTGCTGCGTATTTAGATATTTTGGAAACTATTATGAAACCTTCAGTCGAAGTGTTTTATCCAGACGAAGATTATATTTTCCAACAAGTAAGTATTCTTATTTCACTATACTTTCTCCAAAAAATAGTTCGGGATCTGTTGAATTAACATTTTCATAATGTATTTTTGTTGTTAAAGGACAACGCCCCTATTCATACTTCGCGGGTTGTGCGCAATTGGATACGAGAAAATAACTTGGAGCTGTTACCCTGGCCAGCAAAAGCCCAGATTTTAACATTATCGAAAATGTTTGGGCTCGAATACTTGCTGTTATCCGAAGACAACAAGGGCCAAATTTTATACCAGTAAACCGTAATGCACTAATTGCAGCCATTGATACCGCATGGGAAACGATTAATATTAATTATATTGATACCTTGATAGCGTCAATGAGCAGACGCCTCCAAGAATGTATCAATAATAATGGAGGTCACACCCATTATTGATTTCTTATATTTATTTATATAGTAATACCTTTATTTAAAAAAAAGTTTTCATTTAATTTTAAACTATAACTTGGTATCTTAATTATAATTATGTAATAAATTCTTGTCAAAAAACTAAATATATACGTTGACAATAAGAATTGCCTTAGTTTTTATTTTCACTTTTTATATTAACTACAGAAAAAATGAAACGTCATAAAATATACATTTTGTAAGGACTAAATATTATGAATAGAGAGTTTAATGATTTTTTTTAATAACTTACAATAATTAGTAGGTTAGATTTATTTAAAAATAAGTAATAATCAGTCAACCCAAATAACCATGTTTAGTTTTTGATTTAATTTAAAAGTTATTGCTTGTAGACGTTTTTTAAATCAAAATTATTTCTAATTTTATTTTGTAAACATTTCCTAAACAAAATTTTGATTCGATAATTAATCGAGCTATGGTGTTTAATTAGCGATACCTTCAAATATATTCTTTAAAGAAAAAATTAAGTAAGCAACGTAAATTACCTATTTTCTAAAACGTGCTTAGTGTAATGATTCATTCTACAGTCCTTCTATAAGATAACCCCTGCTGAGACTACCTGCTGTTAGAATTGTAAATGATACCCTTAAGCCCGCTTCACAATGTGCAAACTTTTGTTTACAGAAATTGTGGTGTCCAAGTTTTAAATTTCATGCACTTTAATGGTAGTTAGTTCGAACAAAGCCCAACTTCGCGTACACATTAAAATTAACTTTTTCAATTATTTGAATATTTAATCTTATTTGATGCACTTGTTACTCTTATTATAGTTTATAATTTTATTTCGGCACTTGTATTTATACTTTTTTCCCGTCATATCAAAATTTTTCAGTTATCGTTTACTTTACTTGTGGCGTCACCTCTACTGTCTGTTTCTAATTTTCTATAATTTTGCCGTCGTTCTTTTAACACGGACAAACGGAAGTAGATGTAGGCGTCGGTTTGCGCCCATATTTATAATTTTTCATTCCATGGCCTGCTATAATTTGATTTTTGATTCAAAATCTAGCCAAACTTTTCACCTTTCGTTTCACATCTACCGGTACCTTTTTGTAACTATAATAGTTTCGACTAGTTTCCTATAATTCCGTTAAAAAAATCAGTTGTTAAATTTTCACCTAAACTTACCCTTCAATGCAATTAGCGGTTTTTTCAAATAAATCATTTTTTTGACTTTGACTGTTTTGGCTCTTGAATTCAGTTTCTACACTATTTTCACGTAATACACTTTTAGTCTCACACGCGCACATTATTTTGTTAGTTTGCTATTACGTTTAATAACCAATGAACTTGACAATTACTTAATTTTCTTAAAAACTCATACTAATTCAATTTAAATTTAGGGTTTGTTTCTGGATTCAACTTTTCAAGCTGCTAGGGGATCATAACTACATGATTTTATCCGGGAACATGGACAAATTACTTTCCTGATCAGCACCAACGATTTCAACACATTTACAAGGATTGGGGTTTAATTGCAAGAGAATCATCGTTGAATCATATTTACACACCAAATTTGGAATCTGAAAAGCGGAATAACATCGCAATATCTTTATCTGCAGCAACAAAGTTGTTACATTTGTTAGATTTTACTGGATACATTATTTATTTGGTGTAACTTAATTTATTTTTAAGATAATTTTCGAACTATTGGAAAGCTCAGGTGATGTTGAAAAAATTTTTAAAAGTTTAAAAATATTTGGTTAAACATTCACATTAGACATATTTAAACTATTAATTGCGATCTTAGGAATATGACGGCAGTGACTGGTTACTTTTAACAGCTCAGCTTCTACGATATTTCTTTGTCTTGATTCTTACTTGATTTTTTCATAACTTGCTGAAAAAAGGACATCAAAATGCTTGGAAAAACGATAGAGTAGATTACATAGCAAAGAATCTATCTATGGCAAAAACATTGCTATTTGGTTGTATTCAAACAGTTTTTAGTGAGTAACAAACAGACAAGTGTGCTTTCTCCTTGACATCGTTGATCGTTTTGTCAAACCCATCATCAGCATTTTCTCTTACCTTTTCTACAGAGGAAAATTATTTATAGCAAGTGCAAAATTAATATCTTTACTTTGGAGGATTTTACTGAACGGAAGAGCAAATTCTACAAACTTTTCCAAGCAAAAAAGAAATTATGAAATTATATTGACCTAGTGTCCTAATGAGAATGCAAGCTCCTAAATTTGAATCTTTGTCTTTCCATAAAGAAATTTCCTGCAACCAAAAAGAAAATGTTTTAGGAGCTGGACCATTACCATTACTGCATCGTGCGTGCGATCTTGATAGCGAGGTTTTGACATGATTTTGCAGTAATAATTATCTTTTAGGTGTGTTAAAGAAAAAATATATTTTTAATGTTTCCTAAGGGATTTTTTACTCCTTAAAATTCGGAAGAATCATAAAGAGATAGATTTGAACTGTGCGAATTCAATGATGCGTGAAGGGAACCTGGAAAGTGCCGTTTTCTTAAAAACTTGTGAGGTCGCAATAGATTTTATTGAAGCACCAAAGGCACAATCAAAGCACCAACGAATAACATACTAAAAATTTCGTTTGTGCTTTCAATGATGCGTGAAGTTATCGAGTACCTGGAAACTGCCGTTTTCTCAAAAACGTGTGGGGTCACAATCGATTTTATTGAAGCACAAACAGGCACAAACGAAGCACTAACGAATCATACCAAAAATTTCGTTTGTGTTTTTGATGATTTTAAATCTACAGGGTGTTGCACAACACGTATTATTCATTTAAATGGCAACTCTTAAAAACTTTTGTATGCGATCATCTTAAAAGAAGACAATTTACGTACTCATTTGCTGCCGTAAAGTAGTTTTTTTTTGTACTCAACTGTCAAAAACGTAAACGACCACTTCCTTAAAATGACAATGGCAATTCGCAGAATTTTCGAAACTGAATTATAATGATATATTACACATTTGTAAAAAAAAATATGAACAACAATATCGTAAAAGTAACGCACTCTTCTTAACAAAGGTGGTGCTACTGCTTTTTCGTTTTTGGTAATGAGTGTGGGTATAAGGAACTGTTTATATTCGAAAGATGTTATATTATATGAACTTGCAGACTTACGTATTTTTAAGAAATATACACTTTACACGCTTGATGCAATTCTCAAATGATGATGTGGAGCACCGTCTTGCTAGAAATGTACAGGTCCAATTCAGGACAAAGAAATACGTATCTTCTAACAAATCAAAGTAAGTGTTGAAAAAAATGCCGAGTTGAACTTGATTTATGGATTCGTTAAATAAGTGAGCATCAATATGATTAATATTCTTATATCGGACCAGATATTTTATAACGCGTCAATTTTGTTGTTTGTGAAATATGATAATTTTTATCGAAACAAACACGAAAATATGGATGCTTACAAATAAAAATAAATAATTTGAAAAAAGCCTTTTACAAAGATATTATCAATTATGATTAGACTTGTTGAATTAAAATACAAAAATTTATTCAATTTAAAAAATCTATGCCTCTCTCAATCTCTTTTATCTGTTTCTGCTGTCCTACTGTTCTAACATCTTCATTTGTGACTCTGTCAATTCATCGTACTTTCATTATTTTTCTCACTTGTTTGTTTTCTTTCCTGATCCTTTTTGCAATTATTAACCTTTGGGTCAGGTTAGCTTCTCTGGTTCCTGACAGTTTTCTAAAACCTAACTTTAGGTTTACTTCTATGATTTTTACTATTCTTCTATAGACAATTTTTGTTCATATTTTTAACGCATGTGACTTTAAGCTTATAGTTCGCTAGTTGGTATTCTTTTTCCCTTCTTTGGTATTAGTATAATTTATATTTCTGTTTCCTATTCTTTGAGCTTACTTTGATTATTGGAATTGATGGTGGTTGTCTAAAGGATGAATTAATACGTAGGCGTGTTCAAACCGTTGAAGATTGTTAATCCGTCATTAGAATCATTGTCTCAGAAATAAAAACCAAAGTTTCAAGAACATTTACAATAAACGAAGGGGACAGTTTAATAGAAATTGTACAAAAATATATATGGTGTCTCACCGGGAAATTAGGAAACTTTGAAGAATGACTAATACCAATAGGGCCAACTCAACTAAAACATTTTCAATCTACTGACTTTTCCGCTTGTACCGGAAGTCGACATCCACTTTGTTATTTTAAATGGAACACTCTATATATTATTACATTTTCGGATTCTACATCAAATTTTAGATTCACTGTGTGTAACATTTTCTATAGCTAGGAGTTAGAGATTTCGAGATAATAATTTTTTTAGTAAAACTTTAACAGATGCAAAAGTTCTTGGAAATATCTGTAACTTATTCCGAGAGCTCATATCTGGTTAATTTTTGGTTTGTATAAAGAGAATAGACTGTAGCAAAGAATTTGTGTCCATAAATTACAAAATGTAATATTAAGTGTTTCATATTTGCTGTTACATTTTGACATCTTCAAAGAACACGGTCAAATAAAACTCACTGTATTTTTTTACTGTGTAGTGTGCAGGTTGAAATTCTCTTTCAAATCATATAAGCATTGTTACCACTACGGCTACTACTTTTGTAGATATTTGCAATTTTCTACTATTGGGACGTAACAGATCTGTAACGAGCCGACATCATTAGAATCACAACCCTCAACAATGATTTGAAAATTTATTGGGTTATGTCAAATTCACACAATTTTATGTTTTTCAAATGATTCTAATCATGGCCAATTCGATTACAGATTTGGTACGCCTCAATAGTAGAAAATTGGAAACATTTTCAAAAGTAGAAGCCGTAATCGTAACAATGTTGATATGATTTGAAAGATAATTTTAACCTGCACCCGACAGACTAAAAAAATACAGGGTGTTCCATTTATCTTAAAAAGTCTATTTAAAGAAATCAAAATGTAACAGCAAATATGAAACACTTAGTTTTAATTTTTAATCCATGGACACATCTTTGTTTGCTACAGTCTATTCTCTTTATACAAACCAAAAATTAACCCTATATGGAGTTTCCGAAGAAAGTTACAGATATTTTGCATTTATGAAAATTTTACTAAAAAAATTAATATCTCGAAATCTATAACTCCTAGCTACAGGAAATGTTATAAAAAGTGACCCTAAAATTTAACGTAGAATCCAAAAATGCAATAAAATATAAAGGTGTTTCATTTAAAATAACAAAGTCGATGTTGACTTCTGGTACAACCTGTATATATACACCCTGTATACGCATGCGTTTTAAGCATGTGACAAATAATCGTTTCTTTTTGGGATACAGAAACGGGAAGTACATCATCCAGCCCGTGGGCTTCAACACGTGTAACGGTTGCAGTTCACAAATAATAAGAAATAAAATACAGTGACGGATCTAGCGATGGAACCTAGCAAAGAAAGAACAATAATATTGGGCTCAAAGTAGCGCACTAAATGCGTGGAAGATCCCGTATTTATAAGCGTTAACACAACAGTGTCCGGCTGAGTCGGTGAGATGGGGGAGGTCCTTGGGAGAACTAAAAGAAGTAACTGCTGCGTAACGAGGCGCCACCTGCTGGGTAACGGAGAGAAATAAAACCGACCAACAGGAATTCACTAGGTTTTACTTAAAGTCTACTACGCTACAACGAACACAAATCAAAAGAGACAAAGACATACAAATATAGCAAATACAATTTAAAAAATATTTCAGAATCTGGCAGGAAATGAGAGATTCTGTCGCATGAAACTTGCGTGCATTAGCAATAACCAATTAGTTATAGTTCGCGTTCAAGTACCTCGCAATTCAATTAAGTTTTTCGTTTATTAACCCCAAAATAAAGTAGCATACCAATTTAAGATTGATGATTACGAAAACTCGACGTACACACGTCACTTACACGCAGTGACTTAAAACTAATAATTACACTCGTTCTAATACGGAATGTAGCTCCCGCCAATCCTAAAGGCCTTCTGTTTTAGTTTACCCCACAATTAATGACAACGCCCCAACTCTGAGGATTGTGCTAACAACACCGACGTCTGGAGGATGGAGATTACCCCGAATAACAATTCTTTAAACACTAGAAATACAACCGCTTGATGTCAGGTGTTTTGAACGCATGCAAAATGAATAGGTTCCTTAAAACGATAACTTAGATGTACTGATGCATGTAGTTCTGATAAGGAAGGTCTTTGCTAAGACAGCCAGTTGACAGCTACTCGAAGATTAGTAGAATCCCTGTAGTAATCACCCTGAGGAGGAGAAAACAACACAGCTCTGGGAGCAGATTGTTGCCTTTGTAATAGCAGGTACGCCAAAACCAATCGAGTATGATCGGCCGTGTAGCTTCGAGGTCGACGACCGCGTGATAACCGGTACGTTTTGTGTAACAAAGGATTCCCAATTGCTTGTTCCAGCGCCCCCAGAAATTATTCAGACAATACGATATGAGTAAAGGATAAGACACGTGCTAAAGCATACGTTGTAATTAGATACTAATACAACCACTAAACTAAAAGAAATAGCAAAGAAAACCACTTACGGCGTAATTGGTCGAATTTATATTTCCACACTAATTCATCGTGCAGTTATTGAAGCCACATTGAAATTTCACAAGTAATTTTTTTAGCTTTGTGAAGTACCGCCAATCGCCCAAAAGAAAGAGAGAGTTCCAAGATGTCCGCCCGTTGTTTCGACTAAAAATTTCAAAAATACCGATCCACCAATAGTAAAATTTGTTGCATGCGCGGTAAATTTGATTCTCCTAGCAACGCGCATCTCGAGTATTTTGAACCGTAACACACGATTGCTGATATTTCCGAAATTTCGTTAATGATTAATTTCTCCAATATATTCTTTATTATTATTATATTATATTTCCAAAGTATTAAAACATTTCTTGGCCTGCCAAGTCCGTCATTGTATTCTCAGGTCACCTGCATCATAATTACCAGATTTTGGTGCTGATTCATTAATCCTTAAGAGACATAGATCCTGGAAGTCAAGTGCGGTGGCAAAAGTGGAGAAATCGATAGAAAACAAGAAACAAACAGCTGTAAAAATTTTTGAAATAACTACTGCCACGAATATCAGAATGGATACATAAGTAAGCATTTTGACACACCTTTATCCACCGATATTGTTATGTACTCTCACCTACTTCGCTTGCCGATAACAAGAAGATGAAGGATTAATGGACAAAAGATGACAGGGATTTACAACAATAAATTTGAAAATTGTACAATTAATATACAGGGTGTCCTTGGAAGGTCTTTACAAAACTCGTATTCTTTCAGACCAAAATAAGTCGATTTAACTAAACTTAGCTTAGTAAAACTTTACTTAATTTAGATGCAATACTGTCCTGAAGTCGCAATTATAAAATCATTTTTTTGATATAAATTTTGATCCGCTTAATAAATTTTCTTAAAATTTAGAAAGTTTACAGTTTTTTAGGACCGAAAATATCACATTAAATTCTGACGCAAAATGAATCCATTGGTGGAAAAATTAATTTTTGTAACAATTAAACATTTGAGGCATGTTTATTAAATGTCGATTAAGTGACATATGTGCTACAAAAAAGCTAGTAAGATTTGATAAATTGCGCCGTTTTCTTTTTCTTAAATCTGAAACGGCTTAAACGAATTTGACAAATTTTGATACGCTTACATAGTTTTATGGGCCAGAAAAAATCATATCCAACTTGTGCCAAAAATCAATCCATAGACGGAGAACCGTTTTTTAGTAATAAAACAACAATAAAAATGACTTATTTTGGTCTGAAGAATACGTGGATCATATTGCAAAAAAAATAACTTAAAACTTTACGCAAAGTACTAGATTTGGGGCATCAAATTTTACAAAGAATCTTTGTAAATGGTTCCAAAATATATGGTCTAACATATTCGAATTCGGATATAGTATACCTATTTAGGTTTTTAGGCTTACTTATTAAATTAAATGTTAGAATTACGAGTAATATTAAAGTGACAATAAGTTCAAAATGCGTTTAGTCCCTTTGGAGCAACATGAATGTTCTGATGATATATATTTTTTAAATAATACCTAAATGAATTCTATTTAGACTTACAATTGTCTCTTTAACATCTTATTCATTTTGTACTAAATTTTTAATAGTTTTAGAAAATTTACCGCGTGGTCCTCGATCTTCAAACATCCATTATTCTCATTTTCCCAATATTTGAGGTTAGGAACGAGATTTTGAAAAATGGTTTTACTGGCCTATTTGGATGTTATTTGGCTACTTTATCATAAAGAAAAAGTCTATTTAATTTTTTAAATTTTTTTAATTTGGGTCATGGTGTCAAAACTAACCTCCTGGCGGAGAAGGATTCAACTGATTTAACTATATTTTTTGATTCTTATTGCTTAAGGAATGCTCTTTTCAACGATACCAAATTTATTAAAAATCGGTCAAACCGTTAAGAAGTTAAAGCAGGTTATTGCAAAAACAATTAAACACCCCCGCCATCTTTGTTTTTGAAATAACTGAACTTTTGTATTTACAAAAATGATTATAATTGGTTCTCTTACAAATGTGAAAAAAATGTTTAGTTTATTATGCGAAATTTATAGAAAATGTAATTTTCCCTCTGGTGGTCATTTTTAAAACTTGAAAATATTTTCCTGCGATTCTTCATGGCCGATTTACCTAATATTTTTTTTCACCAAAGTCATACGACAAACGGTTCCTGAGATATGGCCGAGGAACCGTCTTATTGGGTCACCCGGTACATATTAATGATTTGCTAACATAGAAAAAAGGAAATGACTATTTCAGAAATTAGTGAGAAGTGTTATGATGTACGGTACGGAGGTAGAAAAGTATTAGAGGTGGACGTTGGGGCTAGAAAAGAAACACCGTCATATATAGTTGAAGAAGAAATAAAAGTAGAGAAGATAAGAGTACAAACTGGTACGATAGCAATGAGGTATGAATAAGAGTTAGAAAAGGGAGGAAAATACAATTCTAAAGGAATGTTGGAAAGAAGTGAAGAAGCAGAGAATAAAATTAGGACAAGAAGAAAGAAGAATACATTACGAAAGAGTAGGATATGCCAGAGAAGAAGTAGAAAGAAGAAGAGCAAAAGGCATAAGTATAGAAGACGACATAGTGAGAAGGAATAAAGATACACAAATTCAAGAAAAAGAACCAAAATAAAGGAAGGAAGATATAACAAAGGATATAGAATGATTATGACCGAGAGAGTACCAAAATATATAACAGGAAACAAAAGTTTAAAGACAAAAGGATGATAGCGAGATTTATATGTGAGAATGAAGAAAATGTAAACAGGTATTAGCTAGAGGATAGAGAAAAAAAGTGCAGAGTGTGTGGGGAGGAATGGGAGGACTTGCAGCATTTGATTAAAAGTGTGAACAAATGAGAAGAGAAGAAAGAAAAAGAAATGTAATATTAGGAAAAAAAAGGGAAGGAGAGGAATAGATAAAGGAAGTATTAGTAAGAAGAAAATTTTTATGTGGACGAATGATATCTTAAGTTTTGGTGTAGGGTTGTTTTAAAGAAAGAACATTATTGTTAGTTTTTAGGGATCTAGTTTAAGTTAGGAGATTAACCGAACTGTTTGTAAAATGCTATTTTAACATTAATAATAAAATAATGTCATATTTTATCACTAGTTGTAAAATGACCTTTGTTTCACAACCGAAATGACATATCAAAATGATGACTTTTCATCAACTAAATTGAATATAAAGTTGTTGAAAATAAGCTAAACTTATAACTACGGTATCAAAAACAAAATATGGCCACGTATCTTCTAATTTCTAATTTAAGAGAAATAAGTTCTTTCCTCTTTTTACGAATCTTGTTAAGAGGCTGTGTTAGAATACAATGAGCAATTTCATTTTCCATCAAGATTTTACGAACAAATTTCTTTTTTTGTATAAAATATGACACATTAATAATCACACCAGCAAAACTAAATAATACTAGTAATAAACAAACACTACTGGATGATGCAACAAATACGACAGAGAGTATATTAATTAAGAAAATAAAATAAAATAAATTAACTTTGAAGTAGACTGTTTCAAAATCAAAACGATAAGATTAGCATTAAAAAATATTAGTACAAATTTAAATTTATTTCAGAATATAAATTTCAAACATTGCAATGCAAGTTTGTAACGGTATTACCAGATAGTAAACATTTACGTTTACGTTCTGTATTTGAAATAGGTGGTACATCTGTCTTGTGCAGGAAATGAGCAAAAGCAAACTTCAGAATCGTGCTTCTATTCAAATAGATTTTGTTGTGATTATTATGTATGACATTTTTTGCCTTTCCGAAAGGACTATTCGATGCAATTCAGAACTTACACGGTTATGGAATAGGAAATGTGTTATAAGACAGTTATTCTAACTGCGCTATATCGAATGGCTCTTTATATTTTTAACTAAAATTGTTTACCGTTTTTTTTAAATCAAACATTACTAACAACAATGTCAATTATTTTAATTTCGACATCTGCTTTATATTGTACATATTAGTATAATTTTATAGTTTTAAAGAGGACAAAACGGTTTATCAAAGCTGCTGAAGTAAAAACGTATTGTGTAATTAATGTAACATCGATGTTTTAATTAAACGCCGCAATTTAGTTTTTAATTATTGCAGGTCGACGAACCATTTGTTTTGTGCAGTAGTTGACCACCCCTTTTATTTTAATAATTGCGCGTTAACAAGAATTAACTTGTACAACCCGACTGCACCCTGAATTTTCTAATTTAAATAAAAATTCTCTTCGAATAAATGTTAAAACTTGCTAGTTTCTCACGTAAAATACGATTCCACTTTTATAATGTGATCTCGGTTACCATACGTTTATTGTTAACTCTAATTACAAGCGAGAATCGTGTTTCACATCTGTGTAATGTGTAAAATACTAAGGCAAAAGTTTTCTGTAAACTTAAAGAATTAAAGTTGCAATAAAAGACCTGAAAGCACAATGGGCATCGCCAAAGGTTAAAAATCACCTTGACGGCAAGGTGAACTGCCTTGTTGTTTGATGACTTGTTAACTATAAAACCGGCCCACCTTCTAAACTTTCCCAGCGAGACTACGAAAAGTTGAAATGTTAGGCCATTAAAATCGAATAAGCAAAAACTTCACTTT
This sequence comes from Abscondita cerata, assembly GCA_030710515.1. Classification (NCBI taxonomy): domain Eukaryota; kingdom Metazoa; phylum Arthropoda; class Insecta; order Coleoptera; family Lampyridae; genus Abscondita; species Abscondita cerata. The sequence continues at coordinate 200,782 of JALBCR010003291.1, read as the reverse complement.
GGATAAAGAATAGTTTCAAAATAATTTTTTTTTGCATTTTATACCAAAAAGTTGCGGAAAATACGCATATTATTCATCCAGTTAAATGTAAAATGTTAATACTAATTATTAAGTTTGATAAGGTATAATATAAAAATAGAGCATATTTTGTTTTAAACAAATAGTTAGTATCAGTGATATGTTATTATAATTTTGTATCTTTTCTTTTGGGTTCTGTGGTTACCATTGCTATAAAAATAAAGAAGATTACTATTTAAAGATTTATGTCTACGTAAATATATATATTTTTATTTTTAAATAAAACTTTCGTACTTATACCTATTGTTTTGATATCTATTGTTTCAAAGTTTTTAATTTAAATTACGTTCAAATCTGCTTTAAACGATTTTCTTGTCCTAACACTTGGCCGCGTTCTCACAAAAGCAACCGGCGACAGCAACGCGACGACAATCTAACTAAAGTTTCTGTTGCGTTGCTCTTGTGTACTTACTAGAAGCGACTTATTTTGGAATCAGTTGTGAGAAAAATGTCTTCCTCCTCGGATGAAGAAATTTCTGCTGCATACTTGATACTGAAAAAGCGTAGAAAGAAGACAAATAGAAGGTTTTGGGTTAATCCTTTTTATACTATAAATTTGGGACATAGTTCTTACATAGTAGCTCAAGAATTAAATCATGGATCCTGTTAAATTTTACGGATTCTACCGTATGAGCAAGCGCACGTTTCAAACTCTGGTAGAAATAATAAAACCTGAAATAAGCAAGAGAGATACTAATTACCGCAAAGCAGTAAGTGCTGAAGAAAGGCTTCTTATTACTTTAAGGTAAGTCTTTATTATATTTTTTTGATTAGCATATACATAGAAACGAAAAAGATTTATTCTTGCAAAAAATTTAAGTAAACATAACGAAAACTAATGTTCGCAATTATAAACGTAATTATCAGATTGACATTGAAAAGATCTCGAAGGCTCGGAAGGATCAGACGCACTCATTGTTGTAAAACCTGATGATTGTGTTTCGGATGTAGATTGATAATTGTTTAAGGTATCCGAGTGGCAACTGAAGGCACTTGACGGTCTAGGCTGGCAGCTAGAACTACTGGATGGTCCAGGTCGACAAGGAAAATTATTGGTATAATCGCTCCTCGTACTATTGACACTTATCGAACGAAAAGGCCCTTCAGAATTATCCTGTAATATTTTGTCAATGATTTCTAAAAATTCACGTTTACATCTCCTCTTTTGAGAAACGTTCATTAATTCTATATCAGGAAGAAGACTAAGCAAAAACTTCTGATCTGCGCTTTCATTTTTATTGCTGAAAGTCGCCCTTTTTGCATCAAAGTATTCAGCAAGTGATTTTTCTGCATCTATATCTTTATTTTTCCTTTTAAGTGCGGTTACACGATTATCTCTTATGTGATTTACTCGGGAGCGTTGGTGTCTCAGGTAGCTCATTTTCATTTAATTGAGATTGAGTGTTAACTTCTGACGACTCAGTTTCTTCTTCAGTTTCTGGTACAGTGCTCTCTGTGTCATCACACTCTACAGTTAAATTACTTGTCTGTTTTCGATTACTTTTAACGAAAGGAAGTAAAAATTGGAGAGCGTCTTCCAAATAATATTTTTTCTTAATGCCTCCAGCTGACCCACTTGGTGGTATTTTCCTGAGGTGTCGTAAGAAAACAGTCCGTATATTTTTCCAGCGTTCTTTACAAGTTTGCACTGGAAAAAAATTACGTTAAAATATCTTGTTTTAGCATTGTTATAAGTATTTTTTTTATTTCAGGTATTTAGCAACAGGCGATAGTTATAGAGCTTTGACATATTACTTTATGCGAGGTCTCACAACAATCAGCAATATAATTGCGACCACAACTGAAGCTATTTGGACTGTTTTACAACCTGAATACATGAGTACACCTACTCCGGACAAATGGATATCAATTGCTGATCGTTACTACACTCTCTGGAATATACCAAATTGTTTGGGTTCCTTAGACGGTAAGCATTTTCGAATAAAATGTCTTCCACAAACGGGATCAACGTTTTATAACTACAAGGGATATTTTTCAATTGTTCTTATGGCATGTGCTGATGCGGATGGGTTATTTACCACAATAGACGTAGGAGAAATAGGTAGAAATAGTGATGGAGCAGTTTTTCGTACATCAAATCTTGGACGCTCTTTACAACTGGGATTGTTGGAATTACCACAACCTAGACCACTACCTTCAGGAAACGACGATTTTCCTTTTTACTTCGTAGCAGATGAAGCCTTTCCTCTCAAAAACTATATAATGAGACCTTATTCGAAACGTACTTTAGACAACAGAAAAAGAGTTTTTAATTACCGCTTATCAAGAGGACGGAAAAGTGTCGAATGTGCATTTGGGATGTTGGTGTCTAAATTCCGTTTATTCGAAGGCCCAATTTGCTGTAAAGAGGAAACTATAAATTCTGTAATTAAAGTAGCGTGTGTTTTACATAATTTCATACGAATCAAGCAGGGAATATTTACCCAACCAACAGAAACTATTGCAGATCGTCAGGATCAAGTGAACATTCCAATTGAACCTATGCCACAACCACAAATTATACGTAATCATTCAGAAGCACAGAATATTAGGGAGCGACTTTGTGATTATTTTCTGACGCCTACTGGGGCTATACCATATCAGTGGCATCACATAGTGTAACCAATATATTAATACTTAAATATAGAAAATTTATTGTACTAATTTCTTCGCACTACGCCTTCTCTAAATCTATTTTTTCATAAGTATACAGTCTGTCTATTGCTGGACACAATGGAAATAAACGTGATGAAATTTTTCATTTTTTCATTTCTGAGCACCCTGTATATCAAATAATAATTTTTTTGCATGGTAATATCATTTTATTTAATAACCAGAATGTTTCTTTCATAAAATCAAAAAAATCCTGTCAAATCCAGCCATGGACACACTGTATAACCATATAATAGATATATAAAATAAATACTTTAAACAACTTACCAGATTCATTCATTGCTTTAGAAATTTCCATCCAGGCTTTTTCCTTGATGTCCAGTCGGGTGTAACAATCATTCGTTATATCGTATAAACACTGATATGTTTCCACAAGCTCCACATATTTCAAATTTTTAGCAGTATCGTCCATTATAGCATGTATTTTCAAACAACTCGACTACAACTGACAATCGCGACGCGGTTAACAGCACTTGTAACAACTGGTTTCTCATTGATTGGGTTGCAGTTGAGTTGAATTGCGGTCAGTGAAAACACGTGTATCGAAATATTAGCGCTACGTCGCGTTGCTATTGCGTTGCCGTCTCGTTGCTGTCGCCGGTTGCTTTTGGTGAGAACACGGCCTTAGACCGTTGTCCCACCAAAGCAGTGCGACAGCGCCGCGACAACGACGCGATATCGACATGACACAACCAGTCGACATGGAGTTGTCCCACCGAAGCAACGTGTTTTCTATAAATTCAGTTCATACAAGAATGTCATCAAGTGAAGATGACGGTGTTATAATGTACTTGTTCTTGAAAAATAAAAAGAAATAGTGTAGCTCTATCGTAGAAATAGAAGCCTTCCAACCTTTTTTATTGTCTTTTACTAAAATCCCCTTCCGAGAATATAAATTGTTCAACTTTGCTTTTCTCGGAAACATTTAAACAGGAGCATCGTTATTGTGTAGAAATGATGTTTAAGTCATATCTTCTAATCAAAATCACTAAAAAGTTTTGTCAAATAAAAAAGTTACCAGTGGATTTCATCAGGAATCATTAACGTACGCCTCCTATAACAAAAAAAAAAAAAAAAAAATTAAATATTTTTTTTTTTTTTAATTTTTTTTTTTTTTTTTTTTTTTTTTTTTTTTTTTTTTTTTTTTTTTTTTTTTTTTTTTTTAAAAAAAAAAAAATGTTAAAATTGATTTTGTCAATCATAATAATTAAGTGGAAACAAAAAAAAAAAAAACAATCTTAAAATATTTTAAAAAAAAAAAAAACAACTTAAACTAAAAAAAAAAAAAAACACTTAAACTTTTACAAAAAAAAAAAAAAAAAAAAAAAAAAAAAAAATAAAAAATAAAAAAAAAACAACAACTAAACAAAAAAAAAAAAAATATCTCCAAAAATCAAAAAAAAAAAAAAAAACCAAAAAAAAACCCAAAATTCAAAAATTTAAAAATAAAATTAAAAAAAATAAAAAAAAAAATTAACCCAAACCACTCCAAAAATTAAAAAAAAACACATCCATATTAAAAAAAAAAAAAAAAAATGTTTTCTTTTTATTTTAATCTATAACTTGGTATCTTAATTATAATTATGTAATAAATTTCAAAAATCTAAATATATAATGACAATAATTTTTTTATTCTTTTTTTTCTCCAAAAATTTTTTATTTTTTTTTTTTTTTTTATATTTTTTTTTTTTTTTTTGAATTCCTTTTTTTATTTTTCACTTTTATATTAACTACAGAAAAAATGAAACTCATAAAATATACATTTGTAAGGACTAAATATTATGAATAGATTTAATATTTTTAATAACACAATAATTAGTAGGTTGAATAACAAAAAAAAAAAAAAACAAAAAAAAAAACCAAAAAAAAAAAAAAAAAAAAAAAAAAAAAAAAAAAAAAAAAAAAAAAAACATTCACGTGGCGCCTCCTATAACAAAACTAAAAAATATTTCATTTAAAAAATTTAATTTCTGAAAAATTGTACATAAAATATATTCTTGGTTAAAGTTGTGCCTCTTTGCTGATTTTGATAAAGATTGACAGATATACAGTGAAATTATTAACAACAAATGAAAAAACAAAATTTTAATTTAACGCCTTGTATCTATCTTTTTAAACACAGTAATATATTATTAAGGCATATTGGGTCTTATGGTTATATTTTGGTCTAAATAAGCCGCTCTTAGCATATGTCCCCAATGCTTTTGAATCCCTGTATAAACCACGGGTTGCACACGAAAAACACACGCTGGCGACAACGCGTCGTTATTGGCGTCGCTGTCGTTTTGCTTTGATGGAGACAGGGCCCTTATACACTCTGTCCAAGATAAGAACGAACAGATGGGGATCTTAAAAACGGCCAATGATGCAGGGTAGCCCAAATTACAAAAAAAGTTGGGATATTTGGAGTACATACATTTCATGGAGTTAAAAAAGCTAAAAAAACATTTTTTTTGATTTTTGGATTATCAATTTTAGAGTTTTAGAAAATGCCGCTTTCAAAAAACCCGGCACTAACCACATGGAAAATCTATTCAGGTAAAATTAATTGATTTTTACATATGTTGTAGCTTATGACGTACTGAGCAAAAGGTGTAATAGACACAAATCTCAATAATGGACAGTCATCGAGTTATAACCAGTCAAACATGAAAAATTCGGGCTGCCGACTAGTTAAATCTTGGAAGGTATTGATTGTTTTAAAAAAAAATTGAAAAAAAAATAATGTAGGGTTTTACCTTGAAAGCTCCGTGAACAAAATTCTTTCACAAAATGCATATTTTTTATTACATTTGTGTAGCTAAATTTGAGAAGTTTTGAATTATTTTTGATGAACCTTTTTACCATTGTTCGAGGAGCTTTTAAGGTTATTTAAAGCCCTGGTACTTTTGTTTCAAACATTTTTTATAAAAATCAATACCTTACTAGATTTAACTATTCGGCAGCCAGAATTTTTTTATGTTTGACTGGTTATAACTCGATAACTATCCGTTTGTGCTTATCACATCTTTTGTTCAGTTAATCATAAAAGTTACAACATATGTAAAAACTAATTGATTTGACCGGAATAAATTATGCATATAATGCAAATGCGGGTTTTTTAACCCGGTGTTGGAACGGTAACTGAAAGTTACACCAGTGGTACGATGGGGTATGAGTAAAGCAGTTGGACCAAGTCCAAATTTATTTTTTAACAATAAAAAGATCATTTATTAGTGTATAAAGCAGAAATCTTTTTGCTACACAATCGGTACAGTGGGATATATCACTCACTTCACTAAATAAGGTCTTGTACTAGCGGCAAAGATGTTAAACTGACAATCCAGAATCATACCAGATGGCTTCAAGTGAAATCTCTAATACCAGAAACAAAAACTTTCAAGATACTAGAACAAGCCAGTTTTGCGCTCATCCGTTCACAAATCAACCACCATTTACTTTGGAAAAGATCACGAGAAAAGATTGCGAGAAGAGACGACACCGAACAACAAACGCACGACAAAAAATAGGCTAAACTAATCCAAAACCAAGCAAAGCACCCAGAAGAAACCAAGGAAAACCATCGTAAACATCTCGACGTATCCACTGTCTGCCACTGAAACAACTCTATTAGAGAAAGAACTTAATTTTTCGGTAACACCGAAAAACGTTCTTGCAGTAGACAACATCAGTGTCATCCAGACAACACGTTTGGAACCAGCAGAAGCAGAAAAATTTATAAGTAAAAAATCAGGAATACACTAGAGCAGAAAAGAAAATAACACACAAACATCTCTAAGCAGGAGGAAAAAGCCCTCACAAGAATACTGAAGAACAAATTTATCAAAATTCTTCTAGCCGACAATGGGACTACAACTGTTAATGGAACTCCGTAGATTGAACAAAGATCCTACTGCAAGCTTGGAAAAAAAATCTATTACTCCCTAAAATTGTACGAAAATATCTAACCCAAAGGACGAGGACAACGCTGACACTACACTACAGCAAACGGCGGCATCTATATGGACTACCCTAAATAAATAAAAACAATATGCCACTTTGACTGTTAACCAGCTCTCGTGATGGACCAACATACCAGCTATCTAGGTTTCTACTACCAATTGTGCAACCACTACAAAACAACAACTTATTTTTTGTAAGAGACTCTAAACATTTTGTTAAAATTCTGAAGACAATAGAACTACAATCACAAAATTAATTAGTCAGCTTTGACGCAGATAGCCTTTATTCTAATGTCCCAGTTGATGAAGCATTAGGAAATATTCAAACAAAGCTCCAAGAAGATGAGAACCTCCATGAAAGAACCACGCTTGAACGTATTTTTGTAACTCTGGGGCCCGCATGAAGGGACTCGATAAATTTGGGGACCAAAATTAAAATACCTAACAGGAAATATTAGATAGAGACCTGCTTACAAAAGAGCACAGTTCTTACCGACAAGGTTCCGTGTTTTTTGTTACTAATTCCCCAAAAGGATAACTAGACCATTAATATTCCAAAATATTATCGATCCGAATCTACAAAAACCGAGGACAAAATGTAACAATAGATATAAAATAATGGATACGAGAAATCAAAATTTAAAAATACAGGACCGCATTTAATACAACAAATAATGGGAAAATACAGAGACGTAATTTAAATGTAACTAAGGAATAAAGCTACTAGAATGCTGCCTCAAAAACACGTATTTTCCAAGGGAAAGACAGATTCCTCGCTCAAGATGAAGGGCTTCGAAAGGGTTTATCTCTATCATCAGTCGTAGCCAACATCTACATGAACCGGTTTGAATCTCAGGCCCAAGAGAAATCAAAATTTAAACCCAAAATAATGTCTTAGATATGTAACGACACCTTTATAATTTGGAACCACAGTAATCGACAACTAAACCTTTTTCTAGATTATCTGAATATTATCAAACCATTCATCAAATTTACGATGGAACAGAAAAAGGGGGACTCACTTCCTTTCTTAGATGTCCATGTAAAGAAGAACAAAGTAGTCATGGAGACAACTGTTTACAGGAAACTTCAGGCACATAGTACACCGGTTAGTATCTTAATTTTGCAAGCATTCATTTTACAACAACAAAAATCTCCAGTTGACAGAGCGTACAGATTGTGCAACACAGAGAAAGGACTACAGAAAGAAATCAAAAACATCTACAAAAACACCATTTGAACAACGACCAAAAAAAGAAGAACTACCCAGTTCACTGCTCAGCATCTCATTTGTTAGAGGTTTATCAGAATCAATAAAACGCATAGGTTCAGATTTTCAACCACCTTTAAAGTATAATTTCCAACACGAAACTACAAACCAGTCAAGATCCTAAAAATTGCATTTATCAAGTTCCATGTAAATAGGGACAGTCACGTGGGGAAAACCAAAAGACCTCTGGACATCAGACTGAAAGAACAGCGGACTCACACACAGACAGGAGAAATTTCTAAATCCGGCATCGCGCAAGATTTCTGAAAAAACCAACATTTGAATGAAATGGTCCAAAGCAAAGATCATATACAGAGAGGAACATTGGTACAAAAGAAAAATTAAAGAAGCACCATTCATCAACCACAAGAAGGAGGTCTTCAGCCAGCCAAGTACCCATAAACTGACCATAGTGTCGAGGGATAATCACAACTTAATTAATCATTTGTTCCGCCAGCTCGCTTTTCGTACGCTTGACAGCTTCACCAAATACGTCTTTAGTATACAAGTTCTAGTAGTTTCAAAGTTTGATAATATTAAAAGAGAATAGAAAAATTGTTTGCATTTTTATATAATTTAGAGATTTATTTTAATTCCTATGACAGGAAAACTTTTTTTTTTTTTTTTTTTCTTCCTCTCCATGAATATCTGAAAAATTAAAATAGGTCAAAAATTATTGTTACTTGTATCCAAAAAAAAAAAAATAATTAAAAAAAAAAAAAAAAAAAAATAAATAACCCTAAAAATTTAATTTAAAATAAAAAAAAAAAATTAAATTTATAAAAAAAAAACAAAAAAAAAAAAAAAACTACAATTAAAAAAAAAGGAAAAAAAAAATTATAAAATTATTGTATTTGGTGATTATTATTTAAATTTTTTAAATTTATTTTTTTTTTTTTATTTAAATTATTTTTAAAAAAAATTTTTAATTTAATTTTTATATTTAAGGGGACTTTAAATATAAAAAGGGGGTTTTTAAAAAAATTTTTTATATAACCCCTCTTTACTAAATTTGCAAGGAATCTCAGTTAAATTTTATGTAGCCGTGAATGTTTGAACCTGTTAATAGTTAATAATTGAATATATGACGTACTGAAATCAAGATAAATATTCTTGTAGAGCTTGACTTTACAATCAATTCCGCCTTGATGAAGAAACGATCCACTCCAGTTAAAACGTCATTGGTGGTTAATTGTACTAAATCTTTTCGTTCTCTCCAAAAAAACACTAATCAATTATTTGGAAAATCGTATGAAAATAAAGTTTGCTTTTCAAACAAGGTAAGATTTATTTTAAGTTAGTATTAGAAGAAGCAGTTTATAAAGAAATCTCAAACATTTTCTATGGAGAAGATTTATCTCTTTTTAAAACAAATAATCTATGAAAATAATGTTTGATTTCATAAAAAGTATGCACAATAAGATACATACCTATTTTCAAATACCCATCAAAACAATTGTACTTTTAAAAGAACATAAGTTATGAAGTCAAATTACATAAAATATTGAAGATTACAATGCCAAAATATGCTAAATATGAATATGGTTTAAGAATCAGGTACGACAAGAAGATAATTAGTTGAATAAGAAGTGTATACAGCAGATTCAAAATGAGAATAACTTGCCGTAGACATTTCTCTGCTGGTAATTTGGCGTCAACATCTTGCCAGCTCAGGGTACGGCTGACAAGAAATTGAACGCAAAGAAACTAACCTGCGGAAGAAGTAACTTAACAAAAAGTTTTACTCCACGTATACAAGGTGATTCAGCTAACTCGTTCATTAGAAGTTTATGGACTTCCCGTTGAAATATTTGTTTAAAAATTTGGAATAGGGGATTGCTCAAAAAGTTCTATTTAATTAAAATATTTCAGCTCTTCAGCACTTCCGGTTACACCGGAAGTGGCTACCAACTTTCTTATTTTAAATGGAATGATATATTTTTTTTTATATTTGGATTCTACGCTAAAATCTGAGTTACTTTATGTAGCACAACCTATATGAAAAATCAATAGTTTTTGAGATATTCTCATTTTTTTGAAAAAAATTGGTTTTGTAGTATTGTTTTCAAACGCTTGTCAATGATTGAAAAAGAAAGTTATAGTAACAAAATTTGGGCTATACTTAGGAGGACTGTTAAGTTTTTTAAATGATGTGTAATTTGACATCTCATTATTTACAGGGTGTTCAAAATGTTTGGCTAAATCTGACTAACTTCAACTGCCCAAAAGTCAATTTTTTTAAATGGAACACCCTGTATCTTGTTGCTCTATGTGATGGAGAATTAAGTGGTCTTTCAATCTTCATAAGGGTTCCCTATACCTATCTGTTACCATTTTCCTGCTATCGATGTATTTACATTCGACACACAATATTTCTCTATTTTATTAAATAATTTCTGACTAGTGGCCTGTGGAAATTAAAACAATGTGCCTTATTTATCAAACTTGTAAACGTCGACGTGACACATTATACACGATATGGAAATCCACCAAGAATATTCGAATGAAGACATACTAAATTTATTTTTATTCATGGAGAATGTTACAAAATTATTGAAAGAACTTGCCGTTTGTTTAACGAGAGATATCCACACTTGCGACCTCTAAATAAAACTACGTTTAAGAGAATAGAAGCAAATTTTAAACAATTTGGAATTCAATGTACTAGAACACGCCCCAAGGTAGTCACCGGTGATGAAGACAACGAAATAAATGTATTGGCATATTTTAATGCAAATCCACATGCATCGATCAGAGCTGCGTCTGAAGATTTGGGACTGTCCTACTCGTCGATACAGAGAATTTTGGCACAACGTAAAA